>VUYV01000017.1:6488224-6606643 GCA_008711295.1 Anarhynchus alexandrinus | reverse complement strand
CAGGCCGGGGCGGCGGAGCTTGTTTCTCCCGCCCGGAGGCACCGGGGGCGCGCCGGGAGCCCCGGCCCGGAGTGGGAGGCGGAGGTGCCCCCCGCGGCGGGGTGCGGCTTCGTGCCCACCTGGGTGCATCCCCTTCGCCTCATCTCCCCAGCTAAACCCGGGGCGTTCTTGTTTCTGCTCCCCCCCGGCTCTCGCCCCTTCTGGATGCCGGTATTGAAGGTTGGGGGTTTATGGAGTGGGTATTTTTTGTTTCAAGAAACCTTGTTTTTTTTCTAGCGTGTCACCTTTGGATAGCGTTCCTCTAAAGCAAACTCTTCAATGTCAGACGGAAGTGATGGGCAAGCCCCTAAACTACACTAATCCTCTTGGGAGAGCTAATGACAGACTGTGGATTATGGAGGAGCTCTGTGGGTGATAGATCTGTAGCGTGATACGCGGATACGCGTGTTGTTCCCTTCCCTCTCCTCCCGATCTAGCTGCAATACCTTCTAACGGCACTCTTAAAAACAAAACAACCCCCCCGCTATGTTACAGTAAAGTGACCCTTTTGTGGCTGAGACTGATTTTTTTTTTTTTTCTGGTTGTATGGTTTGCAGTCCTTAAAGGTATTTCTTGCTGTGACCCCCAAACCAAGTTTATTGTTCTGTCTGGTTACTGCTTTACTTCGCCTCTGTTGATAATCTCTTGTATGCCTTAGTTGAGTGGGTGACTTGCCTTTTGTTGTGGCCAACTTTTTAATTTGCTCTTAGGTGGTGTTTCTTCATTCTGTACCTTTATGCAGCTGGATGTGCAAGGTTTTTTTTCGGAAATGTTGGCATTTTTAAAGGAATATCTGCGAAACGCTGGCTGAAGTTGTTTGCAACTAGTTAAGCTGTGATTTCCAGGAATGATTCCCTCTGCAGTACTGTCTGTTTATGTAGCTCCTGTTTTCCCCTTCATTACCCGATGCCTCCTCTGTTGAATTGATACAACTGTAAGACAGCATGGTGAATTGGCTCTAAATATAAATTTTGTCTGTCCCCCCCCCCTTTTTTTTTCTTTCAATATTCAACTTGGACCAGGTTCCTGGTCTGTTTCAACTGTGTGAGCCCACAAAGGGCGCAATGTATTTACAGCGAAGTGCATTTATGATACTAGTAGAATGAACGTGGTTATATCCACATTATTTGCTTTTTTTATAGAGATGTGAACTTACTTTATTCACTGAACTGAGTAGGACCTCTGTAGCTGCTGTTAGCATGGTGCTCGCTGGTAGGTAATTAATATATCCTGCTCCTCGGCAGGTCTTGTATGTGTGGGCTGGGGGCTGTGCTTACCACAACTATGTGGTGTCTAGTTGGTAAGCCTGCAAAATACTGTGTAGAAATACACAATGGCTGTCTGTTCAGTTAGCTGAACTCACAGCTGCTGGCAGACCAGTTAACTTCTGGTTAAGGCTGGTTGTTTCTGTGTGTGCTTTGCAGATGAATTACAGGCATCTTTTGAGTTGAAAGTATAGGGAAGGTAGGCTCCAAAAGAAGTCAACGTTGCTTTCATTGGAATTTGGAAATTCTACACAGGCAATCTGATACCTCACCTGCAGTTAGTAATTCTAGAAGATACCCTCAAAAACTCATTTTAATGTAGTCGGAAATATTGCTTAGAATATGCAGCCTTCTTCCCTCTTCTCTACTCCCCTCTGCTAGATTTCTTTGTTACATGAAACTAGTCTTTTTGTCTGTCTTTTTTGTGCTTTGGTTTGCCTGTCCTTCCATTTTTGTTGTAGTCAGTGCTTGCAGCTCAATTCCTGCTTACCTGCAGAGCCACCTGACAAATCCACCTATATAATCTTTTTTTTTTTTTGGTGCAAGGACACTACAATGCATTAGAGTGCAGAAATAAATGAATGCATGTTAATTTAAAACTGAGAGAGCATCTGTTAGTTGCATAGTGAAACCTTTAAAGGTAGTAGAAAAAGGCAAGACTAAGGTCCGACACGAATGTTACAGATGATTTCAGGCTTTATGTGCTACCTGCTGAAAGTGTAACATTGGGAGAAATACTTGATGATACCATTTTCACATTGACATCCCATCTAATTACTGCCAAATAATGAAAATGTTGATGGTCTCTGCAATGTTCTGTTTCTGAATTCTGTTGGTTTTATGGATCCCCAGTGCTTGATCCTGCTCTTCAGGTTTCATTTCTCTTCTTGCCCTGTCCTTGTTCCTGTTGCCAACATAGCAGAATTGAATCTGTTGTCACGGCTGTTCAGTATCCTTTAGACAGCAGTGAAACAGATTGTCCTGATACCTCTCTTGCTGCTACTTTAGCTGTCAGTAAATTCTTCAAAGCCATGACATAAAAAATATTTTCAAACTGAATCTATAAATGGGTAATTAGAAAACACGCATATTTTCCCATATGCGTTACTACTTCATGTGGTATTCCAGAAGAACTATTTATTCTCCTGTGACATTGTGTGCAAAGTACTGGACAACTCTGATCCTGATCTCCTCCTAGACCTCTTCTTTAGACTAAACAACCCCAGTGGCTTTAATCTTCCCTTACAGAATATATTCCGAGACATCTGATCATTCTTATTGCTGTCTTGTGGACTCTGTCCAGCTGGTCACATCTGTCTTGAAGCATGACATCAAAAAACAGGATGCCATACTCAGATTTAGGCCTTGCCAGAGCTGACTAGAACATAAAAACTATTTCAGAGGTTTCTCAAGCGGTGGTGTTGTTTACATAGCCCAGACTGCTCTTTTATAGTTTGTGGTCCATTATGAGTTTTATGTCTTTTTCTGAAGAATGATGTGAACATCTCCACTCTACCAAAAAGAGCGGTTCTTCTTCCTGGCGCAGTGAAGGAAACTTAATGCTCTCACTTAGAGTAGGGCTGCTTCTTTTATGTTCAGAAATTAAATACCAGAACTGAAAGCTTGGTAACTTGCCTTCTGAGTATCACATCTGTAAGAGTTAACTCCTGAAGGTGAATGGGGAAGGGAGCATAAAGGTGAGAAGAGCTTCCCCTGGTATTATTACTTCATCCTCCTGTTATATAAATTCCCCTTAAAAAAAAAAAATTACAAGATAACCAAAGAAAAGTAGTCTCTCATTTCATGTAAGCAAGAACAAATGTTAGTTTACAAGATTATGACCATCAGATCCTTAAGTGTTTCTGATGTCTTACTCTGAGACCTTAGACACGTGAGAATTAAACATGACTTTAACTTCGTGTGGGGAGTACTTTGCTTCTGGAACATCAGTGCGTTGAAGTGGATAGCAAACACCTGAAACTGAAACGGATTCAAGCTGATTATTTTCCTATGCTCCTGTGAGGCGAGTGTCTACCTGCTGACAGAAGAGGCAGAGTGGGATTGCATGGTGAAGGGCACTCAAGGCAAACATTGCGCAGAGGATGGCTCACTGCTTTCCTAATGCAGCATGGTGGTTTAGTTTTTTTAAGGGTTATTCTGTATTCTTTTTAGAACTCTTGTTGTTGGAAAGAATGATTTCCAGACTGTCAAGGGAGGATTCGAGGCTAGGCAACGGCATCTTTTCTGTTGTAATCTGGCTGCTTCTACGCTCTGTGGGTAGTCGACACCAGACTGGGATTATGGGGAAAGGCATAAATGCAAAAAAACCTCAGGATTTTCCCATTTTCCTTTCTGTTGCATTTCTGTCTTCTTTACAGTAGGCTCCCTTTTGGGGGAAAAAAAAAAAAGTGACTTTGAGCAGGAAACATGTTTTATGAGATTTATGGAGGCAAATGGTGCCAAATGTCATTGGCTGCATCAGTTTCTTTCATTCAAAATGTTTTACAGTCTTTCAGTCTGGCATGGGATATGCTTTTTTTGATGGTGGCTTCCAAATCTTAGTCAGTGTTTTACAGGGCAGGTGAGAGCTCACTTGGGTTAATCTTGTTTCTGAAAAAGAGGATGAAGGCAAGCTAAGGATTCCTTACCTACATCAGTAATCTCAAGGATCTGAAGGTTAAATGGTGTGTCTTGGAGTTGTCTTTTCCATCTCTGTCAGCTGGCCTATTGAAAGAGCTTATCTTTCTACAAACCTTGTCACAGTCACTGGGAATACGCGTTGTTTACCAGAGCAGAGTAGCAAGCCAGTGAGGATCAGTAGTCCTTCAGAGACAATAATACTGTGTCATATAGCACAGCTGTCTTGGTCTGAAGAGGATCCAAAAGCTTCTGAACCTGCCAGTATCTTCTGGATTACCATAGTGAGCCCTCTTCATTATATTTAGGTGCTTCAAAAAAGACCCCTCAAACAAAACCAACCACAAAAAAATGGTGGAAGATATGGCATTTTGTTCTCAAATAATTTAATTTCTTGCTCTGTAAATTAAATGTTTGGCACTGAAGTGGCTATTAGAGCTGATAAAAGTTGATCCTGTGTTGAAAAGATTATGAGCAACATGAAAAGACGGGATTTCTCATAAAAAATGTCCACTGACCTTTGAAGTTGATTATTCTACATTTTCTCCTAATCTCTAATTGATGTGTATCATGTATTAAAAAAGATACTCCACTGCACTGAATGAGAAGTACAAAAGCTTTTTCTATTGCTGCTAACTCTTCGCCTGAATCTGCCTCCTTACTGTTTATGTTGCAATCTGTTGTGGCTTCAGGGGGACTGTATGGTGAGAATTAATTACTGGGAAGCTAAGATTCTGTCATGAAAGTACTCATAGCAAGGTGAAGAGGGTGGTAAAGACAGTATTGCTTTAAAAGCTGCTCTTTAACACATTTGTCCTTAAGCATATGTCCACTAGAGAGCTACAGTACCTCCAGCATTACAGATTGTCTGTCAGATCTTCACCCCAACAAGACTGTAGTGTAGTTTGGGGGAGGGGTGGAAATCAAAAGCTTTGAGATAAAGTAAGCAAAGAATGTGTGAAGTGATGGCAATGTTTGCATGTGCATCCATGTATAATGGAGATGGTGGTAGCTCTATCAAAATGTCACTGTGACCTAACTAGTAGTAATGTTTTTGTTACCTTTCTCTTTCCCCTCCTGCTTGTCCTGCTGAAGTACTAATCATGGGACATGCTTAGACTGTGTGGGAGATAAGATAGATTCTTCTTCAGTTGTTTCAGACTTTCTTGTCTCTGACAGTGATCGATCATTCCCTGTTGTAGCACACCCTGAATGTTACAGCTACCTAAAGATGAATTGCGTAATTGCTAGAGTGTGATTCTTGGATCATACTAAGGAATAGTAATGCAGTCATAAAATGTATACTACTCAGAGTTAAAACAATTGCAGTGGGATTAAATAAACACTCATCTGGCCTAGACCAGTCACAAAATCGTTCTTGCGTCACGTGAGCCAGAGAAACATCACTGCTTTTGTTTTTTAGGTATGCTTGTGGTAAGTTACCTGTAAATACTTTGCACTTTAAGTGTGTAGGGATTTCTCAACAGTCATGTAAAACACTTTTTTGATTTGCTTTTAGTATGAAAAAATGGGTGTTTGTCTCCTACTTTAATTTTTTTGTGTGCAGGATAGGCCTTTAAGGTATGTGCTGATAGGCACCCGTATTATCTCAGAAATACACTGGGATGAGGAGAGACACATGGTTGAGGGCTTTATCTAATACAGCTGTGTGCTGTTGCCTGAGGTTTTAGATTATCTGTACAATAGTAATGTTTGCAGCTCTCTGGAGCTTCAAGACATTTGGTGGGTATAAATAAGCCTATAACTAGAGCATCTCCGTTCTCACTTGGAATAAGTGAGAGCTGAAGAAGCAGATTCATACATCAAGCCGCATATCTGTTTTCATGTGCCAGGACAGTTTTTAAAATCCTTTTGGAAGAAGGCGGCTGAGGACCTGGTAATTACAGTCTTCAAACCAAAATTTGAATGTGTTTGCAAAAATGGTTGAGTGGGTCTTTTGCACCCCTTAAATTTTACAGGCCGGAGGACGTGGTCCTGAGGCTAATCTTCAGGATCCCTTAGTATCTGTATGTTCTACTGTGAAATCAATTGTAGAGAAACATCCTTTCTGAAAAGCTGCAGCTCTAGGAGAACACCTTGAGTCCAGCATAGTCTGCTGCCTTTAGACAGCATTTTGGCTAGATGTAAGCTGCTTTGAACTGAGTGCTGGTAAACGTAACAATGTGGTGCTACTCTTGTACTATGAGAAAGCGCTGTATGATGGGGCTGCTCTGCCAGCAGTAACAGCTTGTGTAAAGTTGAGTTTACACAAAGGGATAAAAGAGTCCTAAGTCTTGAGGCATAAAAGACGAGCACTGTCAAGTGCAGTGCAAATGAGAAGATCCTCGAGCTGGCAAGCTGAGCAGCCTTTTACTGCAACAATCCATGTAATGGGATAACTTTTCTCTTGATTTTGTTACATACTATGCACTCTGTCCCTCTATCCCCAAAGCACGACTGTGATCTCCAAGATTGCCATGCTGAAGCATTAATAGATATCAATTACTTGTTTTCTGATCTTGCTGTTTGGGTTACCTGGAGCTGGCAAACGTTAACCAGCAGTGCTCTTCTGTACATAAGAAGAAGATATTTACCCTTATTTTAGAGGCAAAAATCTGAAATGCAGAATTTGGGGATTTATGAAAAGGGGCGTGATGAATCTGAGATGATTAGTACCGTGAACAAAATCCTTACAGTTTTCTATTAAAGCTTCCTTAGGCAGAATTGCTCTGACACCAGGCGCTGAAGGTTTTCCCTTATGCCCAAGCAGATGCCTGTTAAGAACTTCAGTGATGCAGCTCTCTGCCTGTTCTGCTGCTGTGTTGGGAAATGATCTTTTCAGGCTCTGACTTGAGAGAAATACCAGTCTTCTTAATAGCTTGATAAGTGAAAGAGGAAAGGATGAAGAATGAATTTTTGTTTGTTTGTTTTTTGTTTCAGGGTTGGGTTTTTTTGCTTTTTGTGCTGTACCAAGCACAGTGGCTTTCTAGCTTGTGCTGTGAACTTCTCAATGTTACGGTATAACAAATAGTACTGTGTGTGCTATTGCTAAGCCCCTTTAGAAACAGTGATATGGGCTTCAAATACTCTGTAGTCCAACCCCCCCAAATTTTTTGTCGTTTGTTGCTTCAGTCTTCAGATTTGTGTTTTGCCGTCTCTTCTCTTGCAGCTGTGGAGTTTAAAATTCTTTTTGAAACAAAGGTTTAATAGTTGAGTGGTATTGAGTTTTATGATGTATGACTGATGAGAGACTTGTGCTTAAAATCATTAAATGCTGGTAGCTCTTTGTGCAATGATAGAGGGGAAGGAAAAAAGATGCAGGTATTTGAGGACAAGCTAGCCGAAAAGGTGAAAAATGTGGGGGAGTGGTGGCAAACAAACTCTGCTTTGAAATCAAGCCAGCAACTCATCTTAGCTTTTGGTTTACTGAGCCAAGTAAAGTTTTACTTACCCTTTCCTAGCTGAAAGGGATGCTCTCATCAAACTTCTCAGCTGAAACATTGTCCTGCTCCAGACAGGAAGCAGTGGGATGAATACTTTGCCCTCCTGTACAAATGTATCTAAGCGGATGAATTTGTGCTGTTCAAAGGTGAATTACATGTATGTGAAGGGTTAAAGCTCAAGTGTTCTGCTGTATAAATAGCCTGGTAGCCCTTGCCACATGTTTCTTTACTGAGTGCCTCTGTATTTCAAGTGGGAACCAGGGATGAATGCAATACTTTTTTTCTTTCTTAACCAATATCACCTACACTCTTGAATGAGAAAAAGAGAAATTTTTTTTTGCTTTTCTGATCAAACAGCTCTGGAAGTGACTTTCAGGAGAAACAAAAGAAAGAAGCCATGTGCAAGCTCCAAAAACCTCCCCAAAATTAAGTGTGGATGAAAATAACTGATTATAGGATGGCAACCTGTATAGCCAGGAAAGATGAATTCCCAGTTGCCTGGCAAAGAAACTTGTGTATTAGATGCATTTTGCAGTGTTTTATTGTAACAACTGTGTATATCTCAATATGTCCTTTTTATTTTTATTTATTTATTTTTAATTCCTAGAAGGTAGTGCTTATATACTGAGTGACAAACTTCCTTTGTGAGGCCATGCTGCCATGCTAGTGGGACTGTATAATTAATTGCACCTGGACCATTAATGATCCCATTGTTTTTAATAGCCTTGCAATCCTGAGGAAGAGAGCTGTGGGTGAATGGAGCAGATGAACTACTGCACTAAACTGCTAATTTGATTTTCATTGTTACCTCAGGAAACTTTTACTAGAATGTAATAATGCTGTAGCTATGGCTCAGTGGATGCTTTCATTGTAAAGCTGTTATTCAGGCCATATAACAAAAATGTCTCAGATGTCTTTCATGCTGTGTTTCAGGTTTTGTGCACAGTACATGACAGGGAAGGGCAGGGCAAATTGTGCCTGATATATTTTGTTTTGAGCTAGCTAACAGAATAGATTGTTTACAAAAAGTCACAAGGAAAACCTTTAGCTCAGTTGAGTCTTTATAGTTTTGATAAGTAGATGGGCTAATGTAAACCTTCTGGATGTGTTTTAACCTGTTATCAGTGATTCCTTCCCCTTCCCCTTTGTTCAAATACTGGTGTTGTTAACACATTACATACACCACTGGAGGACATGTTCCAAAGTTAAAGATGCCATTGATTTCCTTGGAGCAGTTCTGCACCAAGCAGAGTACTGCATATTGGATTGGCTACACATACTTTTAGAAAATGTGGGTCTAAATTACAGGCTGATAAGCTGAAACAGTGAGGAGGTAAACTTGGGCATATTAGTTATTGGTCATTGCAAAGCAGTGACAGTCATTGACATTCTTGAGTTCCATTGAGTTCTCGAGTTTGCTGAACCACAGACACTGTATTGGCATTATAGTGTGGGCTCAAGGTTGCACTGAATTCTGCTGAGAGCGTATATACGCTTACAATGAGTATGTATTAAGGTAGTTAGTTGCATAGCATCTGGTCTTCTCAGAAAGGAGACATGCGTTAAAGAATATCATGAGTGGTTTACAATGCTATTACTCTATGCTGAGTATTACCTTCCCGCCTGGCACCCGTTTTTGCGGTCTCCCCTGGTTTCCTTTCATCCAAACTCAGCATGCTTAATTTTAAATTCTTGTCAGAGGTAATAACTAGTGGCTGAAAATTGAAGCAGCTGAAACTTTGTGTTACATCCAAACAGCAGTGATCCTACAGTTAAAGTAGGACAGTTACAGGTAGGCTAAGGCTGTGAAAGGAGGAGGAGAGAGCTTCGGTTAAGGTATAATGATGTGCATTAGGGGAAAACCTTCTCCATAGTGTTCAGTAACCTTTATGCTTCTAAGTATGTTGCTATTAGCATTGTGTTAACAGGACCATTAGATGCAAAATAAAGGAAGAAGTATGTTAAAAGTATATAAAAACCTAAAGCCACACCATCAGGCACTTTAGGTATAAGCTTGTTTGAGGGTGAGGAAGGGATGTACATCTGAACTTTGGTATGTCGGTAACCTCTCAAACAGCTGGGAGGTGCAAGCCCTGCTGTTATAGCCCTGCATTACCTCACCTGCGTGCTACCTAAAACAGCGGCTGTGCCAGGAACTGTGGCATTGTACCTTGTGCACAACAGAAGAATAACCTTACAGCAATATGCACCCTGGTGACTTACAAGCAGGTAGAGACAGGTTTTATACCTGTAGGAACTAAAGCACTTTCATTCCAGGTCTGCTTTCCCAATATGAAGCTCATAACTAGTGTTTTTTGGCATGGTAATTACATTAAGAAAAAAAAATATTGCAGAAACCACAGATGACAAATATAGATATATTAAGTCATAGACCTGTCACTAGAAAACAAAGACAGAACTGGAATTAGCAAACTAAACATCTCTGAGGACCTGGGCTCTAATCCAGGACAAGTTGAGAACATTTTTCAAAGTGTGTGCATGCTAGTGTCTCACCTGTAGCTAGCTGCAGTTACTGAAATCGTGCATGCTTTTTGAATTTCTTTAAAACTAACAAAACCCCTGCTATTGTTGTAAACAAATTACTTTAACACTAGTGGTCTACCTGTAATTACGTTAATTAAATTCCTTTGATTCTTTCCATATGGGAGCTTTAATAAGTTGTGTTGCAGAAGTTATTTTGACACTAAAACTTCTTACATGCAGCTTCTGGAAAAAGGATTCTACAGTTGTCTGATGACGAACCTGATATGAAGGAAAACTTGTCACAGAAATTGCATTCCTACAAAATGAGCGAGGCAGCAGAAAGAGCCTTGCCTGCATAAGCAAGTAGCACAATGCAAGGGGAATGGATTTGCGGTGTGAAATGGTTGGTCAACAGGATAGTGTTCACCTTGTATGTGTTCCAGGGGAACTGACTTCAGACCAGCTCTAGTCTGATCCCAAAGGGCGATGACCTGGTATACTGCCAGTTCTAGAGGAGCTGGGAGTGCTTCAGGGCTTGTCAGAAGGGCAGTGGGAGCCTTGCTGGCTTGGGCACTGATGGTGTTGCCCCCAGACCAGCCCACTTTAGCTACCTGAAGTTCTTGGTTGGTGCCTGGCCAGGTTTTTCTACTATGTGTTGAGTGTCATGCAGCAGTTGATTAATGAACTGTTTTTTCTGGATAAGCTTAAGTTGATTTTGTCTGCAAGAGCTGCAGTTGCAGCGTTGGTTATACTGTAAACATAAAATCATTGCAGTTGAAATTTCTGGCTGGGTGTGGTGTTTTTCATTAGTCATTAATCCCGCTGTCCTCATTGATTATTGTTGAGGTAACGTGCTTTCATGAGAGAATTAACAGGTGGTTGGTGTGTTAATCCTTTCTGTTTAGATTTGAGTTTGGTAATCCACCTCCTAGATGTCTTGCCTGTCTAAGGCTGTGATTTCTGTCTGCCTTAATTTTTTTTTAATAGGAACTTTCTTCCTACATGCAGTTACTCTTGGCAGCTTCTTCCCTATGTTTCGGTATAGTTGCTTCTAAACAGATTTGCCTGTCTCCTTGGAGACAAAGCAATACCATTGCGCATGATTTTAATCCTTGAAGATGTTGTATGTACATAAATAAACATGGAAGAAATACATAGTCTTCCCTATGCTTTAGGAGTTATGGACAAGTAGAATGGCTTGGCCTGTTACTGTCTCTGATGGTGCTGTTAACAGATGCCTCCTGCAGTTTGGTATTGGTAACTGTGCAATGTCTGTACTTGTTCAGATAGCATTCAATTAGAGCCAGTTAAGCTACTTAAATAAACCTGTAGGCAAAAGACATTCCCATAACAATAGATACTTGTTTATTCTAAATATAAAGCCACGTCCCAAGGTTTAAGAACTCCACTGAAACCACTCAGTTTTAGTGCATGTGTGTCAGAGATACTTGGTCTTCAGTGAGTTAATGATACTTATGTACCAGAAACCTTCAGAGAAGCTTCTTGAATTTGTTTTTGATATTACAGAGTGTATATTGACAGAAGTTGTACATAAAAATGTATAGCGGTATTCATTTCTTTTATTGTTAGGACAATTATGACTTCTTTTCCGGCAAGATTTTTATAAGCATAAACAAACAAATTTTTTAAAGATCCAAATAATATAAGTAAAAGTGTGGGCGAATTAACTTTGAAGGCTTTTTCCTACAGACATAGCACTTAAAATAATTCTGGTGACTGCATTCCCATGTGATGTGGTAGAAGACCTTCTGAAGTCTCCGAGAGGCGTCCTATACATTGCTCATCACTTCAGTGCAGCTCCTGGGTGTTTGGAGTTGTAGCACAACACTGCACAACTAACCACTAAAGCACTTGGAGAGCTTTTATAATCAGACTTTATGAAAACTATCATTGTCTGTTTTACTATATTGTACTCATCATGCATTGCTCGAGTGCTCTTACCCAGTAGCCATTATCCTTTAAGTGTTTTTTATGTGGATGCGCAGACATGAAATGTAAGCCCATGTAAAATGTCATGAGGCAAAACCAGTGTTGGATGTAGATAACACAGCTGTGTCAAGCCTTCATTACTTAGCTCTTGGTTACACCTATATGTAACACTGGTGTTTTTTGAGTCTTTGTTGAATCTGTCTGAAGTTGTCAAAAGAAATCCAGTTCTGTTTTTCCTCTCTGCTTCCCTGGCCTGTGCCGTTAACGAGTGAAGGGTGGCTTTGCAGACTCCGGTCTTGATGGCTGCAAGCCCAGTTTGCTGAGAGTGTCTATAAATAAAAATCTGTCTTGCCTTGCAATATAGTGAGCAATCTGCCTTCCTCGGCTCTCTAAAGCTGGAATCCAGATTTGAGGCTTACGAACACCTGTGTAAATTACAGAATCACAGAATGATCAGGTTTGGAAGGGATCTCTGAAGATCATCTAGTCCAGCCCTCCTGCCAAAGCAGGTTCACCTACAGCAGGTTGCACAGGACGGCGTCCAGGTGGGTTTTGAATGTCTCCAGAGTCGGAGACTCCACCACCTCTCTGGGCAGCCTGTGCCAGTGCTCTGCCACCCTCAGAGTAAAGAATTCTCTCCTCGTGTTTAGAGTATTGGTTAAAAATGGGCGGTACGTGTTGCTTTAGATTGAATTCAACAGCTATGCACGATTCACTCCTGTAACATAGGCAGTTGGACTATAAAAGAAAAATGCAGTTTCTGTATAGAACCACGTAAGTGGGTTAAAGATGCGTATGGGGAATGCTGATTTTCAGGTGAATGGGCAGTGTATGGGATTTGCTGGGGGTTCTTAATTCAGAGGTAGCTAAGTGATAGTCTTGTCACTCTTCCGCTTCTGGCAGGAGCACGTTGAGCTGTCCACAACAGACAGATTCAGTGGTGGTCACGCAAATGATGGGAGTCAGCAGAGAGTATTAACGTGAACACAGAAGTATTAAGAAAAAGATACCGAATGTCTTCAACACTAAATAGAAGGGTGAAGCTGAGGTGTGGAGCTGTTCTCACAGGTCAGGTGTTGGCCTGGTCAGTCTGTTCCTCTCTGTAGTGAGGGGACTGTAATACATGCTCCTGGAAAACAATTCAGAGCATGTGTCTCAGTGCTGAGTTTTGCAGGAGTGTAGGGAAACTGTGGTAGAGCTAACTTATCTGACTCTCCTTGCCCTGTAGGCTGACAGTCATCTTGCCTGATTTCAGGCATCTATTTCAGGGTAGGATGAATCAGCTTCTGAAAGTGCTGCTTTTCTACTGAAGTGGTTTGGGAGTTAACTTAGAGTTGCTTCCTCATCAGTGTCCGAAGTTTGGGGGTAATTCTCCTGTTCTCTCCCAGCCCCCTTGCCACTCCACAAGTGTTTACAAATACCATTACTACTTACTGTTTTCACTCGTTCGTTTTTATTACTGCCAGCAGAATTTTTGGAAAATAGTTCAAAATAAACCGAAATAAAGCCATTTTTGTTAATATCTCATTGTAATAACCCGATGTGCTAAAAATTATTATGAGCCTGAAACAGTCTGAGCAATTACTTAGCATTTCGTAGGCAGAAGGGTATTTTGACTCTGAGTTGAAGTTCCCAACTTTAACTTTTTCTGCATAGCTGCATACATAAAACCAGTAGAAAACTGAACATAAGGTTCCTTTATGATACATGGTGATAAATATGTAGATGAAAGGAAAAGAATTTGTCCAAATTAATTAAAACTTCTGTAGATTTGCTTTGTCTTCACCATGGATTAATATAAAACTCCTGTTTTGGATTTTTGTGGTGACTTTTTTTGTGCGTGTGATGTTTTTGATAAAAAATTGTCATGGTTTTGGCTGGATTGGCCACTCAGGTGGCACGACAGATGCTCTTCCCCACCTGTCTTCATAGAGAGGCAGGGGAGAGAGAGAGGCTTATGAGTTTAGAAGGAACTAAACAACTTTAATGAAGTATTAATAATAAAATAAAAAGGAAATAATGAAATATATACCAAACGGCATCAAGCTCCCAGGACGATGATCATGTCACTGGCTGGCACTGGGGAAGTCCCAGACTGGACTCAGTGACGGACAGGAACTGAATTCCAGATCCGGATTCAGATTGGGATCAAAGGCAGATGAACAGCCAGAGTCCTCCTTAGACACCGGCCATTGAAGAAAGAGAGCTGGCCCTTTGATCCCTCAGCTTTTATACTGAGCAGGAGGCAGATGGGATGGAATACCCCGTTGGTCAGTTTTGGGTCACCTATCCTGTCTGCTCCTCCCTACAGGTGGGACCCCTCTACGCTTTTCCGCTTCCAACCCTCCAACGGGGCAAATAACTCCGTTATCTGGCCTTGGGTGTTATAGCAATAAGTATAAGCAGGAACATCGCTGCATACCATGCCTGGGCATCTGCTATAAACATCAGTCTTATGGCTCTGAGAGCGAACAGTGCCTGCACAACATGCTGTTAATTTCAGTAGTTAGAAGAGGCCTGGCTAAAAAGTAAAGTTACTGAACAAAATTGGTCTTGTTTTACTAAACCAGGACAAAAAGTAGTATCACAGAACTGTCAGGGTTGGAAGGGACCTCTGGAGATCATCTAGTCCAACGCCCTTGCCAGAGCAGGGTCACCTACAGCAGGTTGCACAGGATGGTGTCCAGACGGGTTTTGAATGTCTAAAGAGTCGCGGACTCTGCCACCTCTCTGGGCAGTCTGTACCAGTGCTCTGCCACCCTCAAAGTAAAGAAGTCCCTCCTCGTGTTTAGATGGAACTTCCTATGCTCAAGTTTGTGCCCATTACCTCTTGTCCTATCACTGGGCACCACTGAAAAAAGACTGTTCCCACCCACCTGGCACCCTCCCTTTAAGTATTTATAAGTATTGATAAGATTCCCCCTCAGTCTTTTCTTCTCCAGACTAAAAAGGCCCAAGTCCCTCAGCCTCTCCTCATAAGAAAGGTGCTCCAGTCCCCTAATCATCTTTGTCGCCCTTTGCTGGACCCTCTCCAGCAGATCCCTGTCCTTCTTGAACCGGGGAGTCCAGAACTGGACACCATACTCCAGATGCGGCCTCACCAGGGCAGAGTAGAGGGGGAGGATAACCTCCCCTCGACGTGCTGGCCACACTCTTCTTGATGCACCCCAGGATGCCATTGGCCTTCTTGGCCACCAGGGCACATTGCTGGCTCCTGGTCATGCTGTTGTCCACCAGGACTCCCAGGTCCCTTTCCACAGAGCTGCTCTCCAGGAGGTCAGCCCCTAACCTGTACCAGTGCATGGGGTTATTCCTCCCCAGATGCAGTACCCTACACTTGCCCTTGTTGAACTTCTTTAGGTTCCTCTCTGCCCAGCTCTCCAGCCTGTCCAGGTCATGCTGTATGGCAGCACAGCCTTCTGGCGTGTCAGCCAGCCCTCCCTGTTTTGTGTCATCAGCAAACTTGCTGATGGTACACTCTATCCCTTCATTCAGGTCACTGATGAATATATTGAACAGGAGTGGACCCAGTACTGACCCCTGGGAAACACCACTTGTTTACTGACCTCCAAGTAGACTCTTCGTCACTAACCGCAACCCTCTGAGCGCTATCTGTCAGCCACTGTTCAATCTACCCCACTGTCCATTCATCTAACCCACACTTCCTTCGACAATGTTGAAAGCCTCGCTGAAGTCGAGGTAGACAACATCCACTGCCCTCCCCTCATCCACCCATCCAGTCATGTCATTGTAGAAGGCTATCAGATTAGTCAGACATGGCTTCCCCTTGGTGAATCCATGTTGACTGTTTCTGATAACCTTCTTTTCCTCCAGATGCTTGGAGATGACACCCAGAATGAGCTGTTCCATCATCTTTCCAGGGATGGAGGTGAGGCTGACTGGCCTGCAGTTTTGCAGGTCATTCTTCTTGCCCTTTTTGAAGACTGGAGTGACATGGGCTTTCCTCCAGTCCTCAGGCACCTCCCCTGTTCTCCAGGACCTTTCAAAGATGATGGAGAGTGGCCCAGCAATGACTTCTGCCAGCTGCCTCAGCACTCGTGGGTGCATCTCATCGGGGCCCATGGACTTGTGGGTATCCAGTTTACTTAATTGTTCTCTAACCTTCTTCAACCAAAGGAAAGTGTTCCTTCCTCCAGACTTTCTCTGTTACCAGCAAAGCCTGGGTCTCCCGAGGGCTGGCCCGAGCAGTGAAGACCGAAGCAAAGAAGGCATTCAGCACCTCCACCTTCTCTGCATCATCTGTCACCATGGCACCTGTCTTGTTCAACAGCGGGCCCACATTTTCTGTAGTTTTCCTTTTGCCTCCTATGTACTTGAAGAAACCCTTCCTGTTGACCTTGACATCCCTCACAGGTTGAATTCCAAGGCGGCCTTGGCTTTCCTTGTTTCATCCCTGCATACTCTGATGGCATTCTTGTAGTCTTCCCAAGCGGTCAGTCCCTTCTTCCACATACTGTAAACTTCCCTCTTCCAGTTGAGCTTTTTCAAAAGCTCCCTGCTCAGCCACGCAGGTCTCCTTACCTCATTTCTTGCTCTTAGGGATGCACCGATCCTGAGCTTGGAGGAAGTGATGCTTAAATATCAGCCAGCTCTCTTGAGCCCCCTTAGCCTCTAGAGCCCTCACCCATGGGATTAAAAAAATTCCATACCGGGAATCATCATATTTGATGCAGTTCAGTAAGCGTGTCTTTTCTTTGCGAAGTCCTTCTCAGATGTTCTTGTTTCCCTTCAGCAAGTCCAGTTATACTGGGGGCAGGTGGCCACGTGCTGGCAGTGGGGACTGCAGGGGTGTCCTCTGTGAGGAGAGGCTGGGGGTGCTTTGTGCCAGACACTCCTGGCTCCAGTGGACAAAAGTGTGAGAAACAGGTTTGCAGACAGCAAGGTGGGACACGGAGAAGGGAGAGAAGGTGCTCGAGATGCTGGAGCAAGAGATTCCCCTGGAGGAGACCACACTGGAGCAGATATACACCCTGCAGCCTGTGGAGGACCCCGTGCCAGAGCAGGTGGATACTTGCTGAAGGAAGCTGCAGTCCATGGAGAGCCCATGCTGGAGCACGGACAGCCGCGTGTGGAGGGGACCCATGCTGAAGCAGTTTGTGAAGGACTGTGCTCTGTCGGAGGGACCCACACTGGAGCACGGGAAAAGAGTGAGGGGGATGGAGTGGCAGAGAGGAGCTGTTATGGACAGACTCTACCCCCATTCCCCATCCACCTGTGCTGCTCAGGGGAAGAGACAGAGGAGTTGGGAATGGAGGAGTGTTGAGAGATACTAGTTGTTTAGCTTAAATAAGTAAGTTTTAAAAAGAATAAATTACTTAGGGTTATAATATGGTGTGATTTATGCTGTTTGCTTAGCTTTACTTAGTGTGAGTAGCTAAATTTGCTGAAGCCTTTAGGCTGCAGTAGAGTTAATTTTCTTAGTAATTTTCCTAGCAGCTGGTACAGTGCTGTGTTTAATCTTTTAGTATAAGAAAAATGTTGATAACACACTGACATTTTGATAGTGTTTTCCCTAAGTCTGGGACTTTTCAGTTCCCCATGTTCTGCCAGTGAGCGCAGGTGCACAAGAAGCATAAACCAGAAGATAAACCCTCAGCAGAGACCACAAATCAACAAGAGCAATCAATGGCCTACCTGCCTGGACACAGAAATAAAGTACAAGAAGACCCCAGACCAAAAATCACCATTGGACTAAAAGACACGTGAATGGCGTGTGAGTGGCGAGTGTATAGATCTCAAGGGTGTAATTACCCAGGGATTCTTTGTTCAAGGTCTCTCCCTTTTTGGAGGCACCCAGCCCAGGCTGACCTTGCTGCTGTACTTTTCAATTGAATTACTTATTTTTATAAAATCTGAAACCTGAGACTCTGCTGTGGGAAACCTAGGGTTGAGCCTGAAGAAGGAGGGAGCGCACCCGAGAATGTGCGTGAGGAGCACCCGTCGGCCCGCTGGGGTTGCTGGCTGCGAAGGGACCCTGGCCTGAGCAGTTCAAGTCTCAGGGGTGTGTGTGTGTGGGGGTGTGCGTGTGTGCGCGTGCGACTCCTTGAGTGGCGTGTGAGTGCTGGGGCAGTGGCTTCTCCTTTAACAGGGGTGAAGTTGGGCTTGGGAAAAGGAAAGGGGGAATGGGTGTTTTTTTAATTAGTCTTTGTTTCTCGCTAGCCAACTCTATTTTAATTGGCAACAAATTAAATTAATTTTCCCCAAGTTGAGCCTGTTTTGCCAGTGACAGTAATTGGTAAGGGATCTCCTTGTCTTTTATCTTGACCCATGAGCTTTTCCATCTTATTTTCTCCCCTGTCCTGTTGAGGGGGAGTGAGAGCGCTGCTGGGTGGCTGGCTGACAGCTGGCCAAGGCCACCACAGTCTTTAATTTATGTATATAATGGATTTCAAAAACTTTCTGAAAGGAAATTGTCCGAAAAATAGTTGTTACGTGTTTAGGTAGATATAGCTCCATGCACTTTTAGCTGATAGGTTGGGCAGCTGGAACTCTGCTCAGTTTGCAAGTGAATTTTTTTGTTTCTTTCCTTAATGCAGCTCTATAAGCTCATTCTGGGTTTACAGTTAAGTTCATTTAATGCTTCGAACATCACCTCTGGTAACTGATGCTGGGCTCTTGGCTTCTCAGCTATAACTATGAGCTTGGTGGTCTTGCCATGTAACAGTGCCTAGAAATTAATTTAAACTTGTATTAATATCTGCATATCTTATGAACAGTAAAGTTGAAACAAGGTGTTGTCTTACCTGCAGAGCCATTGGAAGTGGCCCTTGATGTTTGTTTCCAAATGAACCCAGATCTTCTATCAGAATATGGAGTGGGTGTATAAGTGTTTGGTTATTGACAACAGGTATGCAGTCATGTTGCTGCTCCTTTGAGGGAGAGATGTGCCTGATTTCTTTATGCAAAAGTATTTTTAGAAGGTCACTTAAGTTATGCATAAAATGTTTTGCTAGCTTTTTTTTCCACTGAAGTCCCTGAATGTATATAGGGAAGTGGGCACTGCAGCTGCTGAGGTCTGTAGAGCTGAACATAAGTGGGTTCAGGTATGGAGCTTTTGCAGCTATCCCTGTAGTGCTACAGGGTATGTATATCTGTCAGTTGTCATCTCATAAGAAGAAAAATCTGTCATTTGAAAACTGGTTATGTGTAAACAGTAACATTGATACTGATTTCATAATACAAAGAGTTACATTTGAACTCTCTGTGTCTCCAAAGTGGCTTTACTCTGTGGAAAGGGAAGACTGATTTTCTTTAGGGAGAAGATAAAATAAGTCTATGGATAAGATGAAACACTTATATTAAAAAAGAGCTTTAACCAATTGGATTATCTGACACAATCTACTCTCTCAGTTACTACTGCAGCCTCACGGCTGACTGTTCATCTATGTAGAGGTGTAACTTCTTTTTCTACTACGAGGGGACAAAATTAAGTTAGTAAATGGAGTCAGTTGAGAAGTCTTTAAAAATCAAATCAGTATTTATAGGGTATCCTTTTATTTCAACAAATATTTTTGTAAAAATATGTGGAATTTGTCAAAGGTGGATTTTATAAGTATCTTAAGAGTTGGGCTGTGTCGCAGGGGAATGTATTGTTAATTAAAACTTTTTTTTTTCAGTATTTTTAGCTTTTTGAAAAAAGACTACCAAGAAAAAGCCTTTAATAAGGTAAAAGTTGAGGGGTTTTCTGTTCTGATGCTGGATTCACTGGTCTTCTAATTGCCAGGGGTTGAAAACCTTTTGGTCATCTTAATCAATCAGTTTCCTTAATGAATAGTTGTGTGTGTGTTTAGGATTTGAGTTGCATGGAGGCTGGAATCATGCTGTTATTTTATATGAAAGATTGAAAATTCCAGGACTAATTGGATTAAGGTATTTTTTTTCCCCCCAATAGGTGTGGTTTCAGGAAAGGCCCAAGAAACCCATCTCTTCTCCCATTGTTCTTTTGATTATAAAATGGGCTGTATGCACAAGGACAGGGGCAGGTTTTAAAGAATATTGCACTGTTAAGCTAAGAGACCCACAGTGCAGGACCGGTGTTGAGGTTATCTCTGGTGGCGTGCAGCATGGTAGCCTGAGGTTGTCCAGTTTGATGGCTCGATTCCATGTTCACGTGGCATAATGAGTATATGCGGCCGTGCACCTGCAGTTGTGATTTGCTGCCTTCATTTTGTTACTCTGTTCCTGGCTTCAGCCTCAAGCGCTTAACTAGCATGGCTGATTTATCAGCTGTGTTATGGCCTTGGTATAGGTTTAAGACTGTACAGAATTGGTTTTGTAGACATGTACTTACTATATTTTTAAGTTTATTTTTCCCAAACTAGTTGCTACTTCTCTCTTCTATGGATGGTGGTTCTTGCCTTAGTTCAGTCACCAATGCATGTGGCTTTAGAAGAATCATGTAAGATCTTTTCCAAGCAAAATTCTTTTAATGAGGCTTCTATTCCAGAGGTACGTGTTCGGTTGGGTGCTAAAGTTTGAGGTCTTTGTTTAAAAGCTATTGTACAGGTGAAGAGATTTAGCAAGAGGTAGCTTGACTACTTAAAGAGAGAGAGGAAAAGGAATTGTTGGCTTATTTGCGTTTGCCAAATTTAGTGATTTCCATGGAACACTGCTACTTTATCTGCAGTGTCAGTAGTGAGTTCTTACATACATACCCATAAAGTAGATCTTTGAGCAGAAGAAAAGCTGGAGCTAACAGACATTTTGCTTTCAAACTCTTAAAAGCTGCATGTCTGTGTGGGTGTACCAGTGGCCTGAAAAAAACCCAAAGCGCGGGAGTCTGAAAAGGGTTGTGAGTTTTGCTTTTTTTTTTTTTTTTTTGGTGTTAATTTTTGGAGCTGTCTTGTGCACTGTGTAATGACTTTCCAGGATACAGATTAGCATAACACCTCTGTAGTAGTCACAGCATCTGCTAAAGAGCTGCCATGCATAGAAGTATTTTCATAGTGGCATTACACTTCTAGGGAGACTGTGTTCATTCTCCTCTAGTCTCACAGTCTGGATAAAAACACTTTCTCCTTTCTGTCTAACAGTGGTTTTGTGGTGTGTAGACCACGGAGGAATGCATTTATTATCTATATTCACTGTGCTACAAGAATATGATGGATTTTGAATGCCAGTCAGTCAAGTTTTAGTACTTTGTAACAATACAGATATTTAAATCTATGCAGCTTTTTTTTTCCTCTGACAAGTTATGCTTTCATTGAAAGTAGGGCATAAGAGAGCATACGAAACTACTGGTAAAAAATTGCTGACAGCTGATAACTGTTTTTCTTCAGTTAATGCAGTTGAGGAAGGCCCCTGAGGAAGGGTCAGTTGATACTAATGTCTAAATGCAACATCCAAATTGTTTAGCATACCAGATGGAGTAACAGTCTTGTTACTGTAAGGACATAGTGTTCCTGAGAGTAAGAATGACATGGTAAAAAAGCGTGTACTTTAGAAGTCCACTGCATGAATGGTATTATGCTGACCCCAAAATAGGGACATTGGTGGGCTGCTCCTACAAGAACCTACTGAAGTAACCTTTGGTACTGCTGAGTACCAGTACTCTGGTACTGCTGCTCTTTTGGGTTTCTGTTACTTGAACGTTATTTACTGTCACTGGTTTTTGACTGCACGAGTTAAAAAGGGAAGAGGGAAAAATCTGTCAATTTTATGTGACCTAACTGCAGAAATTCCAAGAATTCTCTTGCAAGGATCATTCGCTGGACATCCATGCAGTGGCCTCAAGACTGTCACATGAAAGGGAAAGTAGTCTGATACACAGTTTCATCTGTTCAAACTGTTTCTAGTTGAGGACACACTTTGGTGATTTGAGACATTGAGCATCTGTCAAACCAACAGTTGAACTGAAGATTTTTCCAGGAACTTCTCTTTTGTATTGCAAAGAGAATACCTGTAAAAGAAGGTGTGTGTGTGTGTGTGTGCAGCTTATAAAATTTCTGAGTTCTCAGCTTGATTACTTTTCCAAATTTAGCCTCACCATTTGAGAAGGTATATTTATGCCCACTGACTGACTTTGTGCTTTTGCTTTTCTTCCTTGTATGTCTGTTCTCTGCCTACCCAAATACATTAGTTGTTTTCTTTTTTAGTTGACTTTATTCAGTATCCTCAGGTTAAGACATGCCCAGTATTTATGTCACCTGAGGTTTAGGATGGTGGTACTTGTCTCCTTATATGCACACTGAAGGGTACTGTATGGTTGTGTGGAATGCATGTTTCAGCATCGCTGTTTGGCTGACAAATGGTTAGTGTGCAAACTTCACAGTGGGGTCAAACTGCTACTTGGGCAAACTCTTGCCATCTGTTCTACCGTAGTGCTAACCTCTTTTCATAAAGCACTTAGTGATGCACCTAAGCAGGTGGAACAGAATGATATGTGTTCGTATGCACGGCTGGCTAATGGAACAGTGATATTCCTGGAATAAAACTCTCTAATCCATCTGCTTCTGGTGAAATGTGCAAAGTTGTCTCTTCCATCACCACAGAGAAGAATTCTTAAAACAAATTAACACTTGAAGTTAAAAAGCCTTGGGATGGGTTCCTACTCTATCATTACATAAGGGAGAACTGAACTAAATTGCAGCATTTTGGATTTGTCTCAATAATCAGGACACTTTATCTGAGATGTGGTTTGGAGTGCCTACCCCTTGGTGAAATACTGATTGACAAGAAAATTGAAGATGGCGCTATGTTTTCAGGGTGGACAGGGTAGCTAGGTTCAGAAAAGTGAAAGAAAGTGGAATTTCTTTAATCTCTCCTGTCTTTAAAGCAAACCTGTTATGAATGCTGCTTTGAAATTCAAGTTCAGGTTTTGTAGGGCTCATCAATGCATGTGAAAATCCTGGAGCTTGGAAACATGATTAATCTCTGCATAGCATCCCACGATTTCATTTGAAAATTTTGCAGTGTGTATCCTGCCAGACAGAATCACTGTAGTGGAGCCTCTAGTATACAGATGAAGTTGAACTATGAACAGTGTGTCGTTGGCATACCCCCAGATAGTAATGTTGATGGCCCAGCATGTCCAGGCTGTGACCAGTAGTTATAGACTTAGAGGTGATAAAAGTCTTTACTGGATATTCAATTTCCCTGCCTGTGTGTGTTGGAGAGGTGTGTGATGAACTTGCAGGAACCCAGGCCTGCTTCCCACTGACTTCAAAGATAGCTTTCCAAATGAAGGAAGAAAATATGTTACATGAAACCTCCTACTGATGTTGTTCATCACAGCCTGCTACAGATACAGGTGTAGATTTCTGTTCACCTTTCAGGCTTATAGCTGATTAGAGGTGCCATGATCAGAAACTTCATTCAGACTTGGTAACATCTAAGTTGAGATGCAGGGATTTCAAGTCTGGATGGGAGCATCTTGACTGCATGCTTTAGATCAGGTACAGACAGATTATGCAAGTACAGGCGTTAGGTTGGTATTGGATCAGTAAAGGAGAAACTGATTTTTAAATGCTGTAAGGGCTTTAAACTGGAAGACTCTAAACATGCATAGATGTGGCTGCTGAAAAGAGTCCCATGAGGTGCTATGAAGCAATTTATGCTGACAAGATTTTAAAGCCATAATTACTTTCCTTTTATATTGGGGGAGAGAAGGGTCAAGAAAGCATGGCTAGAATACAATAATCTGGATTTTTCTAGACAAATGTTAGCAAAATAACTTCTTTAATATTTGTCTAGCTTAATTGGAATGCCATATAAAATGGCATCATTTGCTATTCTTAGTTTTCCATGTCTGTTTTGATGATACACTACATTAGATTGCTATTAAATTTTCTAAACCATTGTAGTTGTTGTCATATTGCGTCTGCCTACGAGGAGTTTGTTTGATCATTAAGTCACTAGGGGGGGAAAGATACAGTTCTGCACACTTTTTTTTTCTTTTTTTTTTAGTAAATAATTCTGAAGCTGAAGTGTTTCAAGGTATGCTGCTAGTGGCAGGCTTCTCAAACATAGCAGTGACAGCATTAAAATATTCTTCTTTTAAAGCCCTAAGAGCAGGCATCAGCAAGACTTCAGTCTTGCACCTTTAATTATCTTTTTAAGCCTTGAATTTCCAGAAATGCAAGAAACTCAGCATTTTTTGGCTTTTTTCCCCCTCGCAATGTTATGGTGCTGCATATTGCATTGCGATAAAGTGTGGTGAAAAGGTTGCTAGATACTTCAAAGTAAGATGTGTGTTTTTGGGTAGGTGTTGGGCACCTGGTTTGGTCCAGAGTCTACAGTATAAGTAGAATAATCCTGCAGGGGGTGTAACCAAGTGGAAGTTAACTGGACTGCTGGCGTGATGGATTACCATATATGAACAAAGGCAGGAGGTCTGGGGGTTCATATTAACAGCAAGTATTTAAACTATATTTTTAAGATGTGCAAATTTTGAGCTGCAACACTTGAAAATTGGCTTCTCTTGATCTGACAAGTTGAAGTTCATGCTTTGTTGGTCTCTCTGCAGAAGCACGTGACATCAGAAATGTCATGACCACTTTGTTAACACATTTATCTTCTTCAGTTAGAAAAAAACATGGATAATTCTGGTGGTGCAGCCACACAAATGAGCTCCCCTTTTTGCTGATTAGTGTCAAAAGGTAAATCGGTTATCCTGTTTCTCTTTGCATTGCATATGAACTCTTAATGATTTGTTAGCTATTATAGTGTTAGAGTTAATGATTATGTATATGTTGCACATATGCTTGATACTTGATATTAGGAAATGCTTGGTGTATGTTTTAAATAAAACAAAGCCAAATCCACAAATAGAAAGCTGTGTGTATTCAAAGTTGGATTAGGAGATAGTTTCTCCGGTGTCAAAGTAGCATGTGGATATATGTTGTGATTTTTTTTCTTCTTTTGATGATGATTTGTCAGTAATTATTATGTGTATTTGCCATTCTAATGATGAGAGGCTTGAGAGGAGAGAGAAGACAATTAGAAAAACAACATTACTGTTAAAGAAGAAACTTACTGAGACTTAAGTATGCTAAGACTGAGTATCCAGGAACAAGCAGAAGAAACATCAAAACACCTCTATTTTTGTGAAGTAATGCAGCTTAGTGGTCTTAGTGACTTCTAATTTCTTTTCTTTAACCCGCACTATTCCACAGACATCTTTATGCTTCACTGGCCTGGTTGCTGCTCCAGAGCAGTTAAATGTTACGTGCATCTTTCTGTAACCTGTTTATGAATGTACTGAAATGTAAACCATTTAATTTTTAAGCAAGCTGCAGCTCTACCTTACCAAGCATGCAGCTGTTTTAAATTGAGACATTCCAATACCCTAAAAAATTAATGGTTCCGAATATAGTAGAAAACTCTCAATTTCTAATCTAGCATTGGCTAGGAACAGGAGACTTTATTTAAAATTACTTATATCCTCTCGACCACTGTCTAGGGGAAAATATGGCCACAACACAGAAACAGAGAAAATTACTGTGAATGCTTATATATTATGCTACAAGGCAATGCTGGATCAGAAACCTTACAGAAAGAGATCAAGCATAACATGCCTAGGTAATATATAACATAGCTTTTCACTTAGAGAATTGTGTATTATAGATAAGGTAAAGATGAATACTAGCCAGATAATTTACTTGGAACCCTTTTTGTGGGCTGGGTAAGAGTTTGGTTTGTGCATTCATTTTTTTTCTTCCAATTTTTGAAGAATCACCTGTAAAAAGATAGAAGCAGAAAGCAAAATTTTTACAGAAAGTTTTGACCTGCACTGCCTTTGCTGCTGATCTGGCAGTGTAAATGGAAAATAAGCTTTCTGAGACGTCTTGGCTCTAAATTTATGTAGTCCAACTTGATTTGATTCTCCCCTTCCCCCAGGTGAATTTATAACAGCAGCTGTTTAGCCTGGGTCTTCATAATTGAGATATATTGTACTGCATGCCTTGTGAGTTGTTATTGTGGTAAAAATCTATTGGCACTTGATTACAGCGCTAATGAAAGTCTTTATAGATAGGTTGTTTTACTTTCACTTTTAAAAAAATTTGAGTTCTCACATCATGAAATATTTCAGTATAAATTACTATTTTTTCTGTAATTTTTACAGGGTTTGCAGTCTGATCTATGTTGAATTCTGCATTTAAGACACTACTTTTGGAATAGTGTACCAATGTTACTTTTTAGATACTTTTAGGTTATTCCACTTATATGAGTTGTTAAAGTACTTAGGAGTATCTGAATCTCTCAGCATAATACTCATGTGGTTCACACTGCTGCTTACATCAATTATAATTTGCTGTACATGTTCCATGCAGAATGTCGCAAGTGTTATTCACACCTGAAACCATTCCTTTAGTGTGTTATCTTACTCTTGAACCTCATTTTGTTCTGTATTGTTCCTCAGATTGGCCTGTGCTTGGTGATCCAGGCTGCCGTGATGCTGCACTCTCAGTGCTTCAGGTGCTTATTGCTGACTGCATAACCATCCATCTCTTCCTCCCTTGTTTTCAATAAGGAGGTGGGAAGACATTAGAGAGACTTGTGGAGCTATTAGATGTTCCCAGTTTTCATCTATTTGGTTGTGCTTGGGATTACACTGGTTGAATGGAATGTTCCTCTTCTCTCATGGAAAGACATTGCTCTTGGAAGCAAGCCTGGTGCTTATTAGTGCATGTAATTTCTTGTCATAATGCTAAACCATAAATGACTTTATAAATGACTTTATGAATGTGTCTTCCTGTCTGTATATATCTTTTTCCAAATGATTGAATAATAGTATCAAAATAAGTTATGGTGTTTTATGTTTCTTCTAACGTGTTGTATTCCTTTTAAAAAGATAGTACTTTAAGTATTTTCTATCTTGGTAATGAACACTGAAAATAGTATTTATGTGCATTAGATAAACTTGACATGACTAGATAAACTTGATATGACTGTCCACTTTAAGTCACTCCTTAGAGTTCTATCACAGAACCACAGATCAGAAAACAACCCTGTTCCTGTGCCTGAGGGTAGAGTTGTTGTATTTTGGGGAAAATAATTACTGCAGTGACAGGTCAGATGCAGAAATTCATCTGCTGTGTTGTGCTAAGCAGGTGTAGTTGTTACAAAGTTCTAACTCACTCTCTGAGGGGACATTGTACACTTAAGTAGAAAGTTGGGCTTGTGCTTTTTGAGATGAAAGGAAGTGATCCCTCTGTTTCTTTAATCATCATTAGTAATAATGGCAAGCCCCTGCTCAAATGAGAAAACGGCAAAAGATGTACAGTATAACACCTGATTATTGAATTGTCGTAGCACTGGACCTCTGTTTAGATCAACAGTCCTGCTGTCTCACATTCAAAAAACCCAAACATGTAGTTATAGGGATTAATGAAAGAATAAACACCCAAAAGAACTCATTTTGATGGCAGGGATGATCAGAGGGAGAATCAACTGGCATTTTAATCTCTGTTCCCTCCAACTAAGACATTTGACAGTGTGGTCATGTGATTTAAAGATTTCTTAAATACACCATTTACACACACAAAAGTCGATCCAATTTTGGAAATGTTGAAATATGAAGTTTTTGGTTGGCTGACTTTGCTGGATGTCCTCTGTAAGGAATGCATACTGTGAGCTTGCAGAGTTTCAATTAGGAATGTTGATATTGAATCTTGAACATCCTTAGGAAAGGATTGCTGCAATAATTACTCACTGAATTGGAGTGGACTAAATGAAAAAGGAATGATGCTAACTCTTGTCTATTATTTCGTGGAGGTCCTGTTGCACTGATGAAGCCTCCGTGTTCTGTTCTGGAGTCTTTTCCCAAACCGATCTTCTGTTGAGAAATGAAGCTGAGATGTTTCCAGCAGCAGACTCTAATTAATACTGTTAATGAATGGTAATATAGGAGAGAATCTCTTCTTCCAAAAAGCATCTGATGCACCTCTGTCCATGCAGTAGCCGAGCACTGGGGTTGCATGTGGTAGGGTCATGACAGGTCTGCTTTGCTTGATTGAGACAGGAGGCTGAAATCCTGGGTGTTCTGCTGGGTCCGTGGGGCCATCTCCCTGTGGTGGGAGAAGGGACTGTAACTGTTTCTGTGTGTGTTTGTAGCTGTTGTGTGCACAACATCCACTTGAGTGTTCACTAAGACAGAGAGAGACTTCACATTATCTGGTGTTCTGAAGCCTTTTGTGCAAGCCTTGAAGGCCTTTAAGTGTGACGTTCAATCTTAGTATAGTTTGTAACACGTAAACTATCAACTTAAATTATTCAGCGACTGGAGGTTTGCTGAAAAGATTGGGCAGCCTGGCAGGGCAGAGGTGATAGTTTCCGAGATGAGTTTTTCTGCCACTGGAAGGGGAATAGTCTTTCATCAAGCTGCAAGCAAGAAATGCCACGAGGGCTTTTTCTGATAATGCTGAAGGGCAAAGAAGTCCTCCAGTATAATTTGTGGCTGTGTGGGTGGGGCATCAAGTCAGAGCACAGGGGCAATATGGTCGTTGCAGTAGGACTGAAGGCGGTGAATCCCCACTTTGTAATGCTACTGCTATGGCTTCATCATGCTATTTCCAGATAGTAAACATTCAGAATCTGTAACCCCAAATCTGCATCGACTCTAAGCTGAGGTTTATAAACTAATAAGCCCGCAGTTTACCTCTGCCAATACATGTGCTTGGAGTAATTTTAATTTTTTAAAATTTTGTGTGTGCATGGGAAATGTGCTACTCTTTTTTTTCCCATGTTGGAATATGGTTGCTCAGTACTAAATAATTGGGGTCGCTCAAAAGGTTTCATCTATATAATCTGCTAATGCCTTGTTTTGCAGGTAATTTGTGTTTTATAAAAAAACCCTCAAGCCTGAGTGACATTCATAAATATATTCCTTCTAGCAAGCTGAATTGATCTGTGAACATGTCTCATACCTCTTGCACAACTGAATTGTGCGTGCAGCTTAAAAGCTTATATATAAAATTAATAGGCGGAATTGTTTCACCTCAGGGTAATTATTTTTTCTGATAATAATTACAGTGCAGGGGTAAACATATTATCATGGTGATGCTTTAATCATGTACTGCAGCTCTTACCTAGGCACCTGTAATTTCTAGTAACACTGCAAATACTGAGTAACTTTGGAAAGGCCAAAGAAACTGTTGTTTTTAAATTCTTTATTTAAAAGGCTGAATGAAATGTAGGATCTTGTTGATGTAAACTTAAAAAAAATTACATGTATATCTTTTCCTAGCTAGGGTAACTTTCAGGAATCTTTAGTTCTCTTGTACAATTCAATTCAGTTATCTTCCTTTTTAATCAAATGTTCTGCTTTCAGGCTAAGGGGATGAGATCAAGGGATTGTACCAGAATAGAACTGTAATCTAGTGATAAAACCTTGTTGGCGTTCTGAATGAAACTGAACTTCTGGACCCACTTCATACTGTACCTGATTTCTTGTGCCTGATTAATGGGTAGAGCAAGTTGTTCGTTTAATATAACTCATGGAAAAAAAAAATAATCTTTCTTACTTAATTCCAAGAATGAAGCTAAGGCTGTGGATGGGAGTAATTGGCAATTATTGTTACTGCCATCATGGGGTTTCTGGTGCTGCTGTATCCTTGAGTTAGACACATTAAAATGGTGTCAGGAAACAAAGCATTCAGTTCAGTTGTGTCTATCTCTTCCTTCTGTGAAAAATCCATGTAGAAACAAGTCTGTGATGGAGCTTGTCAGAAAATTGGTTTCTGGACATCCATTTGGTCACGCACCTGTTGCTGCAGAAAACCTGTATAAGTGGTCCCCATTTAGCTTCCCTTCCCCATCATCAAGGTTGGAGCAGACTAAATTTTGTGAACTAACTTTTCAAATTTTTAATGAAGGAGAGTGTATACAAAAATCTAAATCTTACTTGTGGAGACGTTGTATGTGAAGTTTCTCAAGGAAGTAGTAAAAGTTGCCTTAGTAAGCCTTATGCTGGCACTCAGAACATTTTCAGGGCAGTTGATGTCTCGTCTATAGGACATAGTTAAAAACCCAAAGCCAATGTTATTATTCCTTTCACCACAATGTGCTGAAGAACTTGCCTTTGTAAAATGAGTATTACTTCCATGTCTTTCTTGCTAGGCAGTGTTTGCCTGGTGTATGGGAGATGGGGAAAGAGGAGAAAGAGCAGATAGATACTTTACTGCAATGTGATGCTCTCCCGTCATGCTAAAGGTGGAATAAGACCAGAGATGATGATTCTTATTACCAATGCAAATTATTTTCTAGCATTAAAGAGAAAATAAGCCCTGAAAATGTTTGGTTTTTCCTTTTTAAATTAATTCTGTGTTACAGCTAATGAAATGAAAAAGATTTTGATTCCATCTCTTGGATAGACTTGTTAAAGAAGGCATGGAGAATTAAGTTTGTAGTAAATTATTCTAATCTATTTATTGCTTAATGATTCTTTAAACAGATACTTATGATTAAGTATTTCCCTGGAACTAGAGAAAGTCCTGCTTTGATTCTTAGGTTTCTGTTGTATATTTTACTGAAGTTGTCATTCAGATTAGCTCTTGGAAGCTCAACTACACCTAGAAATTCTGGTCAAATTGTTTTGCTGTCTTTATCTGTAGTGATAAAATGGTGGTTGTTATAGTAATAAAGATAATTTCTTAATGCTGTGAATGTGTAAAAAAGCAAGCAGTGAAGCCTGATGTATGGCCAATGACACTGAAACGAGGGGCTGTTTTGAATGCCACCAATGGAAATATGTATGACTGCAAAATACTCTGTGCATTTTTGTGGACATGTAGATGAGAAAGGGCCATGTTTTCATGAGATACAGCTATGTGAAGGAACCATGAAGTGTTACTACTTGTTAGGAGGTAGGCCTGGGTTGACCCTGTTAGCTTTGGTGCCTGTAGCTTCAAGAAGGTAGAACTCCTTCAGTGACTTAAGTTTGACCTAAGTATTAATATAGGACATGAAATTGTTGGAGATGCTTTGACCTTACCTTCCCAGCAATGTTGTCTCTTGCTATTTTAGTTTGTGTGTTTGGAAAGTGTACATAGTTGGAGTTTAAGCAGTCTTGTTTTAAGTAAACATGGGGTGTGGGTTCTTACCAGTTATCTACTCTTTCAGTTTCGTCTGATAGTTCCAGTGCAGTGTTGGTTACAGAACTGCGTGTTAAATTTAGGGATTATTTGGTTACTGGTTGTGTAGCATTTGAGTTGTTGCTATGATTTACTTCAGGTGTAGCAGATAAAAGATTTGACATCTTTTGCTGTTCAGACAAATAAAACTGAGGGGTTCGTCTGCTCTTTTGGAAGGAATATTAATAAAATAGTTAACATCAGTCTCCTGTGTACTTAGATTACTTATGATGTATGAAGACTTGGCTGTATCCTCTCCTCTTGCAATTTTTCTAATGTTAAAGAGCTCTGAGCCAAGCAAGGACTACCTATTGAATAATTGGATTCATCTTGTAAAAAGAGGGGGGAAGCTAAACGTACTCTTTTCTGAAACATCTTACATGGGAGCACAAACACAGGAGTGGAGTGATTTGGAGAGCTGCTTATGTGCAACTTAAGACTCCTGCCTGGTGGGGGAAGTCTGATTTAAGTGCATGCTCCACTTTGAATAGGGTCTCACCTGCCTCCCTCTTTATTCTTGAGATGAAATTCTGCATCTGAGGGGCATGGAGCTAGTACTGACAGGTCGTTAAACTTCACACAAGCTGAATGAAAGTGGCCTGCCTGTGTGCAACTCCTGGTGTGGTGAAGGTGAGCAGCCTTGCAGGTGTCTCTTGGGATGCTTCTCTTGAGCGGTGAGCAAAGATGATGGTGAGTGAGGAGAGAGGGGCTCTTACTGCAGTGCTAGGTGGGGAATGGAAGAGGCCAGAGTTGAAAAGTGACCGCATCAAACTTTTGCTGTAATGGAAAAGGAGAGAAGGGAGATGAGAGAGGCCTCAAGGCTTTTAAATTCTAAATGCTGAAGAAAACTTCAGTACTGAGAGAGAGAAGCAGAGGCATGCAAATAGGGATACTTCTATATATTTCCTGTGCTGTCTACACTGGAGAAAAGTGAGGACTTGCAAATGAATTTTAAACATATGCTTCAGTGCCTGTTTAGTTGAAGGAGTAGATGGTAAATGAGACTGCTTCCTCCTTCAAATTGCAAATATACCAACCCAATAGCCTGGTACATCCCCCACGTGATATGGTGCTATACTTATTTGTTATAGGGTTGGTTTAGTTACTTTAAGAATTTCAGAAAGTTTGTCAATCCTTTACAAAAGGCTTGATGATAGGACTTTATTTTGTGTAATTAAGACACAGCTGTGGGCAATGGGCATATTTTAATGTTGAGAGCTGTTGAAGTGATGCAGTAAAAAAAAAAGTATTTTTTTTTTCCCCCTATCACTGTTGTCTTCTCCTAGGCTACTTTTATTTAACAAAGCAATTTTGGAATATCTGTCCTTAGTCTGAACATGTTCAGGTGTCTTGAAGCAACATGCATTTATGGGCTTCTAGAGATGCTTAATTTCTTTTGTTCCAGCCTCTTATTCTATCACTGGCCATACTTTTTTTTCTTCAGTGATTGACTGAATAGATTTCTAAAACCATCATGTTTTAATATAGCTAGCAAAAAAATAGTCCAAGTTATAACTTCATATTGAAGCAAGCAATTCTATTTCTGTGATGCTTAGTTGGGCACAATAGGTGGTCACATGCCAAGATAGTGTTCAGTGCATACTGAGCAGCTGTTAAATGTAACCTTTTGAATTTTCAGCAAAGCTAAGTAACTTACGAGAAGTGCTGGGAATAAATAATCCAGGATACAGAATTTCTGTAGGAAGATGAAATCACAGGATGATTATTGTACTCAGTGAAAATATTCCTCTGTTTTTTTACCTGGAAGGCACAATGGTAATTAAATTACTGGAACGGAAAAAAACATGCAGCATGTATTTAGGGTTTTCCCCATGTATCCCTCAAGGCTTATAAAATTAAGACAAAAGGTACTTGAATGACCAATGTATAATCCATACATGATGACAGAGATTCAGGAAAACATTTGGTTGCAATTTTGTAAAGCAGTGATTCATGCTAGAAAATGATACACTGATTCATACATGTAGATGCCATTTTTTGGCTTTAAAGTATATTTATGTACATACTCTAAAGGATGGTTATGAGGTTTCCTGGAGTTTTGCAGTTAAAGTGAAAATTGCAAAGACCCCTTTGAGAAATATTATTCTACATGAGCATTGTAAAGAGTGCAAATTGTAACTCCCCTTCCCATACCTTCTAAATCTGGGACGTGATTGATGCTAGAAATTAGTCTGCATTAATTCCATTCTCAGTAAAATATTAGTGCTGATTATACCTGAATACAGAGTCATTTCAAAAGCTTAGATACAGGAGTTTGAAGAATTTACCCTCAAAAGACATCTTTATTGCCTGTTCCTCAGAACTCCAGAAATCACACTGTAGATTTCCGAATGGAAAAAGTGGGAGCAGTGTCCTGTGGAGTGGCCGCGCTTTCATTATATCTCCCTTCTCTTCCAAATTCAAAACTCTCTAGCAGAGTGTCTTTTTACCGTCAAACAAAATGTGACCTCTGTCTCTCTTGGGTTGTAATCCAAAGATAACTGATTTTCTCCTGTGCAGGAGGATGCATCTAGTCTGAAAGTCAAGTGATGCTTCTCTGATTGAATTGCCAAAGTTCAATTCGAAGTAGGTGCAGTTTTAGAGTGTGACCCTCTTCCTGAGGGCACTGCACTGACTCTGTTCTGTCCCTTCCCTGCCTTCCCAGGTCATACTCTTTTGTATTTTCTGATGTATGCACAGAAGACCTGTAACAGGGATTATAGTGTACACTGAAACTTGCCATCTTTGCGGGGCAGGTAAATTGAGAACAGGCTGATCGGTAAACCCCTGGAGGTGCTGTGCTTGTGGGGATATAGGTTCAGATGGTTATTTTAAATATACATGATGGAGATGAAGCAGTTCTCTCTTTTTATAAATAACATGGGAAAGGGATTTTTATTCTGACCAGCCAATGTCAAATGGGTGTCTTGCATGCAGCTTTTTGACAAAAAATCACGACTTTCTGAACTGTGTTATTTAAAAACTTTCAGTTTAATTGGGAGATGGGGTAGTAACAGAAACCCCTGCCTCTAAGACAGAACTTTTGGGAAATTGCTGGTACCTTCTCCAGGGCTGACCTGTCGGCATATTCTGTATTTCCTCATTTCCTCTTCCCGTCTGACAGCAGAGGCCATCTCTTGAGGACTGCAGCAAGGGATCCTTGATTTTTATTTGCATGGCTACGTTTGGCTGACAGTTGCAAGTACTGCTCTGCGCATTCACTGAAGAATTTCACACGTACTTTGTCTCAGGGCTTCTGTGTCCTAGCTAAGGCAAAAGTAGTTCAGGCAATCTTTGTGAGACTTAATACACAAGAATATATTGCAGAGTTATTTTATTGTTATTTTAGTACCGTGAGCAAGCTTGCTGTTTCTCTTAATGGGAGACAGATGTTTTACTTGATAAATCTGTATGAAATTTTTATGAAGAAGTTTGGTTTGGCAACTTTTTTTATATAGTTGCAGATTAAAGCATGAGGAAATGATACAGTCTGACCTGCAATGTAACAAGAATACAGAGCTTTCTTGAATGGTTTTCTTTTTGAGTAACAGTGCATCTTTTTTTGAAAAACAAGGATTTACTTTTTCCAGCTTGATTATGTGAGGAATTAAAATCCTGAAAGCTGGTGCTGGATTGGTGTGAAGCTGTCCTTTTTTTTTTTTTAAGGAAAAAAAAAATCAATCTTAAATAGACGACTAAATGCAGGCTGGCAATTTCTAGAAAGTAAATCTCATCCAAATTGCGGGAGAATCAAATTTTGGGTTCTTAATCAAATGACTTGCTGTATTTCTTCATTAACTAAAAAGTGCTCTTCTAGCACAACCTCCCTATGTCAGTGCTGTTTGGTGGGACATCGGTAACTGCTGTGCTCCTGCAAATTGTGTTCGAGCTGAACTAAAAAAATAATTAGAAAAGATGTATCTAAGTATTCAACAATTTCCTGTTGCTTTAAGTAGAAGATGATGAACGTTTCTCAGAGGAAGTAGGAGAGGAAGAGGAATCTCCTCACAGGATACTTGTTGCTCAAGATAGGAAGCCAATTTAAAGTCTTGAACTTAGACATGCCAACACTTTATCTAATTAAAAATGTTTTCACTTGATATGCAGGAAGGCTGTTCTTCGCTTTCTCCTGCTCATCAGGAGAAGCCTTTTTATGAAATAGATGTGAGCATGGAGGATAATTTCTTCTGTGCCTGGGCTAGGTGTTAGTCAAACATGATTTCATGCTGTGCCTCCTGCCCAGACACCCTCCAGTTCTTTCTGCCCCTCTGCAGCGGATGTTTGCTGGGACTGCTGGTGGCTGCTTTGGCTGCCTCTGGTACCTGGCGGGACTGGCCCTGCGTTTGGCTTCCCCTCTGGCAGGCAACTCTCTTAGCATGGTGCGTTCGTAATGCTTCAGCTTAACACAATTGCTCCCAAGTCTCTCTGAGAAATCAGGTTATTCTTCCATGTTAGTTGTTCCCTGCAAGGGGTTAACTGTCTCTGTTCCTCAGTAGAGCAATCCCTGCCTGCTTTGCCTCTGCTACTCATCTTTTTACTACTGTTTTCCTGAATTTTTTCATTAATAGCTAGGAAAAGGCATCTTTGTGCTCACATTGTCATCTAGTACCAAATGGCATGCCGCCTTCTGGTGTAGTATGCAGTGTTAACCAAGTGAATTGCTGAGGAATCATAGCGGCAGCAGCGGGTACTGATGGTACTGCTGCTAGGGTGGATTGATGCTCTGAGGATGTGTGGCTGGTGAGAAGATGAACACTAAGTAGATGCATATGCCTGGGTCTCAGGTTTTCTTATCTTAAGTTTTGGATGTGTATTTCTTTGCCTGTGGGACTCTTCCCTTTCAAAAAGTAGGAGAAATTCACACCTTTCTGACAATCGGAGGGGAAATTCTGAGTGTTGGGGGTTAGGATATCTGGACCTGAGGAGCGATCCTTTTGCCACTAATATCCTTTTTGGGATGTTCTTCATGGACTTCTGTGATCTCAGGTGAGGTGATCCTCACTCAGCAGAGCTGAGATGCCAGCTCCTCTTATCCTGGGCTGCATCAAAAGAAGTGTGGCCAGCAGGGCGAGGGAGGTGATTCTGCCCCTCTACTCCACTCTCGTGAGACCCCACCTGGAGTACTGCGTCCAGCTCTGGAGTCCCCAACACAAGAAGGACATGGACCTGTTGGAGCGTGTCCAGAGGAGGGCCACGAGGATGATCCGAGGGCTGGAGCACCTCTCCTATGAGGAGAGGCTGAAGGAGTTGGGGCTGTTCAGCCTGGAGAAGAGAAGGCTCCGGGGAGATCTTATTGCGGCCTTCCAGTACCTAAAGGGGGCCTACAGGAGAGCTGGGGAAGGACTTTTTACTAGGGCATGTAGTGACAGGACAAGGGGGAATGGCTTCAAACTGGAAGAGGGCAGGTTTAGATTGAACATTAGGAAGAAGTTTTTCACTTTGAGGGTGGTGAGGCACTGGAACAGGTTGCCCAGAGAGGTTGTTGAGGCCCCATCCCTGGAGGTGTTCAAGGCCAGGCTGGACGTGGCCTTGGGCAACCTGGTCTAGTGGGAGGTGTCCCTGCCTATGGCAGGGGGGTTGGAACTCGATGATCTTCAAGGTCCTTTCCAACCTAAACCATTCTATGATTCTATGATTCTATGATCCGGTGGACTTTAGTTTAAAATACAGAAGTAAAAAAAAATTGAATAGTACCAAATGTACCTTGGCCATTTGGCATTTTAGAGCTCAGCTCTGCAAGGAAAGCTGATGTAGTTCTGAAACAAAGGCTGGCAGCTGCCAGAGTAGGATGTCTTTTTATCAGCATTTTGTGTAAATGACAAATGGCATAAGATTCAGAATAAAATTGAGAGCTTGTAATGCTAACTGCAGTTAATGTGATTGTGCTGGTGACTGGGGTAATAACCTTGTTTAAACACAGGAAAGCTGAAGGAACTGTAGGCATCTTAAGAACATAACATGCAAAAATGTAGGAAAATAGTTGTCACTTGCTGTTCAAGGATGTGCTTATGCAGACGTCCTACGTGCTTTGTGTTGTTGGCGTTAAGTGGTTGTGTTCATTGCTGTGAGGCTTCTTGGAAAATCTCCGACTGGTTCTTGTCTACATACTGGGCTAACGGGGAAACGGTTCTTGTCTGCACAGTTACATACATGAGCAGAGGTACCTTTAAAAAGTTCTTGCTTACTCTTCAGCTTCTTTAGAAGTCACAGTGCAAATTCTTGTGCCTGTAGCCCTTCTAAAAATCTTTAACATTTCAGAGAAGGCAAGTCCCATAATACTGTCATCTTCAAGCTGATTTCTGTAGGCTCCTTAGAGGAAACCTTCCAGCAGAACTTCAGGTAGATGGTAGTAAAAAAAGGAGCACGGGGGGAGAATTCTACAGAGTGTCTCGAAATACGCGAGTTTATCTTCCAGCTACATTGGAAGCCTTTTCTCTTTTTATTTTATATCCTGTTCTCAGGGATTGCTAGTTAATAATTCACATGTACTACAGTTACCAATTAAAGAAAAATTGAATTTGAAACAGCAGTAGGTTCAATTAAATATATTTGGGAATCACTTATTTCTTCTATTGCTCAGGAAGAGAGTTTAATTATTTAAAAAGTCCTTTCTTTATACATTTTTCTTTTACATGAGCTAAAAGTACCAATGGCTAATTACCATTCCTGAGGAATTAAACATTTTCAGGCTCTAAAATTTGGGACTTGAAACCAGAAAAAAAACAAGCCAATTCAAGATGAAATAAATGTTACTTAGTTGATTTGAGTGCATGCATGAAGCTGATGACAATCCTTACAAAAACCCAGTCAAACACTATCAGAAAGCAAATCTTTACTTGAATGTGTGGTGTAGAATAGCATATTAGATTGTGTGTACAGCAAAATTAAGTAATTAGATATACATGGAGAGAGTTGAAATTCTTGCTCAGTCACAAAGAATGGAAGGTGAATATGTTCTTTCTAGAGTGCCTTGATTTCCCAGCCCCCAGCAAGCACTCTTTACCACTTGCACACAAGAAAGTGTGCACGAAGATGAAAAGGTCCGTCATTACATGGTACGCATATTACTGGAGTGGATTGAGTTTACTTTTTACTACTGATTTGTGTTCCGTAATTGGCTGCATTAGTATGCCATATTAGTCACGTTATGGCTATTTGCCACGGACTATAGGAAAAAAGATACTTGTTTTTAAATGGAAACTTGCAGAATTTCCTGTTTTGGTGAGAAGATACATCTTGTTAAAATGTGTTGCTGTTTCTGATAGACTTCTCATAAGGCAATTGCTTCTTTTTCCAGAAAAGCTATACTAAGCAGGGAGTGAACAGTGTTAAAAACATTTTATCTGTTTGCTTTTAAAAGGAAATGAGCTTCTCACCTGTGGTAATATAATAGAACAAAACCACGAAGTCGGCTGTGTTAAAACAGCTCAAAGAGAGATCTAAGTTAAACTATTTTGATTCTTAGTGGGTTATAACAAGGTTGAGATCATTATTGTCAGCTTTTTCTCATAAGTTTAGCTTTCCTACTACTAGGGACCTCTGACTTCTCCTTTCATGAGCACAGCTTGATGCCAGCCTCATGGCGGGGTACCTTTCATAGCGAGAGCGATGCTCAGAAGCATTGCTGGTTGTACAGCAGTGCACAGAGTATAGCTGTCCAGCAACAGAACTCTGCTTGTTAGTCATGGCTTCCTTTTATATTTTAAATAATCTTTGATGCTTCCAGTTGAATGTTTGCTGATTGATTCCATAGGCTGGTGCAAGTAGCTTGATGGTTTGAGTAAATCTGTGTCTGGAGTGTGCCCCTTTGCTATGGTCGGACTATTCATGTTTGCAATTAGCCTTTTGAATTCCAATGCAATATATATGGCTATCTAAATGTCCCATTAAGTTTCAGCTGGACTGTAAGTAGCCTTCCCCTCCTGCTCCGTTCCTCTGAGCTTTTGGATGGTGCTGGTCTGACTCAAGGTTGATTTGCATTCTTGGGCAAATAGCTCTGGAGAAGTCCCTCAGGGCAAGTTGAGACATTTGCTCTCAATATTTAGTCATGTCTAATAAATTTGCTTTTGAAGACCCAGAGGTTGCGGACACTATAGTTTCATAAAATCTAACTGGGGAATACTTCCCTTTTTTTGGTAAATAGGGATCTTGATTAATTTGCTAGGGCTTTTTCTTTTTTTTTTTTTTTTTGAGTAAAATTTTAGAAATACATTAGTCCTAATCCTCCTGGTAAAAAATAATAGTTTCAGGAGATTGAGATAATTCACACATGTGATTTTGAATATTTGAATTTTGCTGCATTGGTGGAAAGGAATGCCAAATATTTACACTCACATTGCCGAAAATTTTTTTATTAAAAAAAAAAAGTAGTTGGCCTTCTGTGTGACAGGGTTGATGGGAAGTTGAAAGAGGGATCAGAATATAATATCAGAGATTTTGGTAGAAGACCCAAAACTTTGCCCTGGAATACTAGCAGAGGACTTGTGCTTGAAATCAGATTGACTTTCCAGTGTTATGAAAGGGCAAATTAGTTTTCAGCATTGTGATATGCATATTTCCATGCAGTTTTCCATGTAATTAAATTGTTTTGATACATGAAGGTAAATTAGCTTTTTTTTAAAGCAAGACTTACACTTTCTCAGGTCATTGCTGGAAGAATGAATTTCCCTGGAATACTGCCTGCATCAAGCATTTAATGGTAAATCCAAATGTGAAAACAAATTTGTAGCTGTTGTTTTCTCTGAAAATGAGCTGAATGTCATTCCTATCCGAACACACTTAAGAAAGGCAATCTTCTCTACATAAGACTATTACAATACTCTGTTGAAAGTGTTCCTTCAGCCCAGCTACCAAATGAATCACCTCTGTGTGCTAGGTCAAGAGTGAAGTCAATAGTTTCATCATAATGTGCTTTGTGTCCTTTGGACAACTGCAAAACGATAGCTGTGTGTTCATATCCCCATGGTAGCTGTCAAATTATGTACTTGATTAAAAGCAAGTATCAGTCGAATCACATAGTGTTGATTTGAGATCTCTCAGCGTAACTTTAAGTTCTGATTTTGGCACAGTTTGTTAACAAGTCAGAGAACAGAAACTGCTCTTTTATTGTGACTGGAGCTCAAGAGACCCAGGAAGCTGCATCTGATAAACTTGCATCATTTGTGTGACATTTTAGTAGTAAATGCAAGGAAAAGTGTAGGTTCTGCTACCCAGAGGTGCAGACAAGCTAGTTGTCTTATCCGGTATGTTAATGAAATTACCTGTATCTTTTATACTGCGCACAAGCTGGACTTTCAGTTGTTGAAACTTAAGATGGATTTTTTTTAATGTGATACACTCTGAGTCTGTTATGGAATAAATTCACCTATAAAAGTGCAACTGGCTTCAGATTATTTATATCACAGGAGATATTTTTTGCCTTGGCTGCAAACATGTTATGTTCTCTCCATGTGTTAGTTAGGCCTTGCTTTCCATCTTAGGTAACCTTGGTAACTAATATTGTAGTTTTTCTGGAGAAAGTAGTTATGTGTTTTCTCATAACTCAAATTAGCTGTCATTAAATGCGATTGTTGATGGTTGTCTTTATGAAAAATTTTAAATATTCTGTGAAAGGAGAAAAATGAAATTATTGAACGTAGCCTATGTTATCTTTATACCAGCTTTGCTTAATTTTTAGTGCATTAGTGAATAAAAGGGGGCTTGCAAAGTTTTTTTCAAGTCCTAATGAGTCAATGTGGGCACACTGCTGACTTGAAAAATGTAATTTTCTCATCGCTTGTATTCTGCATCTCAGCACTGAAAAATAAACATCACCTAAGGGTATGCATTGGGTCACTAGATAACTTCAAAAAGTAACATTCCTTATTAGTCTGAAGTGGCTTGTTTACAAGTAGTTGGTATTTGAGTAAATAATATGTAACCAAAGATTTTAAAAATCCTTTAGCTGGGAAGTTGCGGTAGCTTTTAGTGCTTTCTTTCATCAAACTAGGGAGTTTTTTCCTGCTGATACTTTGACCTTTGCTTTGTGTGTTTCTTTATTCCCCTTCCTCCCCCTGTGCCCCTTTCACAAAGAAAAAAAAAAAAAAAGAGAAGCTGCGGCTATTGCAGGTACCACTTGCTTGACAGGTAAGGTAAGTAACTTCAGATGTTGCCATAGCTATTTTAAACGCCAGCTTTATAAGAAGTTAATAATCATCAGTTATGAAGAACACGTGCTTTCAATTTCACGAGGCAAATGTTGACACTTTTAGTGGTTATTTCAGATTTGTCATAAATGTGTATTTAGAAGAACTACTTCAAGTTCTAAAACTATCACCATAAAACAGTCAGAAGCGGGGAACCTGCCTGAGAAGCTGCTTCTCCATGGTGTCTCCTCTCAGCTAAGCTTCAAAACAAAGTGTTCATTATGCTGTGGTTTCCTGGTCACCTGCAAACTTTCCAGGATTTATTTGAACTCAGCCCAAGTCTCTGTCCCGAGCCATGTTTCCCTAGGACATGGGATCTGTAATGGCTCCGTGGACAGAGTGGGGTCCCTCAATGCTCCTGAGAGCCCTGGGAAGGTGGGCAATGGTTGGGGAGCGGGGGCTAGTGTAGTGCCCTACCAGGCACGGGGCTTTACTCGGGGTGTGCTGCACTGCACACAGGAGAAATTGCCTTTGGGGAGATGGTTCACAGCAGCTTCAAAAATTTCTCTGCTCAAGGGGCCGTTTACATGTGCAGTCACTGTGCAGGCTGGAAAATGGGACGGCCAGTTTTAGGTAAGAGTCAGTCTTGAGTGGAGTCTTTGAGAGCTGCCTTGGCCGCCCCATGATTGAGTGATGGTGGAGATCGTGGGAGCAGGAGGCTGGGCTGGGTGACCTGAGAGGTACCTTCCGGACTACAGTATTTTGTTTGTTTTGTTTTTTTTTTTTTGTCATTTTCTGTTTTCCTGCTGCTCCCACTGCTCTGCTGTCTTCACGCCATGTCAGCTGTGCTGCCCTCGCACACACAGGCAGGAAATGCAGGTTTTCTTATGAGTAATAGGAAGAGGGCAGAGCTGGGGCAAAGAAGTAATCCACGCAGAAAGGTTTTTGGTCATTGCCCCCCCTGTGCCTCCCCTCTTCCTTCCCTTTCTAAAGGCGGGGCAGGAAAAGATGATCTTTTCTGATAGACTTCATAATAACTAAAGTAGGACAGTCCTCACAATACACAGGAACACCTGGTATCCTGACCTGTAATACCTGATCAGCATTCAGAAAATGGAAGTAAATTCCTTTTAAGTAATACAGCCATCATATATAATGAGTTATATTAGTATGAATATTAGCGTGCAGCAGTAAACCATTTCATTTTAAAGCATAACAGTAAATGTTACTCTTTTGAAACTGTGGGAAGAACATGGACTTTGTCCAAGATATTTATAATGGTGGTATATACAGACTTTAGAAAACTGAAACACCGTAAGTACATGTAAGGAAGATCTAATTACATTCTTTGTGGCTGTCACTTAGAAAGCTGGATGTAACTGTGGTCCTCTTTGTTAGTTAATGATGTAGGTATTTCAAAATCAACCAGCAGTTTGTATAAATGATTGAAACATAGGAAAAGCAGTGCACTTCATGCAAAACTGGATGTGCCCATGAGCATGAAAGGTTTGCTCTGCCACTCCTGGGTTTCAGTCAGGGCACGTAGGCTTGCCATGTATTGGGACTCATCTGTAAAGCATGGTTATGTTTCTAGGATTAAACTACACACAAACTTATTTAAGGCCACTCGTGGTATCTGCTTTGGCACCACCTGTGTGTTTTCACTCAGACTGACCCTCCTGCTGGTTGGTGCCTGTTCAGCTGAGTTCCCCGTGCTGCCTCCAGGAGAGTTAGCACCAGGGTCAATATTCCTATGTCTGCTGAAGAGCAGGGGCTCTGAGTCTTTCCCTGTTTGCTGCTCAACTCTTCTGCCTGGTCTGCAGAAAGTGTAGTAATGTTTAAAATGAGCTTTCTTCTCCCACAAGATTGTCTTAAAGGTATTTCGTTAGTAGTATTTATAATCTCTGTGTTTTCTCGTGGATGCTAGAGAAGACAGACTCTATACTGCTGCTCCGTAAGGCTGCTCTCTGGGGAATGAGAGGGGATGCGGAGCTGCATGGGGTTTTTTGGTTGTTTTTTTTAAAGTTACTGTCTGCTGTCTAAACAAAAAGTTTCTTGTCATCCCTTCCTGTTGCATTATGTGGCTTGTGACTTGTGACCCCGTGCTGGGAAAAAGTCTGTTGTGACTGAGGATTGTCACGTGCCTTGTCAGGAGCATCTTTGGGAAGTGGGCAGGCTGCTGTGACTGCATCTCCATCCTGGACCCCTGTGCGTTCCTGTGCTGGTTTTGGGGCCCTAGCGGTATCCTGGGGTGCAAAGCCCTGGGACAATGTATTGAGATCCTTTGTGCAGTCTCGTTCCCTCTTTTGTTTCCTTGGGCAATGAGCAATTGAGACGATCAATAGCTGGCAAATGGCTTCTAATGCGATTCCTTTTGGTAGTGTAAAGTATAAAAGTACCTTCTGTCATTTGCTGCTCCTGGTGTCCCTTTTGGCTTTGACTGCTTTTCCTGGGAATTTCAGGATTTGCCAGGGTTCAGTTGCTGCTCCTTTGCAGTTTGATACCTCCCCAGTTAAGCCCTGTATTATTCCAGGTTTTTTGATCAAGCAAATTCCTTCTTCCATGAGCTGGTGCTTTCATTTCAAGCTGCCCCTGTGTGAGTCAACAGGGTTTGTCTCTGGAAAGTTGTTTTAGTACTTCGTCTCCTTGTTCCTTCTTAGGAGGCTCCATTACTTCAGATCCAACTTCTTCATGGAGAGGACTAGTTTTATGGACAGTAAGCTTTTATCTGGGGAAAATAAGGGATTTATTTATTTTGGGTAACGAAGAAGCAACCAGTTTATAAGAAAACAGTGAGGTCTATTCCTTTCCTTAGCATGTGTGTGGGTGTCCAGATGATAAAATGGAAATCTTGGATCATAGTTGGTAAACATAGAATCATAGAATCATAGAATTACTGAGGTTGTAAGGGACCTTTAAGATCATCAAGTCCAACCATTAACCTACTCTGAAAAAAGAAAAAAAAAAACCAAAAAAACCCCAAACAAAAAACATGTGTGGGGGTGTCCAGATGATAACATGGAAATTTTGCACCATAGTTGGTAAACCTGTGTGTGGATTGATTGTAAGGGCAGAAATAGAAATTAGGTATAAATAGGCAAAGACAGCTTCTGTTGTTCTGTTTCTTGGTAGATGTTCATAGTGTTTTTATACTCCCATTGTTAACCCTAGTGTCACCAGTCTTGTCAGTGTTGCTATTGCAGTTTTGTCTTTCAGTATATGGATTGTTTTTGTAAGCAAATCTGAAAAGAGCATTACTATGCTATTTGTGTTTTTTCCTTTCCATGATTACCAATCCAAGCACATCTGTTCCATTGGTGATTTTTTTTTCTCTCCCTCAGTTTATGCAACAAGACGAAACACCAGAACTACAGGACTACTTACTTTTTAAAAAAAAAAAAGAAAAGGCAAGTCAGTTTTGTTCTCAAATTCTTCTGAATTCAAAGATTTTCCCCCAAAAAGGAAAAATAAAGAGTAACTTCCTGTCCAGACTTGGGGTTGTCAGTGAGGTTTTTGTATTTCTCTATTTAGAGAAATATTTTTAGCCAGAGTATATTTGTTAATTTTCAATTTCTAGCTTTCTCTGCTGTCTTGCCTTCTAGATATGATGATCAAATCTTAAGTAGAAGTAATAAATCATACATAGATTGCCCAAAAAGCGGTAAATAAACAAAAAGGGCAGCTTTGTAAGATCCTCCTCCATATTTTGGCTCAGAGTCACAGTTTATGTCTTTCAAAAGAAATATTCAAAAACCTGATATAAATTTGTATTTCCCATTCAGGAAACCAAGTTCATAGCATGTTATCTACAAAGTAATAGATCTACTTCCAAGTTAACTGTTTAAAAAAAGCTACACGTTTGTTAGCTTTAGGCACTTCCACTGTATTTATGCTTAGTTGTCATTTTAAGGACATTAAAGAATACCAGTATCAAGAGCCACCAATTTTATTCGGAGTAAACAGTTCAGTCTTCCTTTCCTGTCATCATTAGCTAGTCTTAATTTGTTTGAGAAGGGGCAAAATGGTCCTTATTAATTTAGTCAGTGCTCAGGGTCATGCTTGTCAGCTGAATAAACATGAAAAGGAAAATGTGTTTTATCTCCTAGTGGCTTTTCTTGGAATTTGAGAGGGGATGCTGCACTGCTTGTTCCAGAGCAAAATAGGTCATCTCTCTTGAAGTATCCTTTTCTTTCCCACAACTCCCATATTACTAACAAATCACGTACCTGAAAATTGAATTAAGCACTGGATTTCCTATTAGTTGTGCAACAAGCTTAAGTCTGCAAAAATAAAATAAGTTCTACCTTCTGAATTTGTCTTGTAATCGGGTACCCTGTTCCAGTTAATGAAAAGTTAAAATACTTCAAAGTGGTAAATTCCTGTGGCTTTTTAAATCTGATCTCACTTGCAGAAGTAAGTAAACCAAGAGATCAAAGAGAACTGTCGTACATTGATCTTTCTTTCTGAGGCTCTGCTTTTATAAATCCATAATGTTATGGAATGGCAAATGCAAAGCAAAATGTATCCCCTAGATGCACATTAGCTTCAATTGTGCTAGTAACAGTGCTTCGAAACCTGCTCTCTCTCTCTGATTCATTGTCTTCTGTGATCTGCAAAGGTGTGATTTTTTTTTAAATTTTTTTTTTCTTCCTCTTAACCCATGCTTGCTCAATATGTGTAGGCATGTATTTGAGGTGAATACATATGTAATTGAAAGTCACCCCCCTGCCCCGCTCTGTTAACAGAAGAATTAAAAAAAAATATTAAAGGGAAAATGGCAGAGAAGTGAAGTCTGAATCTTCATATTTTTGGTATGCTTGATGAAAGTCCGTTTTTACCTAGGATACATATATGAAGGAGTAGGTAATGGGTGATTAACTGTAACTGGATTAATCTGCAAGTATGGCCATGTTTTCAAATAATGAATAACTTCACCGTTTCCATGATTAAAACTCAGAACACATGATGTAATAGTAAACATGTGCTAAAGGTGCTTGAACCTCATGCACAAATCTGGGCCATTTTTAGGGAGGCTTATGATGTAAATTATTATTTTTCTTCAGTGTGTATGCAAATTAGCTGCTTCCAGGGGCTGTGTTGCTTCTTTGATTTAGATCTGAAACAAGTAAATATTGATTAAAGTAGAAGAAAAATGTCTTAGGAAGCTTCTGTGCTTAGTATAATTCTGCTTTAAGCTGTACATCAACAAGGTGTAGTATAGATTGTTTTTGAAGACTGTTTTTAATAATATTTCCGTGCTAATCTCCCTTCCATCTTTCAATGTAATACTTCAGAGCGTAATTTCTTGAGCAAAAGGTTGTCTTCATAATTCTGGTAGTGATGTGGGATTTTTTGTTTGCTTAAGACTTCAATGTCAACTGGATTTCAAGTTCAAGATTATATATTTGCAAGTGTTTAGATCTGTACCAGAATCCCTTCACCTTGGGCATTTCAGGCTTTGTGCGTTAGCTCTTAAAGCTTTGAAGGACTAAACTCAGATTTTGAATGATGGTCAAAGAATGCCAGCTCTTTGCAAGCATGAAAGGAGAGGGGTTTTGATGGATGGAAGAAAATTCTGTGTGAGCAAGTTATAGTCTGATCTTTTTTCACTTTTCAGCTTTTTTTTGTCTGAAGTATTCCAGCCTCTTTTCTTGTAAGGAATTTCCTCGCCTCCTTCCCCCCTTTGATGCTCCATACCTGTGCAGGTGCTTGCTCTGTGCAATGTGGCTACTCGTTTCAATGTGTGGGCTCTTGATACAGAAGCCTACAGAAATGGGAGTCACCATTATAAATCATAAGCCACCTTTGTAACCCCAGCAACGCTGTCTAACCCAGTAACTCTTGCCCTGAGCTCGGGCACTTTCAGTGGGCCTCTTGTCCAAAAATGTTGACATAAGGTCCTGGCATACGATTCCTGGGTATTTGCTTGTCTGATTTTATGACCAAATCAGACTGAAGCAAATTGGGAAAGCGTGGGAAGAACCTTCCCTATTCTGCTAGTGAAGATCCTAATAATAAATGGGTAGTGGTGTTTTGAGATGCTTTAATGCTTTTTTGAGATGCTTCTCTGATGCTTTAATGGCCTGTTCTGAGAGCAGTCTCTGGGCACTGTGTTAAATCATCTGCAGTATGGACTTTTAAATACAAATTTTGGGAGCTCTGTGTCATCTGCATGATGTGGGCTTTCCTCTCTGACATTTTTGAGCTTTTAAAACAAGCTGCTATTAAAGGTAGGATAGGAACTATTAGGTAATTCATTTTTGATAATGCATAAGAGGGAGCCATGGAAACCTTCCCCAGAAAGGTTTGACTCTGATGCATAAACCTAGTGCTTCAAGGCTGTAAACAAGTGATCAAATAATTGCAAGGAAAAGCTGGGCGTTGGTATTTACAGTTGATCTGTAAAATTTTTATGTTTGCACTTTACAAATAAAAAATAGCATACTGGTCCTCAGTTTTCCATGTTTGTGCCGTGGCTTACCAACTGTAATGTGTCCTATGCTCATATGCTAAATAACCTTTACTTCTGATTTCTGAATATGTCGTTACATCTTGGGGGACACAGCTGTCCAGTCAGTGTTCTATCTGGGCTTTGTTTTGCTGCTCTGCTCTCACAGACTTAGAAGGGTGGGAGGGGTCTGCCTTTCTCCAATAACCTCAGTCATGGTAGGCTGTTAAGCGACTTGGTGAACATGTGCAGGCTGAGGAAGTAGTAAGATGTCGCTCGTGTCCAATCTGCCATTTTTCATGACTCATGAAGGAAGGCAGAATGTTTTCCTTCTCTGGAGTCAGATGGCTTTGCAAGGCCAGATGCAGCTGGAAGAGCATGCTGCTGTTTGAGCAGTCATCTTTTAAATTAATCAGGGAGAGGATAACTCTGTCGACTGAGACAGTTTCAGGAACCTGAAGCTGGTGACTTGGTAAAGGTTACGGTGCTGACTTTAATGCAGAAACTCTGATGATCAGGCACTTTGAAATTTTTCTGTCAACATTTAATCTCAACAGATGATTGTTTTTCCTGACTGGACTGTCTGCTGACTTAGAGGACTGTCCTCAGTAGTGATGTTAACTCCGCTTACTGCTGTTGTGAAGACACATGTTGTCCATCTGCTGGCTGGCAGGGACTATAGCCCCACTGTGGTTCATGTCGAACATGTCAGGATATCTTTCAGCAATCTGTTCCTGAATATTTCTAGAACTTTAACTAAATGAGCAGAATGGAAAAGAAATCTGAGATCAGACTTCTATTTTGTGCTTTGTTATAAAAATAAGTGGTTTACGGGCTGTGCGTCAGGAGCTGCCTACCCTGAGGTCATTGTTCTGGAGATGAAACACCCAACAGTGCCAGTCGTCTTATGGGAGCAGTGAAGAGAAGCATATCTGCAATACAAACTAGACAATAGTGAAGACTCAAATGGTGAGATGAAAGTGGAAAAAAATATATTAAACTTTATGAGATTTGCATTGCTGCATTCCTGGTTCTTCTTTGGCTAACACTGGCCTCAGGCTGCTTCCTTTCTTGTACTTAGACCACTCCCAGTAAATTAATTTAATTTCTGTAGTCACAGAAAATAGCATCCTCCATGGAAGCACAGCAGGTACTTGTGAAGGCATGTGCCAAAGAGCTTGGATGCAATAGAGGATCCTGACAGAAGCTGGGCTGCCTGAAAAGGGAGATAAATGGGCTTGAGTCAGGCAGGCTGGCAGGGATGGCATTGCCTATTCCCTCCCCTCGCTACTTCCTCCCTGCTTCTTCCAGGCACCCGTGCGGTTTCTCCCCTCCCTGCCATATTGGGCAAGGTATGAGTATGGGAACTCTGAACCAGGAGCCTGAGCGGAGGTGTTACAAACTTCCAAAGGTTACTGTTTTTATGAAAAGCTGTTACAGAGAAAATACTTGGGTTAGTTTTGGATTGCTGTTGAGTCAGGATTTCTGACAGTGCTGTATTTCCTAATGAGGCTATAATGTGTGTTTGCAACTACAGCATGGCAGTAGCCCGGAAGAGATTTATGTTCTTTCACGTTCTTCAGCAGTCACTCCTGGAGAGCCCATTGTTTCATGTTATTCTTGCGTGACCTCCTGGTATGCCAGCAGTGTGAGATGTGAAGCTGTAGGAAAGGCGGTTTAATTGACAACCTTTGTATGATGCATGAACAAAGTGGTGTGGCACTCTGGGTCTTGCCACACGTGTACAGTTCTACACCATTCCAGCTGCAAAAATAGATGCAGCAGTAGTATTACTGGGGAGAGGATGGTTTTGGCAATCTAGGCTGCCTGCCTAAATATAAAGGGCAATTTAGTGTGATTACATTTCTTATTAAATAGATATCCTAATTGTGCTAGTTCCTATATGATTTTGTAAAATGAGAGCATGCATGCAAGCTGCATTTCCTTTGTTGGAAAACCATGCCAAAGTTGCTCATTTTACTGGCTTTGGACAGCCTAGTGTGTACTTGTTATAGGAAAGAATTCTGGATCCTATATTCCCTGGATGGGCAGGAGCTTTAAGCACTGTGGCGGTGGTAGTCCTACAGAGTCGATCCCTAACTGAAGCCTGGATTCTTTGGTTTGTGGGACAGTTGGGCTTTATAAAAGGGGTCTTGAAGTGTTTGGGATTGGTTTCTTCCAGGGGAGGAATGTGCTGCAGAAACATGTGGACTTACTTGCTGCTGAATTACTTTGATAGGGTGTGCTGCTGCTTGGTGAGATGCTGGTAGTCTTCAGGAAACCGAAATATTAAAGCTAAATCCTGCCAGGTCTTTATTCTATTGAAATTACATACTCAAACATTATTATTATTTATTTAACATACAAAATATGATCTTTCTTTCCTAAATAGCCCTTATCTTGGAAACCACTAACTAGTGTGTGTAAGTAAGGAAACATTTATGTCTTAGCCAAAGGAAGCTTAGTGAATTACTGAAGTACAAGTAATTGCAGGGTAGCTTTGCGATTCAAAGTTGTTTGCTCTCCTGTCCATACGCTACATACTGAGGGTGACTGTTACCATTTTCTAAAGATGCTATGCAAATAAAGGTGAGGTCACTGAGAAACCAATTTGTGCATCCCAGTTGCTATGCATTGCCATAACAACTTTTGCTGTATCTTTATTCTAAACTCCAAGAGGGAAGTGCATCTATCTTGGTGAAACAAGCAGTTCTGAAGAATCGTTACAGCTACTGATTTTCTCAGTGTGTTGGAGGACAGAACCTTGTTGGCTGATTTTACTGTTTTGGATGTTTACTGGTAAAACATACAGTACTGCTGGGATCCTTCTGGGAAAGTATGTTCTTGAATATTGAGTGTTAAAAGAAAAACCTATATAAGTGTATCCTCCTGTGCTGGGAATGGGGTTTCTGAAAACATGGATGATTTCTAAAGAAAAATCAGCACATAAGTTTTGGAAAAAATGCTGGAAAAACCCTCTTAGTGGGTTGTGTTGGGTGTTTTTGTGGGTGTTTTTTTGGTTTTTTTTTTGTTTTTTTTTTTTAATAAATATTGCTGCAGTAGCCAAATGATAAAACTAGAATTTGAATTTCCTTGTTACTAGCCTTGCCTCTTTTAGAATTTGAATTTCCTTGTTACTAGCCTTGCCTCTTTTACTTTGTTCTAAGATGAAGTGAGCTTAAATACTCTCTTGATCCAAGTGAAGGGTAGATTTCTGGAGGGATACAGTGACTTCAGTGCTACAGAGTTTTTCTTGGGGGTTAAACTGGGACTTTGGCTTATGATGATACAATGTTTTTCTTTTTATGAAATAGTTTTATTAAATAACTTTTACATTCAGTATTAAAAATGTCCAGTTAATAGAGCAGTTGAAAATCACTAAAAAACTAGGTTAACTCCCACAGTGGTACATAGTCACACAAGTCATAAATTTCAAAGCTTTTAGCACTACGTGTTTTTCCTTGTGGGCTCTCGTTAGTATGGCTTAGCAAGATTGTTTTATTTGCAATTTAGGCAATGGTATCCTGGATTACAGTCTGCTATCTATCAGAGTAAAAGAAATCAACTAAAATGAAGTGAAACTGTATTGTAGGTGATACAGATATATCCAAACAAGATGCTGTTTGTATATATGGATGAAACTAATGAAGCGTCCCTCATTTTCCCCTGGAAAATGGTTGGTTTCCAGACAATTTTGACTCTGAATCTCATTATTTTGTTAGACTTCTCATCCCTTACACTGGTTTTGAGTACTTCTGAATAAAATGTCCATTTTCAAATCTGTGCTGTTATGTCTTTTAGAGACTTTAGATTTCTATAAACTGACAAATTTCTGAACCGTAGAAAGGGCTGTACCTTTGCCTCGTAACAGCTATAGTTTGTTTTCAGCTTTTGAAGTGGTAAAAATACTTACGCATTTTGAAGCTATCAGTGTGGAAGTACTCTAGTCCATAATCTGCCTGTAACTGGGCACAGATAAAAGGACTATGTGTCATCTAAAGTTTTCAACTGTGACTTAGACAACTGCTTTCGTTTTACAAAAGGTGCGAGGTCCCGTTGTTTTGAATAAGAAGACGTAACCCTGAGAATCCAGGTTGTGGTACATTGCTCACTTGAAGTGGGGGTACAAGGCTGATTTACAAGTCGATTAAAAGGTGTAGAGTTCATGCTGCTTTACAGACATGAGGAATCCTAGTAGACCCCTAGTAGACCCTGATAAGAGAGGGATGCGTGTGTTTGGTGGTTGTCCTGCTTTTGACAGCACTCCCCTTTCACTTGTGGAAAAAAGTCAAAATAAGACTCTGACACAGTGTGAAATATCATGGGTAGAACTATACTTTATTTTTTATTAAATCAGGTTACTTTAGCAAAATATTAGAAAACCCTTCTAATTCAGAAGTTACTGCCATGTTGCAGACGTTGTAGTGCTTCTGTGTTGTTCTACACTCCAGACATTTTCATGAAACTTCCATTAAATTACTTATACTAATGAGATTCGTGGCTATATCAAAGTAATCAACTACTACAACCTAGTATACGACTAATCCTTATAATTTAGAGAATTCTAAGTCATACTGAACTTTTAAGAAAGTGTGTATAAATCTCTGAGGTGATATGATCTATAAATAAAATGCTAAAAGCCATACAAGTAAATCTTCTTTTGCTGTTAATTTTAGGTTTTCTATACCAGGGTGAAGAACCAGAGCAACTCTAAACTGTGTGGAAAGACAAACACAGTCATTGTTTTGATTTCGACACATTTTACATGCCTGTCTGTTTTGTGCTCTTTTACAGGTACATACTGATGTTGTACTTTCAGATACAATATGTGATACGTTCTGCTATAATTTCCCTGCCTAATAGGACTGAATATAGGATTTTTTTAAAATCTAAGTAGAGATCTTTCCTTCTACCACCCATCAGTGTCACTGTATTAAATAGCTACCTGTTTAATTGGAAAAGCCTGGATAAAAGGACCAGGATGAGTGAGGATAAGTCTACTTAAATGTAGGTTTTACAATGAGGATATTTAGAAAGTAGGGGCAGTTACTTGCTTAGATTAACTTAGAGTAACTAAGAGTTAAATAAAGTGGTGGAGTATTTAAAATCATCCCTTATCACCTTTCTGGTTACATTCTCACATGGTCTTCATTGGTCTTCATGATTTTTCCTAATTGTAATACTTCTTGAAGTCTTCAGGCTAAAAAAAAAAAAATCTTCCTTGAGTCAGACAGTGTTAATAAACAGTTCTGGTAATGACAGACCTGGGTAAATTGTCTGAGACTGACAAATGGCAGCTGACAGAAGATGTGAAATGCAGTGGAGGCACTTAAAATTACGAACATGGTTCTTGATTATTGTCCTTAACTACAAATCTCTGCCAAATGCAAATTGGTTTGTGCTCCCCCCTTCCCCAGATCTGCTTGCCCTTCTGATATTTTTTTGCTAATTGTGTTGTTGAGACTAAAGGAGAAGCATCCCAATCTCTGAATTCTGTGTTAGATGTCTAGGGTAAAACTAAAAAGCTATCAAATGCCTTATTCTAGTTCACTTTCAAAACAGTTCAGGAAAAGGGTTTTTCATAGCAGCTATTGTTCGATAACTGCGCGAGGTATCTTTCTGAGCACTGAATGGGAAGAAAGAGATCAAAAAGCCCTTGTCTGCAAGGTCTCTTGTGGCGAGGCTGCATTATTTAAAAACTTAGGAGCATGTTAAAGGCAAACTCAGGGAAAACCTGCATTTTCTGGAACTGTATATGCTGCTTGTTAAGGTTAATTAAAAAATACGAGGAGATACACCTACTGTTAATTATTACTAATTTGTGCTCAAGTACACACATGCACATCACGGGTACATTGATCAAGTAAAGTGTTTCTTTTCTAAATCAGACTGTAAATTAACAATGCAACCCCTTCACATAAATAATCTTGCTTTCATCTTGCATTGATTTATGGATCAACTTCAGCTCCATTACATGCTGAGAACCTTTTATTCCAAGCTCATTTCATCATGGGTTTCTCTCTTTTGTTTTGTTCCTGCCTTGCATAAATGTGTTGTGATTCCCTTTGATACATTATTCCTAATGAAAGTGATGCTGGATTTGAAGCTTTATATGGCAAAAAAAAAAGATTATTTAATATTTTAGTGATCTAAACAAGGAAAAATTAGAATAATTTTTTTTATTGTGTGTAAAAATTATGTCTCCCATTCTTAAAATTGAGGTACTTGTGAATTGTTGTAGCTGGAATGCCCAGTTACACTTAACAGTGCTTGGTAGTGCTTATTAGAAAGCTGCAATACAAATGTGTTTTCCGTTAGAGGAATAAGTTAATGAGTAGGAATTCTGTAAGTCACTGGGTAGGTCCCTCAAATACTGCATTACGGTCAAGAAGCTCTCGCTGCGCTTGGATCGCTGGTTGTTCAGAGTGGCTTGTTACAGGGAGCTGGTCAGTGGAACGAGGAATGTTTCACCTTGCATTTTTATTTTTAATTTCGCTGTAACTGAGGGAAAAGTGAGACCTAATTGAGCATGGATGGAGCAGATAGACTTGAATAAACAATTAGTTTTCTGAGGCCTCCAATGCGATAGAATAAATGAAACCTTTATAGGTAGTCTGAAGCTCATTGGTGAATGTGAATGGAAATAGATTTTATAAAGAACTAAACTGCTTTCACTTCATTAGTATTCATGGTATAACAACCCCCCCCCCCCTTGCCAGAGATACATATTCTCCTCTGAATTATTTTTTTCATGAGAGGAATGATGATGGTGTCAACAGCTGATGAAGATGAATAGGTCTCTCTCTTATGTATTTCAATTTATTTTTTTTTTGCAATTGAAAGTGACTTTGAAGGTTACTTTTGCTAAATTTTCATCCTCTAGTTAAAGAGCCAGGAAAAATCTTTCTAAAAATCTGTGTATGAGCAGCAGCATTGGAAACGTTTGAAGTAAGCTGTGCATGTGGATGCCTGCACATACATGGAGTATAAATACATATTTCCATGCATTTATCATGGCTTTCTTGTGCTGTAAAAAGGATCATTAAAATAATTAAGGGTGAAAGTTCTGCCTGTGGTGTCTAGAAATATCAAAGTTCTTTTCCCTTTGTTGGGTAGCTAATTTCTCCTTTCATTGAAAAATTAAAGAAATGCTCAGTGTGGCTAGTGTGATATTTTTCTCTACAGCAGAGCATAGTGCACAGCATTGCTAATGCTACTAATAGCTCTGTGTATGATGGTAAGAAAATGAATACAGCCATAGAATATTAAAGAAGAAAAATCAACCTAAAAAGAGGCTTTATGCAAAGGATAGTAAGGAAATACTACTTTGGGTCATGTAATTTTATTTTTTTTTTAGGGATGCACAATATTGATAACTTTCATTTAAATTTGTGTGACATTTCCTTCCTAGTGTTTCAGCTGGAAACTTGGTTGTCTTTGTTCTCTTCCACTTCTTAGGAGCAGATAAATCAGTGAAAGCAAAACAACCCTCCTGAAGTGTGTGCTTTGTGTTAGGAAGATGTGATTTTTGGAATGCATTCTGCCATCCCCTGTGAAGTCGTGTCTGAGTGGGGACACAGTGGGGGTCAGCCACCCCTGCTCCTCAGTGTCCATGGACCTGCTGGAAGGAACAGGACAGCCAGTGCCTGTACCTTAAACGTGCAGCGGTGTCATTCCTGAAATGTTGTTTTGTGTGTGGGGTGTTTTTTTTCTTCTTTAACACTGCAAGCATGTAGATTTCCAGTTGTCCCTTTGCCCCAGCAAAGGTGTTTCCCAGACCCTGGCAGCTGCCCACCAGGGTTGGGAGTTGGGTTGTGTCTCTGCTTTCCTCCGTAGCTGAAGCGGGGGTGTTTGAGCAGCTTTCTGCTGGCTTTCTCTTGCTGCCTCCTGGCTACTGACCGAGTCTTTTGCCGCAGGCAGATGTGGCAGTAGTAATCGACAGCAAATTTCAACACTATGAAACACTTTTTCCTGCCAAGATGGCCAGCAGGATGGGGACAGGAAGGGAGTATCCTTCCTGCCGCATAGCGGTGGCACGCACCGCTGCACATCTGGGCAGTGAAGGGTGGGTTTTCTTTTTTTATCTTCTGTTGTCAGATCCCTTTTAAAACTGTGGAAGCGAAGGTGAAATGTGAGTGTGCTTCCTGATGCTCAGGCAGCTCTCAGAGAAGCTGCACCCCTACAGAAAGGGGGATTATTTTCTAGACAGTACACTTGGAGCAGAGCTGAGTGCGTTGAACAGACATCTTGAACCCTACTCTCTGTTTTTATGGTTTTTTGGATAAAATAATCAAACTAGCTTCCTTACAGAATCTGCTATGTTGAGTCTGATCCCTTTGTGTCCTTCTTAATAGGGCTGACCTGTTGAGCTGCTGCAGTTTCACCCTTGATAGTAGCCTGCATGTGATGCTTTGACTTCTCTTGCTTTTCAAGAGCATTGGCAGAATGAAGTGATGGTGGTGGTTGTTTTTTTTTTTTTGGTCAGAAGCAAACGCCTTTGTACATGATGTGTGTTCCTGAGAAGTTACCTGTATGACTGGCAGATTAAAAAGAAAGTCTTGATGCTACCAGCAAGTAAAGTGCCCTATGTGATCCCCTTTAACCATGAGTTGAGGTATAACTATATATATTTATTTAGAACTGTGTTCTGGTTTTTCGCTCTTGTTGTAGAGCCTTACAAGAGATCTGCAGAACCTGCTATTTGTTAATCTTTTTCTTAATGTTCATTAAAGATGGGTGAGTAAATCCAAGGAGACTTAGGGCAGGCTGAGTTGTTGGAAGCAGCATCTTCAGTACAAATACTGTTGCTTCCTTTGTTCCCTGGAGAGGAAGCACTCTATCTGTCCATCTGTGTGTACAGAGCCGGCACACAGGAGGCTTTCAAGAACTGAAGGACTCGATCATATTGTAACAAAACTGTTCTGTCTTAACCAGGGTAAAGTAATAATTGGCTCCGACAGCAGTGTGCATGCATATTTATAGGCCACTTCTTGGCCTTGTAGAATACTGTGAAGGCTGCGCTTCATTTTCTGCGCAATCATGTGTAAATATGTTTGTGAAAAAGCACTGGATGCAAGCTGTTGGTTTTTTTTTGTTTTGTTTTGGTTTGGTTTTTTTTTAACATAGCTATAGCTGATTCTTCATATTCCTCTCAGATGTATTTATTTATTTATTTTTAATTGAACAGATGTCAGATTTGTTTTTCAAGAAAAATGCAACTGTTGTAAAGGCAAGTTTGCATTTCTAGAATGGGTGTGAAGTGGTAGCAAAATAATGTTGGATATATCTGTATTGATCCTAAGCAGAATTTTTTTTGTATTACCTAGGATATGAGGGGTAAGAACATGCTATAGAAAAGCACGATGAACTTTGTTTGCTGATTCTGTTTCTTTATGCAACATCATATATTCAGCATAATAAATAGACAATTTTGAACGGTGACTTTAGTTTTAAACATTGTGTTTGTGTTTATATGTAGGATGTAAAATCATTAAACAAAATGGTTAGAAGTGATGCTTTGTGAACAGCAGAGCTTTACAATGGGTTTCTCCTCTTTACCTTGGTAAGGACATGTTTGCAGTGTCAGCTGCAGGTTGTTTTCATATGTAAATTGAGAGTTGCTCTATGAATGATTAGCAAATAATAATCTGACTGTAAACAAGACCTTTTCTGCCTCTTACCCTTTTCCTTTAACAAGGAGCCTAGGACCTGAGTTACTTTCTCTCTGTGCAGTAGCTGATGGGCTGGTGTCACTGTCCTAACGAGGAAACTGGAGGTCATGGAGGGAAGTGAGACAGTCCAAGTCTTGAAGTCTAGAACAGGAATGAGAGACGCCATTCAGCTGGAGAACTAGCAAGGTCTCTCAGCCCCAGCTGAGGGAGATCCTTCCCATGGAGGTGGGGTGGAAAGGCAATGCCAAATTTAAGAAATGTAGGCTGAATAGTCATCTTCCTACTTGACCTGTGGCAGATGGTGGTTGGGGAAGAAAGTCTCTGCTTGTTTTCAAGGAAGTGTGATAGGAAAGGGGGCAAGAAAATGAAATTTTTCCTTGTCCAGCGAAATCCGTGTGGCCTGGTGAGGCTTCTTCTGTAACCACTCTTTGCCTTCATTGTCCTTGGCTTCCTGGAAGTGGTGCTAATTTTCGGAGAAGTGTTTCCTTTTACCTCTGTGCAGAATTAGGTTATTTGTGGTTCTCTGTTCTGCAAAGCAGAGGCTGCTCTAAGAGCTGTGAACATTCAGAATAATTGCATGGTTCTGTAAACCCTATTCAAAGCTGAGGTGGGTTAATATTTCTGTGGGCAAAGGGAACGTAGAATATTCCAACCATCAGCTGATTTAATTGGAACAGCTAATGATCTTGTTCAGCTCTTGGGTTTGATGCAGGTTCATGGAGACTCTTGTGTACCCCAGATTGCTCAGATTGCACCCCCAAGCAGGATCCTTCAAAAGTTTATGTTGTTGTGACCAAAAGCAGTGGAGCTGCTCCTCACAGACATGAGTTACTGCAGAATATCTGTTAGAAATTTGTTTGCACCTCTGCTTGTGATGGTACTGTAAGACAGACCTCTTGGGCAACTATACTATGCCATTGTAGCGTCTCCTCTTCAGGTCTAATTTGGTTCTACTGAATTCGTGTCAACCATCTGGAGTAACTAAAGTGCACTATGCTCTTAATCGGCTAAAATGTCTTCTAACAAATTCTAAGATGCCTTTGGCTTTTGGAAGATATAATCCTATGCATTAATAAGATCATATTCTGTGTTGCTCTCTGTGTCAATGCAGCTAATCAAAACTCGTATGCCTGTGCCAAACTTAGTTACACTTAGGGAGAATATTTAAGTGATAAGAGCATACTTCTCCTGTATAACCAGTTGAAGTAAGTTTGTATAGTTTGCCTCAAAAAAGTGCTCTGCTGGGCTATTATGTTTCAGCATCTGCTTAAAATGCTCACAAAGGAGCCAGATAGAGAGACAGCGTGCTGTGAGGAACCCAGTGTAAATAACGTGAAGAAACAGATTGATTTATGTTCCTAGCAGTCTGCTTTACTACAAAGGTTCAGTCGCTGTGGAACTAGTGGTAGGTCTTAACTGGTCTCAAAAGCACGCTTACTTCTGCTATGGCTTAAATCTGGACATGCAACAGACAGGAGAAGTTTGTTAGGTTTGTGAAGCCATGCTTCTCTTAAGATTTAGCTTTGTAAAGATGAGAGTTTTTACTGACAGTTGAGTATCTTCACCACCAGGTAAGCTCCTCTACTTTTGTCTGCATGGGACTGGAGTGTGATGCTTTCCATTCTTGCTTCTTTAAACATCTGGGTAGGTATGATGAGATTGGGCATGTTTGATGACAACATACTTATTAGTAGAATTTTATTTTGGGACTTCTGGTTGGTAATGAAAAAAAACTAAGCAGTGAAAGTATGCTGGATATTTTTTGCTTTAGGTGCACTATATGTGAGAGTTTTCAGGTGATATATCTGTTTTGGATTGGTGCCTGACTGGGGGAGGCTTAAAATGGGTGACAATGCACAGCCTTTTTATGGAAGCTTTAGGATTTAATGCATATATATGACATGACCTGAGGTAGAGTGGAGTTGTGCAGTGTTCAAGAGGAAGAAATGAAAATGCTTAATAGAACATCTTTGTTCATATTTTTAAGACTAAATGCTTAAACTGTATTTCCCAGTTTCTGTGGCAAGTAGGAATATTGCCTATGGAGCAATTAGGGGAGGTTGGGGGTGAAGTATTTTGGACAATAAAACCATGGTGGGTGTTTCAGGAAAAGGTGGAGCTGAGCAGATGAGTTCAGTTCTCATTTCAATTTAATTTTTACTGGAAAAGAGCATCCTGATTTTGCAACAAATCTCAGCAGCTCAGAATAGCTTATTTTCCTTATCCTGGTGTTATCAGTGTGATTGTGTTATCTTAGCTTCATTTACCTTCTTGTACCATGGATTTCCTCTCCTGAAATCCATTATTTTCCTTCTGGCTGCCTCACACTTCATTATGTACTCAGCTCAAATTGTACTTCTAAACACTGATGCTAGGTCTTATTTTGAACCAGTTGTCATGTCCTTAATTTTTGTAAGGACATGTGGGCTGATGTACTTGATGTGACTACTTGATGATGTAATTATCAAGCAGAGAATTCATTCTAGCTGTAGAATAAATACACGATGGTAGACAGCTGGATTTAATGCTACTGAGGTTTTTGAAAACATAAAGATAATCCTTTCTGAGCAGGTGACCTGCTAAAAGTCCATGGCTAGTACAGTGTGGGAATAATTTTCTTTGGAGGAATGTAGCTGATTCTATTCACACAGAAAATGAATAGCTTCAAAATATGAAAAAAAAAATATTGTTTGAAGGTAAATTGATTCAGTCCTGATTCCCTGGAGGAAATTCCTGTATAACTATAGGAGACTATAATTCAAATTCCATCCATGTTTCTATAGGATCTTTAAATCTAAGTGTAGAAGTCCATGGCAAGGATATTTTGATGATTTTGTTCTTTGTAATTTTTAGTCCTCTGTCCTCTAATGATACTGTCTGTTCCTTTATGTAAGGTTCATGGGAGGGAGGACGGGGAATAGGGTTTTGTGAAAGCTGTTATCTCCTAAATTTTACAGTGTTTCTGTAGAAATTCATCATACTCACACCATAAACAGGCAGATTATTTTTTTTTTATTAAATGTGTGGAAGAAAGGATTGGAAGAAATTAATTATGTAGAACAGTATGTTCTGCATAGCTTGGAGTTTGCCATGTATTTTCTGTCTTTCAAAGCGCCTTTGTCAGAAAGGAATTATTTAGTGTTTAATGTTGGGGAGGGAGCGTTTTTACATAAGTTAACTATCCATGCATTGTGAATATTAACAGCAGGGACTGGTGGTGAGATGTGCATTGATTAAAAATCCCTTTCTAAGCAGTCTGTATACACTCAATGGCTACCTTAATTCCCTTTGTACTATAGATAAAGGATAGTCAAATGTACTTGTCTTCATATGGTTTGTCTTAGCTGTTACGGGTCTTTGAAGTAGTGACTTTGTGACGTAACTTCTCAAATTGTTTTATTCCCATGCCCTGCAATTCCATAGACAGGTGGAAAAGCTGCCCTCCATTATCCTATTGCTCCTTAAGTCACTAACATTTCATTAAAAAGGGTATGGAGAGCAGTGTATGCTTGCAGCCTGAGTGCAGTAGTAAGAAAACGGGCAGACCATGTCATAGCCAAAACCTCAAAGTATAACTGAATGTCTGTTTGTTGGAAACTGCCTGCAGGGATACAGCTATTGTATTTCTTGCAACTTGCTGTCAAGCAAGTTTCATCGGAAAAAAAAAAAAAGGTGCAACCAACAAAACCCTGGTTCTCCTGTTGTGCTTATATGCCACCCAGCATTGACACGTGTCCAAATAGCTAGTAAGCGTGAAGTAAATACCAACACAGAGTAATGATTGTAGCTGGGCAAAACTATTTGATGTGCTGAGTAGAAGCAGCTTGAGTAAAATTATTTAAAATATCTCTGGTAGAATTTCAGCAACCCTCATTCATCCAGATACTTGCTTTGATGTTGTCTTGTGGACAGTAATGTCCAGTCAGTACCTGGTAAGACACACAACCTGAACTTTCATAGTGTTCAGGTTTCCAGGAGGTTTTTCAAATAACTTTTAAGAAGTTTGAATAGGTCTCACTATTACTTACTTATTTAAACTTGTCATAATCTTCTTATTGCACGATTATGGTGTTGTTTTGGCTGAATTAACCACTTTGTGTGATTTGAATATATGCCATGTAACACCTCTTCAGAGTCAGCTGTGTGTTCCAAGGAAGCAGGATCTAATAAAATGATCTCTGATGGTTTCACTTATTTGGACTCGAATGCTCTGCCTGGCAGGAGGGGAAGGCTGTTTTGTTGAGGACAGAAAGCCTCTTCATCTGCTGCATAGGCTTTTGCTTGAAGTAAGGTCTGAATGGGGGCTAGAAAGCCCCTCTGGGTCACATCGGTTCATCTAGCTGTCTGTTCTTTGAGAGTCGCACAAAAAGTTATTCAGGGGGAGCTTGCAAGCCTGGCTACTTTCTGCAGTCCATTTCCCCCAAATTTCCCCAGCACCCAGAGCTGTTATGTCAAGGCTGTTAAAGGGTATGTTCTTGTCTACTCTTCACAGTCTACTACAACAGCAGTTACAATGTACAGACTCCTTTCAAACGCACAGTGTATGTGCTGTACATCTTATTTTGCCCTTTGGAAGCAAAAGCAAGCCTTTGGATAGCTTCCAGAAATGCTTTGTTGGTATATGTGTAACTGTTTCCATAAAGCAGGAGTTGGTTATCAACATGAAAATGTTAAATCTCGTGTTTCCATATTGCTTCTTTGTAGTGCTATACCATATAATGCCTTTCGGTATAGTTGCTTCAGGTGATGAGATACAGTTCTCTACGTCCAGCTGAAACCCAGCTGGCAGATCTGGGTGTCGTCTCCTATAGTGAATTTGACTGTTCCTTCTGTCCCTAAGAAACACTTAGTGAAACCTAATATTGCTGTGATATTTTGGTCCTTAATTTGTCATATGCAAGAATGCTTATTTTTGTTTTGTTTGTGTAGTAGAATCACGTTCTCCTTCAACAGAATCTGAATTTCATCCTGTTGTGTTTAAAAATGCAAAACTTCAGAAATGGCATTTTATTCACGTGTTTCTCATGTCAGAGGATTGCAGATGGACTTTCAAATTGAAGACATCGTGTTGAAAGGTGTTGGTGGGAAGAATGTCTTCCCTCTTTCCCCTCCCTTTCTTTCCTCCCCAGTCCTGTTTCCAAGAATCTCCACATGTAGGACATCAGGCATGGCCAGTTCCTGTGGGTTCAAAATTGCTTCCTCCTGGCTGGTAACTTCTTGGTGGCCAAGACCTAGTCCCCAGCTGTGCAGGGTCTCCTTCTCCCTTTCCATGCAAGTCCTTAAAGAAGTTTGTGTTGTTGAGAACTTGTGTGCCCAAAGTTGGTGCTGGATTTGTATCAAACAGAAATTTTAGTTGTGGTAGTCACTTAGCATCAAGGAGGTACCTTTGCAAGAGAATGCTGGCAAGGCATTGCTGTTTAAAGATGAGCTAATGGGGGTTGATGTTTAAACTGTCTTAGCTTTCAAACCTCGTACTTTTCTGAAGCTGCCAGTTTGGACAGTGGAAAAGCATCTTAAATATGAATCAAGGACCTGGATGGCACTGTGCTGCTCTGTACTATATCCCCATCTTAGAGTTTCTTCTGAAACCCTGAAAGCTGTGGAAAAGGAGCACAGCTTAGTTGAAAATAATGAATTTTGTAATCTGACTGCATGTCGTGGAATGCACAAGTCTGTTCATTGCGGGAGTGACTTGAGCGGCCATAAAGGTGTTATACCTGGTTGTAAGGGGAAAAGGTGACAGGGTGGAAGACGCTAATTCTGTTGTGTAGACTTCAGTGCGAATGTGTAGGGAGCTTAGTGCAGTTGTTGATTCTTTTTTCTTCTTTTTTTGTTTAAAGTTTTGATGAACCTTATGCCAGAAAAAAAAGAGATTTAAATTGTGGTTGGTTACTTTGAAGTGTGATCCTGTTTTAAGAAAGTGCATGAATTTTTGCCAATAACTCACCCAAAGCCTTGATCGGATCGTGTTGTTCGTTGTCAGATGCTTGGAGTCATTTGAAGTCCAGCATTCTGCAATTGTTGCTGTCCATCAGTCAGCAAGCAGTTTGAGTATTTTCTTATAGACTTACGTGTAAGAGTCTCAAAATAATGTTTGTTAGAAGCCATTGCCAGTCATTTCCTTTTTAACTGATTTTTAAATTCACCTTGTGAGGTATCCTAGCTCTTGGAAATAGAAATATTTGTGATATACCTGTGTTTGTAAAAGATAGGTGGTAACAATGGTTGATTAAATATTCTTTGTGACCCCAAAACCTATCAATTGAGGAAATTGCTAAAGGCATGGGCTGTGAGTTCATCAGTTACTTCAGTGTCTGTCATGAACATGAATGAGCCTTAATATGCTGAAGAAGCAGATTGAGAAACCACTGTATTTCTTGATGCTTTAGAGGTGTATATCTGCAAACACTTCCAATAAGATGCAGATTTGATTAAAAAAAAAACCAAACAAACCCAAACACTGACTAACCTGAAATATTAAATACAAAAGAAACTCTAAACATGGGATTCAAAATGCTTTGTAGGGCATCAAGTGTTTTGCTGTGGGATTAACTGTAAGTGAAAATGGGCTTCGCTGTGCAACTTCATCGGTTGACTATGGTGACCTTGACTCCTTCCTTTCAGTGGACAGGGGATGAAGCAGTTGGGTATGATGATATGTAGATTGCCTGGCTGATAAGTCTCAGTACTTGAACTGTAAAAATCTAAAAGACTTTGATGTGCTTGGCTTCCTAAAAAAATGTGGTAAGAATCAGTGTTTAAATGTTACAGAAAAACATTTGTGGTTTGCAAAATAGTGACACCATGCGACTACACCAGTTTGAGAAGGATGCTTGTAAAACTCTTTCTACTTACTCTTACTCACACTCACATCCCTGCTCTTTCTTCCTTTTCCCGTATTTGCTCACTCGCTTTTCGTCTTGTTTTTGTGAATTTAATCAAGCATTAAAGCATTAAATATATTGTCAAAACCAGAGGGCTAAAATATAGTGTAGGAATGATGACAGGAACAAAATTTGAAGAATGATGATCTGTACTTATTTATGCTTATTTCAAAGTCAATGTAAATTAACGCCTGTTTTATAAACAGGATAATTTAAACTTTTTTTTCGGCCCAGGCGTTGATAAATCTATTTGTCAGTGTTTCCTTGCACTGGGCAGTGGTTTGCATTTTGTTGATGGTGCAGTGCCATCTAGTGACTGCTCTCATGAAGCTGGGAAGACATTGCCGAGGAAAAATGTTGGCAAAAGCAGATCTTCTAGTTTGCAAGGTCAGATGGTTCACAGCTGCAAAAAGACTGCTGTGTGGAAGGTCGAGTAAGGTGAGGTCTGATCTCTTGTACGTTAAGATGGGAGCACTGCAAAAAATGGCCCATGTGTGAGAGTGTGGTTGGAGGTGATGTGAGCCATACAAGAGGAACATGGCTTTCTTACGCAGCCAGCCACAAATCTGACACTTGCAAAATTTTCGGTTTCAGTTAGCAATTTAATTACCTTAAGATCTTTGTAAACATTTTTTTTTTTTCCCAAATGCTGTCATAATCTTTAGGTAAAGGTAACAGATTTTTTTCAATGAAGGTAAGCATTTGAACAGTATGTATACATACCTTTTTCTCTGTTCCTTTGCAGCTTGATCACATATTGTCCCCTCCACCTCTGCCTTTTCGAAAATCCAGCAGTCCTGAAGTCTCTTCTGGCCCTAGAAAGTCTTCTAAATTTAAAAGGCAACTGAGTGAAGATGGGAGACAGCTCAGAAGAGGAAGCCTTGGAGGAGCTCTAACTGGTGGGTTTGGGTTGTGTGTAATGTCACCTGGAGGTTTAGCAGCTGTGGAGCTGATGGCACCTTGATCCCTGGCATTTGCCTTGTCACCAAACTCTTTGGGGGAGGTGTGAGCTCTGCCTGGAGTTTCCGTAAAGTGTCTTCCACAGGGGTTCCCTGACTGTCAGTGGGGTGAGCTCATGTTTGAGGCTCTGCCTCCATGGGGTGCTGATAACTGGCCAAGCACAGCCTAAAAATGACCTAGTTCTTAAAATTTTCAGGAATATGGCATTTATTTTGCTGACTTAGTTTGGCAGCTTAAGGGTTGTTTCAGGTGTGCTCGCATGCATTCATCCATGGGATCACATACATCTTGTTTCCTCAAGGGGCTGCAGTGCACAGATGGTCCCTTTAGAGTTGACTTCATTAAAGAAAAAGCAATTTGGCCGCATTTAGCTGGTGGAGTCCTCGCAGGGGAGGAGGGGCATTACCAGCTAGCCACTGGCTGTGGACCACAACTTCTCCACGGAGCCTTGCAAAGGTAGCAAGATGCTTGAGGAGGGCTCAGGCCCTTCCTGCCCTGATAGTGTCTGTGGAAGATGACAGATGCTGAAGTCATGATTGTGTCCTGGCAGCTGTGTGGCTGTGGCTGTCACTGAAGAATGATTGGTTTTGATCAGGGAGTGAAATGAATGTGAAAACACCGGGATGGGTTAACTGGCGCTTGCTTTGTGTATTCCAAGAAAAAGAATTTTTAAATTCACTAGAATTTGGCAACTAAGCATATTACTGAAGTGCAGAATTTCTACGAGTTTGAAGAATTTGTTGTGAAAAACAGGATATTAAGTACTTGGTGAGAGGGGCAATAGATTTCAGTGAATTTAGTGGAAGGGATAAATTTGAGATTCAACATTTTCTTTTATCTATTCAAGTGATTTTGATTGATATTAAAATCAAACAGATGAAATTCAGGTTAGAGGAAGTTGAAATGGCATTTACTTGAGATGTGACTGTCTTCTGTCTCTAAATTCTGTACATTGTTCAAAGGTGGTTTTGCTCAGGGATGAAAAATGGTGCCACAGTGGATAGAGCTGACTCTTCTGCGATGGGCCTCTGGGAAGTGCTTTTAAAGCATTTGTTTTTTTCACTTCCTTCCCACCCCTCTCCCTTTCCTTACGCTGGAGGAAGCTCCAAGAAGCTATTGCAATGCTTCTTGTATTGCAATGTAATCAGTAGCTTAGACTGGTCGCTAATGAGTGGCAAATAATACTTTTTTTTTTTAACCTAAGTAACTTAAAAAATTAAGTTTTCTCATTTTATGTGAAAGAGAGACATACTACTACAGGAACTTCTTGTGTCACATCAACACGTAATCATTGTTGTGATTTTTAGTGTCACTAGGGTAAGATTTGCTGCTTCTCTTTTATCGAGTTGCATTATGAACATTTCACAAACAATATAAGAGTATTTGTGATCTGTGTGGGCTTTTGTGAAAGACAGGTGACTTAGAACAGTCTGAAGTGTCAGTTTTGCTAACCATATCAGTTACCTTCTGGCTTCTCTGGAGTGTTACTACCCTAAAAACTTAAGTGTAAATCAAACTAGTGTTATACTGAAACTAAAACTTGCCAGCACACTACTTATTATTTCAGCAGGGGTTGGTGTGGGTTTTGAATTTTGTTTTTCTTTAAATGTAAAGTATAGTGGCGGTCTTTAAAAATTGAAGTTTCCCATATAAGCCCTCCAGATAAAGAGGGAGAAGGCAGCCTAATCAAAACCAAATGAAGCAAATGTGATCTGCTGCTATAGTCTCTGGTCTTTATCTCTATGTTTGAATTATTGCTTGAGGCCTTTATAAAGGGAAATGGATATGCTTTTTGTCTGCTTGCAATGTGTTGTGCAGGGTTTCATGTCAGGATTTGGGAATATAATGTGCAATGATGTTAAACTGCTTTATTACTAATGCACTTTAAATGAACCTGAGGCTTTGGTATCTTAACATAGTTTAAATATCTTAACAGCTTTTATGATACTGATTAAATTAACGACATTTCACGACAGAAGGTTTTTAATATTCTTTCGTGATTTAAAAAAAAAATAAAATTAAAGAAACTGCTGCAGATAGAGAACAATTTCCTAGAATTGTTTCAAATGCTTAGTAATCTCCAGTTAATCATTTCAGTGTTACCTTGGACTTGTGTTTACATACCTTTTTTACATACTTAAGTTTTGGGGTTTTTTTGTAGTTTCTTTAATGCTTAGGATTGGCTCACTGTTCTGATTTGAAACTACAAGAATCACAGTATCATTAAAAAAAAAGAGCGGGGGCAGGAGGGGACGAGAAGGCCTTCCATTAAAATGAGTGAGCTGACATGTCCTTGGTTTGGGTTTACTTCTGTGCTCACACATCCCCTCCCTAATTTCCGTTTGAGTCTTAATGTTTCTGAAAAGATACTCATGGTCCATAAGGGAAAAAAAATATTTGGAGACCTGTCATTTGGAAAGGTACTTGATCTTTAATATCACTTTACAGTGATCATTGTCTTCCTTTATTCTTACTTCTGTTTTGCTGCTTTTGATACTCTCTTAGATTAAGTGCTAGCTTAACAATGGGTATCAGTCCATTGGAAAATAGCTCTGAAAGGTATTTTTGAAATTGTTTAAGGTACAGTCTCTACATCGGTTGTTCAAAAATGTTACCTTTTCAAAACTCCTAGAAATACATTGAGTGGGAGTAAGTAGCTTACAAATTTGCATAGTATTCCTATGCTGATGCTTGTTGCTCATGCCAAATGTTAGGAAATAAGTGAGTTGTGCTTTGTGTGTTACTTTGACTTTCTCTTTGCTGTTAAAAGCGCAGTATTATTGAGCCTTAGAGCATAAGTAGTATTAATGATAAAAACAAAAATAAAAATTTAATTTGTTTAATTAAAACAGAATAGTTCAAATCCTTCAGGGCTGAATACCAATAGAGGTAAATAGATAGGGTTTTTATCTCTGGGAATAGTTCCCAAATAAATGAGTTTATTGGGCTTTACAAGAGGGAATAATGTTATGCATAACATATGAGAAGAAATAAAATCTATATTGTTGCAATGTATTGAATGAGACTTACAAAACCTGAAGGATTACAGTTACTGAGAACCTACTACTCTGAATTGTCTAAAGTAAATTACAAAACTCTATATATAGGAATATGAGAAAAATTGAGAATGATGTACAAGGTCTTTCCAGTGGGAAATCAACACAAGGGAGAGGAGGTTTGGAAACTTGGAGATGTGGGATAGAAACTGAACTTACATTCTACACAGCTTCAGGGAAACTGGAACCCAGGGTTTTTTTCTTGAATTGTCCAGTCTTAAGCGATCTAGCAACCACAAGTTTTCACTGACAAGCAAAGAGTGCTTTTCGGAGTTGAAGAAAATTATAGCCATGTTTTTGAGAATAAATCTGCTATCGCTTCCTGTTGAAAATCTCTAGGGAACCACTGATATTAAATAAAGTTTGGCCAATAAAATAAATGAATACTGCCTCCTGGAGACACCATGCTATTATATTTTGGAAATGTCACTTCAGTCTAATTGTTGCAACAGTATTGCTTTCCTTAATCTTCATTCCCAAGGAGGGAGGAGAGGAAGACTTTTGGAGAAAGATAGACTGAATTTGGAATGAAAAGACTTTATTAGATGTGGCCTGCTATTAGTCTAGCAAATCTACTTTAATAGTTCTTGCTTTAAAGTGGTAGCAGTACTATTTAGTAGAAAGAAAGGATGAAAAATAGCATTTCATAATGGGGGTTGCTAAACATAAGCATTCATAAGATAAAGCAACTTCAGAGTAAAAGTATTTGAAAGTACTTTATAACCATTTCCTCTCTTAATTTAAAATTTCATGTTTCCAAAGGGTTATAAAGCAAGTGGGTTTGGGTAGCAAAACCACTTATACAGTAATCAGTGTTTGCTGTTCTCCTCTTCTGCTGCTTCTGCATTGTAACTCCTCACCTGCTCCAGCTTCCTCCTTCCCTGTGTGCACACATTCCTGTAACAGCACTTCCGACATCCTTTAACTGGAAAGTAAACCAGAGCTTTAAAAGTTCTGCTTGTGGCACAGGTGGTGTAAAACACAATCCTTGTGCCATTTGTTCAACTGTAGAGTAAGGCCTGATGCAAAGCTGAGCTGTAGCTACTCATTTAATAGCCCTTGGTCAAATACAGAAGGAAAAGATCGTTTCTTCAGAAGGACATGGGGGCCCTCTGGGTGCAGGGGCATTGGAGGAGTGCTGGACAGACTGAGAGCGATGTGTGGTCAGCTGAGGTCAGCTCTGTTCTTCTTGGGACAATAGACTTCTGTGTGTATGTGTGTATTTAAATACCTCTTGCCCTAGCCTTAGACTGCCTTCTTAAGGATTCCTAACGGTGCACAGACTGGGGCTTTAAAACTTGTTTCTAATCAGGAGAAAAGATGTTTAATTAAAAAGCTGCTTTTTTTTTTGTGGTGGCTGGTTTTCTTGATCTCCACAAACTTCAAAGGGCTGTCTACAGTCAGAGGGTTTTTTGGCTTAAATTGACTACAGATTTTAGTTTGCTGTGTTCAGAGGTGCTTGAATAAAATTAATGGCAGAAGGTAATGTGAAAGGCTGAGAAATTGAATGAGCTTTTACTGCAGAGGGGGTTAACCTGGCAAATCACTTGGACAAGCAAATCGAATTGGGCTTGCTTTCGCGTCCCACTGCTGCTCCTCGGTTTGCACCAGGGTGTGCAGTGCAGCTCCGTTCAGTCTCCTCAGCTGCTCTGGTGCAGCATTTGGAGATTGCTATCTCAGTTTCTACTTCTGAAAGGTATGAGAGCATAGTATTGCTGGGAAGAGTTTGTATTTTGCAGAGTGCTGCAGCTAGCTCAGTTGTCTCTATGCTGTACTGATAAGCTTCGCAGTTAGATATAAAGAAAAAGAAATACACTTTGTTACCTATAGTTGAACTTCTTATCTTGCCTCCTGTTATCTCATCAATAACTGCCTGGAAACAGACTTCCTGCCGGGCTAATTGTCTCTAACTGTTATCTTGCTAACCTTAAGTTGATCTTATGCAAATACTGATGACATAACACATACAGATTTCGTTTTGTAGAATCTTTGATGCAAAGATCCTAAAGCACTTTACATTAATGAAGTTGCCTCATGATCTAGTGAAGAGCCAGAAACTAAGAAATGGGATGTATATGTTTTTTCTTCTCTAGTATTCCTGCTTTTATCAGTTTTCTGTCTCTGAGTCATCAGTCATCCAAATATGCTTGGCAATTATTGCTATTCCCATATAACTAATTTGTCGTTGATTTGAAATGAATTTGGGGATCCTTGGTCTGTTTTTTGCATCAGAGATTCATCACTCTACTAACACTAATTAGCAGAAAGATCAACAGCTTTATGGGCCATGAAGAACAAGCTGTTCTTTTATCCATGGGTTGGCATGTGCTGGCAGGAAGGGGAGGTTTTCCCTGTTCATAGAGGGGAGCAGTTGGCAGCGGTAGAAATCCAGTTTTCACAAACATTATGCTGTGCAAATTTTTTTCTTTCATTAATATTGTTGAAAATGCAGATTAGCTCATTAAGCCTTACAATGTCAAACATTTGCTACAACTTGGTGGATGGGGAAAGTTGGGCATAAAACCACATGACTTGTACCTTGAAACATCTTTGGAAATGGTGCCTTCACATTCCATACAACTGCTTGTCATAACTACGATGTGATCATTGTAATGGCAATTTTAAAAGATTATTTTTATTAATGATGGCCAATTGGTATAGATAAGAGGAAGTGTTCCCTATTTCCCCTGTACAATATCAAAACTGTTTACTGACTTCCAGTTATAAGACTACTTAATTATGTATGCACCACTCCATAAACAGCCCTGTGATTTCATGGCTCTCTCTAGGGATCCATCTTGGTGGGCTCTGTTGGCCTGTCTCCGGCTCCAGAAGCCGGGATGCTGTGGGATGCAGGGGAAGGATGGCTGCCAGCTCTATCAGACGTGCCTTTTTGTAGGAAATTTTGCTTCCTGCATTTTCTTCCCCTTGCATATCAGAGCAGAAGTATGTTTCAAAATTGCTTTCATCTTTGTAATGCATGACGGGACTGGATGTACTCAGTCTAGAAAGTCTTTTCAGCTGCAGCTGCCTGAGAGCTCTCCCTGGCAGCAGCGGAGGGAGGGCAGCAGCCCAGTACTGGTGCTAACACCACTGGGTTCCTGGGTACAAAAGGTGGGAGGGTTCAACAGCCAGGTGTCCATGAGGACAGGCACAACACACTTCATTCAGTAGCACTGCCTACCCAGGGCGTGTTCTTGAGTCTTTTCACTGCCTTCCTCAAAGGCTTCTTTAAAGCACTGTACCACGTGTTAAACTTCTTCCAGAATTAGTAGGAAGAGGTAGAAGCCATCTATTCTATAATTACACACCTGAGAAAATGCTTTTTTAAAGCATGCAGTATAAAGCTGTCTTCTATGATGAAGTAAATATATTCTGCTATGAAATACGCATTTTTAAATGGTTCTTGGTGTGCTGGTGGTTGAGATGACATTAGATTATATTTGTCATTGTCAGTTACCGTCATCATTTAAGGCTTCAATCAACCTTCATAGTTGAGTTGATTTTTACTTCCCTGTGTGCCTAGCAAGATAATTTCCATATTCTTTGACATGTCTGGAGTCTGCATCATGTAATAGTCTGAGATGAGAACAGAAGATATTGTATTCCTGTCTCATTATTTTGCCTTTAACTCCTCAATTGCTGCTTAATCGTGCTTGTATCATCAGAACATGATTGTTGTTGAGATCAAAGCAAACTGTAGCAGTCGAGTGCCTAATTAGCAGATACATTTGCAAGTTGCCTGTTTTTGAAGGGTGGAGAAGTAGAGTTTAACCCTCTTCGGGACGCTTATAAAAGCAGCTTGAAAGTTAAGAGTCATTTGTCATGGTGGAAAAATAAAATGTGCAGGAAATGAATATGCATATTACATTTCTGAAGTTTGAGTTGTAGCTCCTTAAGAAATGCCCCAAGAGCTGTTAAATTAGCTGGCTTGAGTATGTGTAGCAGTATAACTGTAGGAGCACACATGAAGGAACTTGCCTGGACTTAGTTAAATGCTTGGGTTTAATCAACTGATTACCTAAATCTGAGCTCTGTGAGGCTGCAGTCCTATTGTTGCTAGTACCTGAGCTCGCTAGTGCAAAACTGTCTCTGCAGTGTATTTATAAATAAATTATAATTGCATATCAAGACTGCATTGTCTATACTCCTACTCTTCCTTTTTCACCTATGGACATTCTCAAGTGGATCTTGTGAAGTCAATGGTCTGACCACGTGTGGAGAGAAATTGTACTTGCTTGCTCCAAGATGGATGCTTTAACATAAGTTGAATGTACAGCTTGAGAAATGTTTGAGAAGAGGAAAAAGCTCTTTCTATGCTTAATCCTTAGAATGAAGGTTGGAGGCTTGAATGGAAAAGTTTATAGATATTTTCCAGTGAAAACAGGGGCAGGCTTTTCTATTAGGAAACTTCATCTTTTGAAAAATGACTATAAGCATATAGTTGCAAATAATTTCTTTAATTATGTGATGTAGCAACGTATACATGAAACAAAAATAGGGGTCATAGTAGGGACTGTAGAGAAGGTAGCATGATGACACATCACCATGCTTGTCATTCATAATAGAGTTGCTGGGAATTTTCTTCATAGTGCAATGGAAGGTGTTTGTTGCCCAGCTTATCATGATTCCTATGAAGAAGTAGCAAAAAAGCAAATGTTAAGACAGTAGAGAGTTGGGAGCCAAGAATATCAGCAGCTGGCTGAAGCAGCTGTTCATGTAGTGGTTGAACTGACCAACAGTGAATTTTCTGAAGTTCTTAAAATTAGCGCATGTGTATTCTAGGCACAATGTGGTTGCAAGTCTGCTGGTATTTATAGTTGCGGATAAGAGCTATCTCTGAGCTCTTGGTGTGCAGGATTCTTGTTTTTGCAAAATTGATTGTTAATCAGAAGGACCGATACAACTGTTTCATCATCACTTAGATGTAGTCCAGTTTAATGTGCTTTTGGTAGCATCATGCTACCAAGTCTGAATGTTAAATTTCTGTTTTTTCTCCTATTATCAGAGTTTCAGAACTGGACCTTCAGGTTTTTCTAGAACAGGTGTAAACTGGGGAAAAGGGTGACAGAGCAGCAGGAACATCTGTGTATTTGGGTTGTGATTTAGAATGGACTCGCAGTCTGTAAGTTTTTGGAGCTACTTGTTAGAAGTATGAGAAAAAGGCTCTATTTGTTGGTAAGATAAGGAAAAGGAAGCAGTAGAATGTGCCCATCTCTGAGCACACCGATAAATAAGATATCTCCAACTAATTATTTTGCTGAGTTGTATTTCAGTAGAATTGGGAGGTGGGGAAGTAGAGTTGTAAATGACAACTTCAGGCTGTATGGTTTTTTTATCATGTAGATATCAGTGTCACTAGCTGGCTAACACTGCTATTGCAGGAGACATTTTTGGCGTGGAAAACTAAAAAAAACAACCCAACCCCAAACCAAAAACAAATCCAAAAAACCAAACCTCATCCCTGGAGGTGTTCAAGGCCAGGCTGGACGTGGCCTTGGGCATCCTGGTCTAGTGGGAGGTGTCCCTGCCTATGGCAGGGGGGTTGGAACTCGATGATCTTCAAGGTCCCTTCCAACCTAAACCATTCTATGATTCTATGATTCTATGAAACAAAAATGGAAACCCCAAAACCAAGCATTGCCTTCACCCCCTAAATGTAAGTAAAGCTGGAGAGATTTGCTGGAGATTCCAAATGCCTTTCAAACATTTTATTGCTGTCACAGTACTTTAGTAACGTATTGCAAAAGGTCAAAATATAAATGTAACTTCAGTGAGTACCTGTTAGCAGAGGAACTTTGAGTAATTTCCTTATAAGCAAAATTCTGTATTGTCTTTTAAGTGTCTTTCAGTGAGAGAAATTTGTTCCAAGCATGGAAACGATAATGATTTCTGTGAGGAAAGCTAACTGTATGTGACAACTTATTCTCGGTAATTGACTTAACAGTCTTTATTCTGAATCCCTTTATAGGTAATGGAGGCTTGATTTTTTTTTTTTTTTAGTGTATATATATATTGGATATAGTTTTAAACCAGCATCCTACTAGTTTCTGGTTTAAAACTGGGTATGTCCTTTTCCAGTTCCAGTTCTGCCAATATTTATGATATTTTAAGACAGATCTATTGGGTTTTTTTAAGATCATAATCTCAGCCCAAAGTTTTGTGTTTGGTGGGCCATGTTTATTTCATGCATGACCAGATACCACTTCTTCATCTAATTTTAGAAAGTGAAACCAAGGTAGAGCATTTTAAAGAGATTTTGTAGTGCATCAAAAAGTGAAAAATCTATAATAAGTGTAATAGGATTTTTTACAAGGGTTTCTTGTACTGTAACAAAAGAAATTATAATTGAGTCAGTTGTCATTATAGGCTTAACTGAGTAATGTTATGTTTAGTGGACAGATTGGTTGAAAGAAAAATTTCACCTTTTGCATCAGACTGGGAAATTGGCATCGTCCATTAACTTCAACCAAGTGCAGCTGAATAATATGCAAAACATGCTAATTTTCTTAAGTTGTGGGCAATAAATGAGGCATGAATAAAATGGTAACTTTTTTGCCTCCTGGCAGTCGTTTGAAATTTAAGTAAAGTTTGTTGATGCAGCTACAGTAAAATAATAGGCAAAATATTGAAAAGTTTCCTAATGATAGCTTTAAATCCGTCCACTATTCTTTTACTTTCCAGTTACTGCTAATGGGAATTATGGGCTTTGATTCCACTGCACCCCCCTGATGTGAGACTAGACCCTAAAATTTACTGCCTCCGCATCATTTCCTATAGCTGGGCTGTCTGCAGCTGTCAAATTTTAAGCAATAAAGCAGAGTGCTCAAACCTTGTGATAAAATACTAATGTGGGAGGCTCTTTGCCTTTCACCTGGCAGGTTTCTGAAGCTGTAGAAAGGGTTCATGTATCTGTGGGAGCGAAAGTGATGGTGTGTTGCCCCCAGCTTTGGTTTCCACTTCCCTCTGCTCCCACTGCCCAGGCTGCTTGTGTGTGGCCGTGGCTGCTCTGCGACGTGCCAGGGCTGCCACTGCTGCTGGGGAGCCTAGCTGGCAGCAGGGTGGCTTCAGTCTTCCTCCATTCGCAGTGAGACCTGTCACTGAACTGTTCTGTCTGGGGAGAAAAGCAGAAGGAATAGGAAGAGGGAGAAGTACCCAACCGTGTTTTCCTTTCAGTGCATTTCTGTGACCCAGAGCGATCTGCAGTAGGGTCCAGTTTTGCCCACCATGGCTTGTTCCTGTTGCTGTGAGGTAGGTCATGCTCATAAGGCTCCCCAAAGACAGGTGCGGACTGAGCAACCCACGTGAAGCTGTGCTTGGTGAGTCTGAGTTGAATACAGAAGTCGGTTCATGAGATAAGGTCAGTTATTTTTTTACTTCAGAGCAGCGAGGGAGAAGAATCTAGCTTTCTGAATGGTTTTTAAATAATTTGCACTTATGTCATAAATATGTATAATTGATTTATCAAAACAATTAAGTGAAATAAGTATTTCTTGGCCCTTGCCTTAAAGATGTCAGGATGCCTAGGGGCTCTTTTGAAGGCTGCTATTTCACAGCAGGTAACACAAACGCATAGATGCTTGTTTCAGTTCAGTCTGTGGTACATTGTAATCATATGCAGAGCTTCTGCTTTGTACTAATTGTGTCCATAGTTACCGTCAGCCCAAATCCAGATGCTTCCATTTTAGCAAAGTACATACTTGTCTTCCACTTATAGTTGTGTAATGGAGAACTGCTTTTAATATATTCATTAAAAACTATTTCCATCAAAAACTTTTAAGATGCTTGCTCTGTATTTATCTTTGTATTTTTATTAATTATAAGACAGATTTTCCAGAAGTGCAGTTTACACTGTCCAATGTACTTTTGTAAAGGCAAAAACTTATTTGGATGTCAGAAGGTTTTCTTCATCACACGCAATAGTTAAAACATCAGACTGCTGAAGATTTAATACAAGTAATTTCTAAATTAGAACTGAAAATGGAAGATTTATAGGTATTAGGTTTAAGCGCATTTAGTAATTCTCAGCCATCCCATTGGGATATGGATTTGAGAAGGAGCGAGGAAGGAGGGTAATACTTTAGCAGTAGGAAAGATTTTTCTAATTAGAATAAAGCAAAGCCCACCTTCTGTGACTGATCTTTGAGGAAGTGTACATGGTCTTTTAGTCTCTTTGAGCCTTACACAGTAATGCATACAGCAAGTATGCACACACTGGATGCAATAGAAGAAAGAAGCAAAGATTCTGTTTGGACTTTCTACAAATATACATTATAAAGGAAGCTAGGCATATGAGAGGCAAGTTCAAGGAGAAGATGACACTGAGCTCGAGTGATGTATTCCCTATGTCCACAAATGATTATGTAATACCATTAAATAATGCTAAGTTATTACCATGACGTAATCAACTTAAGTCACCTTTCATCGAAATGCATTTTGATAAATGTGCTGGACTAACGAGGATCGCATTCAGATGTGGGAAGAGATGCCATCGGTTACAAACAGTGTTGTGACTTTAGGCTGTCTTGATAGTTTCAGGTGCAGGAAGGGTAGCAGAGATGCCAGCAAAGCCTCTGCAGAAGGCATGGGAGGAAGTCAAAGGCCATCTTGGGGTTGAATAGGACAGCAGTAGGCGAACTGTATCAGTAGGTGACTCATCTGTATCAATAGCTGATGAAAGTAATAAGAAAATTACTACCAGTGTGGCAATGGTCTGTTGTTAGATGGACATTACCCTGGGTGCTGGCAGTGTTTATGTGCTGTATGTGGGCCAAAATGCTGAATTAAGATGGAAGGGATGAGGTGGAGTTGAGATGAAGTCTTCCTCTGACCCTCCTGAGTCAGTTCACTCAAAAAGGAAAGTAGCTGCTTGGAACATTAAACTTGAAGGCAGAAATGAATGCAGTGTGAAATCAATAATGCATTTCAGCTCAAGTTTTATGTGTAATACTGATATTTAAATCACTTAACAGTGAAGAAAAGTGTGGCTATGTGTAAATTCAAGGGGTTATTAAAGAAAATGTAAAAGGGGGAAAATGCATACAATTATGAATAAAACTGTAGCAGGAAAAAGTGTGGGAGTACTACAGCAGCAAGAAAACAGAGGAGTGGATAGTCTGAGGGGATTATTGATTTTTTTTTTTTTTTAAATGAAGAAATCCAAGGAGAGTTGCTGACTAACTCATTGTGGGCAGGGTTTGTTTATTGTGTGGTGTTTTAATGCAGTGGCACCCTAATTCCTCAAAGAAAGTGGGCTGAATTTTGGAAATTTTTTTTTTTTCTCTAAGATGTTGATGTTCCATTTGCTTTTGGAAATGAAAAAGCCTCATTGCATTCCTCTGAAGTCCAACTTATCTTATTTTAAGAAGCACAGAATTAAAAATACAGTTGCTATTTTCCAGATATTTTGTTGCAGTTGGCCGTCTTGTTGGTAACTGCTAATCTTGTGGTAGTACCTCTCTGCATATAGGTTAGTGTTATTTGCAGAGAAGAGATTTATCTCTTACCATTTTTTTGCATAAGCCATGGCTATTTTTGCTTGTATAGAAAGCATATTTATTATATGCCATTTCTGTGTTCAAAAGCATATATGGATGCACTATGAAAAGAAGAACCGCAGTTCTAGCCAATCTGCTATGCTTGTCTTGATTTCAGTATTTTGTGAAATCTGCGGTGCCCTCAAGGCTCCTGTTTGGGGTAGGGATGGGAGGAGAGATTACTCCAGCATCCCACATGCTCACGTTTCATTGGCCATTTCAATCGTGTCGACTGCCAAATTAGCTACTCCACAGGCCCTCCAACGCTATTTTAAATATCTCTAGAGGTTAATCTTGCAAAAGAAATAATGGAATATTAAGTGAATTCTTACAGTGCAGACACTGGCTCTGATGCTGAGTTAACCTACTCAGCTTTCTTGCCAGTCAGGCACAATCTTACAGTTGAAGAAAGATTTTGTTGTTCATAGAATCACAGAATGGTTTAGGTTGGAAGGGACCTTGAATATCATCACGTTCCAAACCCCCTGCCGTACGCAGGGACACCTCCCTCCAGACCAGGTTGCTCAAAGCCCCATCCAGTCTGGCCTTGAACACCTCCAGGGATGGGGCATCCACAGCTTTTCTGGGCAACCTGTGCCTTACAACCCTGAAACAGAAAAATTTCTTCCTAATATTGAATCTAAATCTACCTTCTGCCAGTTTAAAGCCATTCCCCCTTGTCCTAGTAAAAAGTCCCTCCCCAGCTCTCCTGTAGGTCCCGTTTAGGTACTGGAAGGCCACAATGAGGTCTCCCCGGAGCCTTCTCTTCTCCAGGCTGAACAACCCCAACTCTCTCAACCTGTCCTCATAGGAGAGGTGCTCCAATCTTCTGATCATCTTCGTGGCCCTCCTTTGGACCCGCTCCAACAGGTCCATGTCTTTCTTATGTTGGGGGCCCCAGAACTGGACACTACTCTGGGTGGGGTATCATCAGAGCAGAGTAGAGGGGCAGAATCACCTCCCTTGATGTGCTGGCCACACTTCTGATGCAGCCCAGGATATGGTTGGCTTTCTGGGCTGTGATCACGCATTGTAGTTTGTTGTAAAGAGTAGGAATGCCTCACCTCTAGCCTCTGTACCAAAATACCTTAAACTTTCTTTCAGATGTTTGAGCAAGATAAAAACTGAGTAAAATATAGATGCCTGTAAAGGATAAAGAATAAAGGTGGCTATTAGAGATGTTTGTGTCAGCGTAGCCCTGCACACCGTAAGGTACAGAGTGCTGTACTCTGCTGAGTGACTGACGTGAACAGGAATCACAATATTAGCTCTCCATGTTTTGGGTCTGGCTCCCATTTAAAACAAAAAGCAAGTACAAGCTTTAATAATAGCACTTATGTCTTACATGCCTTTCTCCTCCTGGACTTCATTGACTTGTTATTCAAACATTTTTTGTTTGGGATCCAAACTTAAAACAAAACTAGATTAATTTGTGGACAAAATACAAATTATTGCCATCCACGTTTTTTTCTTGGGAAGCTCAGTGGTTTTCACATGAAATGAAGGTTAGTGCAGTCTGGGAAAGGCCTAGGGTCTGACAAGGGATTTTGAGACTAGTTTCAAACCCCTATGAGAAAGTGCATTGGTTAACCAAAGGGTGATGTGCTTCCCCAGTTTTAAAGCAAGCTTTATTAAAACAGATCTCTTTCTTGCTTGCATTCTCCTTTGTTCTAAAGATCAGAGGAAAACTATTGCTTTTCAAGTATTGATTCCTATGGTGATAAAATGCATGAAGAGTATGGTACAATGATCAAGTTGCAAATTGTCTAACATAATTTTCCTGGTGGCTTCTAGAGTGGGTCAGTACAGAGTTTCTACAATGGATTTGTGTAATGTATATCTACTTCACTAAATAGGTGTTGCCAAAGCATTTTACTGGTGTTGCCATCTGTGATATGATATCTTGTTTGGAGATGTCTTGACTTTGCTGGAATTTTAGGAGCCTTCTTGTAGAGTTTCGTTATGGTGTTTGTAGTTTGCATTCTACCTTCAGAGATTTTTGTAACTGGGGACCCAGCCCTAGGAAACGTCTGGTTTCACCCTGAGAACCTCGTCTTACCATTGACTCTCAGCAGCGGAGTTAAAAAGCAAGTAAAGAAAATGTATAGACCTCTTTTGATGTGGAAAGCATTTAAGAAAGAAAACATACCTGTTTAAATGCAAGGTATGCATAATTTAGTTTTTTCCACTCACTTTTTAATTCTCTTTTTCCTGCCTGGATGAGAAGGAATTAATCTTTTGAGGTGATAGATATAAGCTGTAACTAACTGCATATGTCACTGGCATATTTCAGGATTGACATCAATGGAATATCAAAGATGCGGATGTTGCAATCAGTGCCTTAAGCTTTCTATGGCATGCTTTTAGTTGAGGATGGTGGGAGTCTATGTAAAAAGGTAACCAGAATTTGACAGAAATGGGGAAAGACAGCAGATGGGAAATTAATTCAGTTTTTCCAGTTCTGGAAAATGTTATCCTGGATAATTGGGCAAGAAACCACAGCTTTGTTGTACATTTTTATTCTAGTCTCGGGCAAGACGTTAGCAAATTGGGTGAAAAATGTCTATGAGTTCCGCTTTACCAGTGTAACAAAGAACAATAGCACATTTTGAAGACTAATTGGGAAGCATTAAAAAGACCATCCTGTGCTGCTGCTTGGGAACTCTCTAACTCTCTAAGACAGTCAGTTTCCAGAGACCTCAGCAACTCTCTGTGGATCTGCTGTTAAAAATAAGGTTATAAAGCTGAGGCCTTTGATTTCCTGGCAGACCTGTGCCCATCTGTCAGGGTGCAAATCCTGTGTCAGTGGTCACGCACGTACCCACTCCACAGTTCTCTGAGTTGACAAGATTAATGAGGTGGGAATTAGTAATTTCAGGAAACAAATGTTTAGCATGTGTGGTTTGGAAGATGGTTTTCATTTGATCTGTTCAATCAAAATCTTGCATTGTGTTTTTGAACCTATATTTGATTTAGAAAAAAAATAATTTTTTGAATTGTTGCGTTGCATCAGCTTGTTGGTGTTCTAAGAGAAGTTAGTTGCTTTAGTAGTGTGATTGTCTCACTTTTACATAGGTTTCAGAGATAACTAAGAACTTAAGGTGGACATATTTGCTAATACCAGTTTATAGCCTCTTGTCCTGTTTCTTGACAGTGGCTGAAAGTAAGCAAAAAGAAACAGTATTATTACATGCTTGTCCTCTTGATATAATTCCCTGAGTATTCTCCCTGCTGCTGGTTCGCAGCTCAGGGGCTTCCCGAGCCAGAGATCCTTTCTGCCTAATTAGTACCTATGGGGGGACGATCCAGACTGAGTGGCAGTGCTTTGATGGGGGGTCTGACCTTCTGTTGCACTGGGCCAGAGCTTGCTGGCCACAGTGAAATGACACCGCTGGGTGGTGAGCACAGCAGCCACTGAGGAGGTATGTATCGGCTGCTCCCTGAGAGCCTGATGCCAGCACTCCTGAGGAATGGCTGGCCTGCGCCTTGGGGATCTCCCCTTACTTGGGATGCTGGGTAAGGATACTTTCTTGGGAATTGAGTGATTCCTGTTAGGTAGATTATAAGGAATTTTTGAATAGAAGCAGAATAGTCCCCACTTACAGGCTGGTGTAATTGGTATCCACATATTAATCGCCTTATTCCAATAAACCTCACTTTGTACTTCAGACTCGGAACCTTATTCCTTCAAGGGGCAGATAGGAGCATATTTTTATTTTTATTATTTTTCTTTTTGGCTACCCTTCAGAATTTAGGTTTCTGTGATTCAGACCCACTATTCTGGATGTTTGCATCTGTTGTTGCATTAGTTGTGTTTCTAGGTAGGAAAAAGATACAGTTGTAAAAATATTGAAAAAAAAGAATTTGCCTAAGAGAAGTGTAGCTTGTGAAGGGCTACCAAGTGAATAGTAGGAATTCTGTTTTGAGGGACTCACCACTGGTCGGGGGAAGTGAAATAAACAGATGTTTTAGAATGGTAAGAGCATTATCTTACAGTAACCTCTGTCCATTGCATAGCCTCATCTGCAACATCTAATGTTTTAACACACTCTTTCTTAACTTGGCAGGCAAGTATCTGCTTCCCAATGCAACTGGACAGCAGCTGTGGCAACCTACAGAAACCTCTAATCTTGTTCGCATGCACTACCAAGCACTTGGGCAGTCAGCACCTTCACTTACTGCTAGTTTGGTGAGTAATTTTTTTCAAAGGTAGGAGTGTATGAAAAGATCTGTTGCATCTCTACATCTATTGGTTGGGGGGATGGGGATCAAACCAGAGTTTATTTCCAGATCAACCTCTCCTCCCTAAGCTGCATTTTTAAAGTACCTAATGCATTCTTGCATACAATGTTACTTAATATATCGAGTGCAGCTGAATAACATTTATGGTAGCAGTAACTCTGAATTGGTTTACTGGATTTTGCATGAAGTCTGAGCTGAATGTTGCATTAAGATAGCTGTTTGCATTTAAATGGTTTCTTGCCTTAAAAAAAGAAAAAAGGCATGCTTTTTAAGACAGCAGGTAAAGAAGGTAACTGTCCTTCCTCCTGAGCATTCTTTTCTATCAGTGTATTTTTTTCCACTTTCTGCAGGACTCTGTCCTCAGGAGAACATGGGTGTGTGAAACATTAATTAAGTCCTTTGGAGAAAGGCATAAGGGAAGAAAAAGGGGAAGACATGCCTCATACACTTGAACTTTCAGCTTTTTGTTTTCAAGCATCCATTATGCTGCTTTGTGCTTCTGTATATTAAGATCTTAAGAAGTGTTGAAATTTAATGCAGGATCCTATACAGTAGCCTATACTTTTCTTCAAATAATTAGTTTAATGAATATATTTCATGNTCTGCCTTTTGGATGGTTACTAAAACTTCGCTGATCCATGTCTACTTTCTAGGGGAAACCTGCTTTTGGTTGTTTGGTTTTTTGGGTTTGTTTTTTTTTTACACAATGCTCAGGTTAAAGAAGTTATGATCAAACATTGTTTGATCAGATGATACTACCAGTTTTTCATATCATATTGGTATGTAGATGGCTGGTTTCTCCATGAATCTGTCTGAAATAGTACTTCACTTCAGGTGCAACAGATCTGCACTTATAAATGTAGTCAGGGTTTCTGCTTCGTGGTGGTGTTAATTGTTTGTGGCTCTTTGGGGCAGATATGGTTTATTGGACTCCATGCTTATTATAAACACTTGATTCTATTGGAAATTCTATGCTTTGAGCCCTAATGTTTTCCAGGGAACTAAGTATCAACCTATGTATTTTTGTTTTCTAGGTTGTTAGGAGAAACATAGTTCATCGTGAGGGAAGTATTTGGATTATGTATAGTTGAAATGAAAAGGAAAGTAGATGAATGGTCAGAAATAAATTTAAATTGCATCAAAACTGTACATTTTTTTCCCTTCTTTTCTCTAGTTGGGAATTAAAAAAAAAAAGTCTTCCATAATCTAAATTAACTAAATTTAACAAGTGCTGTGTTGCTATATGATTCTCTTTGCACAACTATTAGGTGTCACGCTAATAGCAACATTATGCTTTTGTTTTGGTGTAATGCTTAAACTATAGGAAGAGGAAGACTCAGCAGCCTAATGAAAAATTCAGTGAGCCATGCTTCCTTAAGGGCCTTTCACTCGTCACCTATCGAGTTTTATGGCATATTTGTCTGCCACAGACTTCTTCCTTCCTGTCTCTCCCCATCTTTTATCTGTGCCTGACTGCAGCTTCTTTCATGCTGGTGCAAAAGCAGGTGAGATTGGAGCAGACTGTGCACGGGGTGGAGACTCAGGTTCCTCAGAAGTATTTATATCTTATTTGGAACTGCTGATCAGACTTGCCTCCTAAGGAGGTTAATGTTTCATTGTCACATAGGCAGAGCTCTTCTCAAGCCTCCTTTGACAAATACGTTGCTCTCAGGCTTCTGAAAGACTCTGGCCTTTGCTTAAAAGGGGCCATAATTTAGGGGTCACTCCCCCTCCTCCCGCTTTTTTTGCTCTTGGTTCTGTGCTTTGACGGAGTTGAGTTTGGGAGGCCTATTGTTATGTTCTAGTAATGGGAGCTTTTAATTATATTTGGAAAAGGCTTTGACCTTATGTAAAAGAGATTTGTATGAAGAATTTCCATGTAGCTGTTCACAGTCTGAGTTGAAATTATTTTAAATTTAATGTCTCACTCATCTGAAAAATTATTGCCCCATTATTAGTTACTGTACTAGGGCTGATCATTCTCACTGGGGTTGATACCCAGCTGATGTGGACCTGACTGTGAGAAGTGATTATGTCCCAGTATAGACAAGCATGACAAGCGAGCAGCTCAAAGATACATTCTAGTGTTTAGTTGAATTGTGTATGGGGTACAAAAAACTTACATTTCCCTTTTTCTGACAATAATTTGTAAAAACTTCCCTAGATTACTTACTGCGTCACAAATGTAAATCCCTTCTGTGGGAAATTATAGATTTTTAAGTGAGTTACGGAGTATTGGTTAAAAATGGGCTGTACGTGTTACTTTAGATTGAATTCAACAGCTATGCACGATTCACTCCTGTAACATAGGCAGTTGGACTATAAAAGAAAAATGCAGTTTCTGTATAGAACCACGTAAGTGGGTTAAAGATGCGTATGGGGAATGCTGATTTTCAGGTGAATGGGCAGTGTATGGGATTTGCTGGGGGTTCTTAATTCAGAGGTAGCTAAGTGATAGTCTTGTCACTCTTCCGCTTCTGGCAGGAGCACGTTGAGCTGTCCACAACAGACAGATTCAGTGGTGGTCACGCAAATGATGGGAGTCAGCAGAGAGTATTAACGTGAACACAGAAGTATTAAGAAAAAGATACCGAATGTCTTCAACACTAAATAGAAGGGTGAAGCTGAGGTGTGGAGCTGTTCTCACAGGTCAGGTGTTGGCCTGGTCAGTCTGTTCCTCTCTGTAGTGAGGGGACTGTAATACATGCTCCTGGAAAACAATTCAGAGCATGTGTCTCAGTGCTGAGTTTTGCAGGAGTGTAGGGAAACTGTGGTAGAGCTAACTTATCTGACTCTCCTTGCCCTGTAGGCTGACAGTCATCTTGCCTGATTTCAGGCATCTATTTCAGGGTAGGATGAATCAGCTTCTGAAAGTGCTGCTTTTCTACTGAAGTGGTTTGGGAGTTAACTTAGAGTTGCTTCCTCATCAGTGTCCGAAGTTTGGGGGTAATTCTCCTGTTCTCTCCCAGCCCCCTTGCCACTCCACAAGTGTTTACAAATACCATTACTACTTACTGTTTTCACTCGTTCGTTTTTATTACTGCCAGCAGAATTTTTGGAAAATAGTTCAAAATAAACCGAAATAAAGCCATTTTTGTTAATATCTCATTGTAATAACCCGATGTGCTAAAAATTATTATGAGCCTGAAACAGTCTGAGCAATTACTTAGCATTTCGTAGGCAGAAGGGTATTTTGACTCTGAGTTGAAGTTCCCAACTTTAACTTTTTCTGCATAGCTGCATACATAAAACCAGTAGAAAACTGAACATAAGGTTCCTTTATGATACATGGTGATAAATATGTAGATGAAAGGAAAAGAATTTGTCCAAATTAATTAAAACTTCTGTAGATTTGCTTTGTCTTCACCATGGATTAATATAAAACTCCTGTTTTGGATTTTTGTGGTGACTTTTTTTGTGCGTGTGATGTTTTTGATAAAAAATTGTCATGGTTTTGGCTGGATTGGCCACTCAGGTGGCACGACAGATGCTCTTCCCCACCTGTCTTCATAGAGAGGCAGGGGAGAGAGAGAGGCTTATGAGTTTAGAAGGAACTAAACAACTTTAATGAAGTATTAATAATAAAATAAAAAGGAAATAATGAAATATATACCAAACGGCATCAAGCTCCCAGGACGATGATCATGTCACTGGCTGGCACTGGGGAAGTCCCAGACTGGACTCAGTGACGGACAGGAACTGAATTCCAGATCCGGATTCAGATTGGGATCAAAGGCAGATGAACAGCCAGAGTCCTCCTTAGACACCGGCCATTGAAGAAAGAGAGCTGGCCCTTTGATCCCTCAGCTTTTATACTGAGCAGGAGGCAGATGGGATGGAATACCCCGTTGGTCAGTTTTGGGTCACCTATCCTGTCTGCTCCTCCCTACAGGTGGGACCCCTCTACGCTTTTCCGCTTCCAACCCTCCAACGGGGCAAATAACTCCGTTATCTGGCCTTGGGTGTTATAGCAATAAGTATAAGCAGGAACATCGCTGCATACCATGCCTGGGCATCTGCTATAAACATCAGTCTTATGGCTCTGAGAGCGAACAGTGCCTGCACAACATGCTGTTAATTTCAGTAGTTAGAAGAGGCCTGGCTAAAAAGTAAAGTTACTGAACAAAATTGGTCTTGTTTTACTAAACCAGGACAAAAAGTAGTATCACAGAACTGTCAGGGTTGGAAGGGACCTCTGGAGATCATCTAGTCCAACGCCCTTGCCAGAGCAGGGTCACCTACAGCAGGTTGCACAGGATGGTGTCCAGACGGGTTTTGAATGTCTAAAGAGTCGCGGACTCTGCCACCTCTCTGGGCAGTCTGTACCAGTGCTCTGCCACCCTCAAAGTAAAGAAGTCCCTCCTCGTGTTTAGATGGAACTTCCTATGCTCAAGTTTGTGCCCATTACCTCTTGTCCTATCACTGGGCACCACTGAAAAAAGACTGTTCCCACCCACCTGGCACCCTCCCTTTAAGTATTTATAAGTATTGATAAGATTCCCCCTCAGTCTTTTCTTCTCCAGACTAAAAAGGCCCAAGTCCCTCAGCCTCTCCTCATAAGAAAGGTGCTCCAGTCCCCTAATCATCTTTGTCGCCCTTTGCTGGACCCTCTCCAGCAGATCCCTGTCCTTCTTGAACCGGGGAGTCCAGAACTGGACACCATACTCCAGATGCGGCCTCACCAGGGCAGAGTAGAGGGGGAGGATAACCTCCCCTCGACGTGCTGGCCACACTCTTCTTGATGCACCCCAGGATGCCATTGGCCTTCTTGGCCACCAGGGCACATTGCTGGCTCCTGGTCATGCTGTTGTCCACCAGGACTCCCAGGTCCCTTTCCACAGAGCTGCTCTCCAGGAGGTCAGCCCCTAACCTGTACCAGTGCATGGGGTTATTCCTCCCCAGATGCAGTACCCTACACTTGCCCTTGTTGAACTTCTTTAGGTTCCTCTCTGCCCAGCTCTCCAGCCTGTCCAGGTCATGCTGTATGGCAGCACAGCCTTCTGGCGTGTCAGCCAGCCCTCCCTGTTTTGTGTCATCAGCAAACTTGCTGATGGTACACTCTATCCCTTCATTCAGGTCACTGATGAATATATTGAACAGGAGTGGACCCAGTACTGACCCCTGGGAAACACCACTTGTTTACTGACCTCCAAGTAGACTCTTCGTCACTAACCGCAACCCTCTGAGCGCTATCTGTCAGCCACTGTTCAATCTACCCCACTGTCCATTCATCTAACCCACACTTCCTTCGACAATGTTGAAAGCCTCGCTGAAGTCGAGGTAGACAACATCCACTGCCCTCCCCTCATCCACCCATCCAGTCATGTCATTGTAGAAGGCTATCAGATTAGTCAGACATGGCTTCCCCTTGGTGAATCCATGTTGACTGTTTCTGATAACCTTCTTTTCCTCCAGATGCTTGGAGATGACACCCAGAATGAGCTGTTCCATCATCTTTCCAGGGATGGAGGTGAGGCTGACTGGCCTGCAGTTTTGCAGGTCATTCTTCTTGCCCTTTTTGAAGACTGGAGTGACATGGGCTTTCCTCCAGTCCTCAGGCACCTCCCCTGTTCTCCAGGACCTTTCAAAGATGATGGAGAGTGGCCCAGCAATGACTTCTGCCAGCTGCCTCAGCACTCGTGGGTGCATCTCATCGGGGCCCATGGACTTGTGGGTATCCAGTTTACTTAATTGTTCTCTAACCTTCTTCAACCAAAGGAAAGTGTTCCTTCCTCCAGACTTTCTCTGTTACCAGCAAAGCCTGGGTCTCCCGAGGGCTGGCCCGAGCAGTGAAGACCGAAGCAAAGAAGGCATTCAGCACCTCCACCTTCTCTGCATCATCTGTCACCATGGCACCTGTCTTGTTCAACAGCGGGCCCACATTTTCTGTAGTTTTCCTTTTGCCTCCTATGTACTTGAAGAAACCCTTCCTGTTGACCTTGACATCCCTCACAGGTTGAATTCCAAGGCGGCCTTGGCTTTCCTTGTTTCATCCCTGCATACTCTGATGGCATTCTTGTAGTCTTCCCAAGCGGTCAGTCCCTTCTTCCACATACTGTAAACTTCCTTCTTTATACTGTAAACTATCCTACTTTACGCAGCATGAACTCTTTAATTTTGTTTTTCTGTTTTATATAAATGTAAAAAAAAACCCAACAGACTTCTCACAGTCCAGAGAGCTTTTTAAGACAGTGTATTTCATGACTACTGAATGGTAACTTGCTCTTTGAAATATGCACATAATAAAAATACACTATAAACAAGATCCTCAAATGAAACGTGCATTGTAATACACGTGGCTTTTAAATTCAGTCAAGACTTGTTGTGTAACTTCAGCTTTATGGGAAATACTGAGCATAGGTTGGCTGGTCCTTTCTGTTGTGGAAGATGAATATTTATGGCATGAAGTAAAGCAGACTCTGAAAAGCATGTTATTTCTTACTGGAAACTTGCAAGATGTCAGTGAAATGACTAGATTTTTGCTCAGTTTAATAATGGAACATCTTTGACTACTTGTAAATAGTATCTAGTAACTTATGAAAACTGGAAAAAGGGTAAAACCGGTCTTTATGAATGGCTTATGCCCTTTCCTAGTAAGCAGTGAAGGGATGTTTTGTCTAGGTATGACTAGAAGCATTTGCTACTTTTTAGCATACTATATACCTCTTTAGTTTTTTTGAGATTTACCTCTTCATTTCCCCCCTCCTCCAAAACAACAGAAGACTGAATTTGCAAGCATCTGTACTTTGGTATGCGTGCTTTTTATTGCCACTTTATCAGCATTAATTTGTAAGAATGGTCTTATAGAAGCTGGAGGGTGGTAATTATATAAAATGCTGTTTTATAAGATGGATTGCTGAAAGGAAACACAATAAGAATTGTTCAGTGTCTATCAAAAGAAGTTTTACTTCAGAAAGGGCTTTGCCTTCTCCTTTCTTTTAAATAGTATAATATTGAAAATGAGTGTGTCTGTTAAATATGCCTTTAACTTCAGCTAAATTGACATAATGTTGACAGTTATTATGAGAACTGTTTCAAAACTAATTATGCTAATTAGAATGTAACTACCAGTAATTGCATGTATTCAAACAGTACACCAACACCCTTTTGTGTTTTATTCCCCAGATGCAAGACAGCCATTTGTTGCCCGAGAAGCTGCAAAATTATAGCTTAGATAATAAATGATTGCAAACAAATAAAATACATTCTTTAGAAACACTAATTGGTTAGATAACTGAATGACAGTATCAATTGTGCTTGGGTAATCCACATATTTTTTTTAAAGAAGGCCTTTATTTAAATGTTTTACTTTAGAATTGTAGGGAATTTTTCAAATCATTAATTGTCTGTATGCAGTTTTATCTCATGAGTATCAGGTGTAGCTGAATTTATTTTTAAATGAACTTATTAGAGAGAAAGAGGAACTTGCATCTGAAACTTGGGTTGCTTTATATTTTAGCTCTTTCTGTCCAGAAATTCAGGTCTTCAATGCCTAAGACTGTTCGTTGTGTCTGTGAGCAGCTATTTAATACTCTGCAAGTTACGGGGTTATGCAAGTTACCTGCATGTACGAGGATGGCACTTGTGAGAGACATGAAGAAGATATAATAGAAATTGCCTGAGTAGGTAGTCTTGGATCTGTCTCTAAAATCTCCCCAAAATAGTTACCTAGATTTCAGAAATACTGAGTCTGGACTGACTAAGTTATTTGGATGCTAAGCCTTTGTATAGATTTGAACGCCATATTCTTGTTTGACTTAAAACCAACTTAACATTTAAGACTAATCACTGAGAATCTTTTTAAAATGGAAAGTATTTATTCCTATGAAATTCTAAAATTGCCAAGTAATTGTAGCAGGTTTTCTGTGCTTCAGTTGCTTCTAGCTTTTAAGACTAGAGAGCTGTTCTCCCTTGTGTATTTCATTTCAGTAACTCCTTACCGTGAATATGTATTTACATTCATATTTCTTTGTCTGTATTTGCCTTCCAACAAATTCTTAATTGCAGTTCTAATTCAGTAGTTAGTTCTAATTTAGTAGTAGAGAGAGGGAAATGAACATCCATCTTCATAAGCAGTCCTTATACTTAATATTTACACACAGCAAAAGGCTGGAGTAGACCTGGTCCACAGCTGTGACACTGCAATACTTTCTGACAAGCTGACGCAAGGAGTTGATGACTGGGTGCTCTGTTTCACCATTATAGATATATGTCTATTTGTCTATATCATTATTTTTAAAATAGTCGCTGCACATCTGGGTTTAAAACATATTTATAGATTCAGTTGATTGACAGAGTTCTAGATGTTTGACTACTTTCCGAAATTGTCTGATTTAAACTAGTGGCTTTATTAATTCTGATGCTTTTCTTGCTTATTCTTGGTGGATGAAATACAGAAGTGGTGGTGGCCGGGGTTAACTATCCTCCCATAGAGAGCTTTCGATTTCTCAGAACTGAGAACACATCTCCTGCTGCAGAGTATCATTAGTTAAAGAATGATGGGAAACGTAGGTAAAATAATAATCTCTTCTCATTTGACCTAGGTTACAAAGTCTTGCAAACATATTCAACATATTTTCCAAACATACCCGCTTTGTGGTGAAATAGTTCTCCCTCCATCAGCCTCGGTTAGCTTCTGGCCGACAGGATGTATTTGACCATATTCTGGAACTCAAAGGAGACGTTACTCTAAGTACTTTGCACAGTTTATTAGAGCTGAATGTAGGTATAATCCTCTTCTGTGTTGTATAAATGGTACAAAACCAGTAGAGATCACATGTGTGTAGGAACTAGCAATACATTCCTATTTTGCGCGTGAACACTGTGCTTCTATTTTCTAGACTTTACCTGAACAGTGAAAAGGCTCACTAGAACCGGTTTCTACTTCTAGATAACAAAAAAGCTAGGCCTGTTGAAATTATCTTCCTTAGCCTGTGTTGTCAGCTGAGCATGCTTTATTCTTTTAGATTTTCATTTGGTTTGCAGGATCCACAAAGTCGAGATCAGTAAGCTAGGTTAAATGCAGTGCTTCACCCCTAGAACTGACGCTTCTAACTATATGTTAGTAGTGACTCCGAATAAGGGCTTATTCTGTTGTCTGCTGTGATATTTGAGTTCTCTGTGTGTGATGTTAGTGGTAGTTATCATAAAATCTCATCTAGAATTGTGTTGCCAGTATCTCTAAAAAAGAAAAAACTGGAAAAAGTGGAAAGTCTTACAAAAGTGAGGCCACAAATTTCATTCTCATAAAATTAGCCACATCAGAAACAAGGGAGTAATGGGGGTTTGCAATGAGCTATACAACCAGAAGAAATTGATGTGTAATCATTTATAGTGTTTGAAGTTTAGATGCCTTTCTGGGAATACAAGCTTTCTCAGCTTGTTGTTAGACTTTGCTTAGAGGATGAGTGAATAAAATGTTGCAATCTGTGATTAACAAGGAATAAGACTCAGGAATATAGTGATGGCCTTTTCTGACCTTAGATCAAAAGCTTCTGCAACCCCTTAAAGGATTTATAGGGGTGAATAAGAAGGGGAATAAAGAGGGTAAAAAGGACATGGAGAGCAGGAAGAGAAGAGTCTGGAAAAATGACTGGCACAGGGGTGGATTTAGGAAAATTTAGCTATAATGCTGTCTCCTGGTCCCCTTCACAAAAAGCAGAAGAAAACTGACTGCTGTGGTTTCATTGTCTAGTCAGTTAACATGTTAATTCAAACACTGATTCATCTATAGTTTTTAACATTTAATGTGAAAATATTTAATAATAAGTTGCAGGGAGGTTCTCCTTTGCTTGAGGAGTGTGTGTGCTGATGTACAAATCTGTTGATGGTCTGATTTCCACTCTTGAACTATGTTATAAAAATCTAAACTGTCACTCACAGCTCTGACTTTAAAATAAATGAGATAAAGTACGCATGGGGGAATACCATTGTACATGTAGGAAAATCACTGTCTACACTTCTGTCTGCATTCAGGATCTGAAGGTGTAGTAAGAGGTGTTGATAACCTCAAAGTAAGTGCTCCCTGTATTGCCTAGGTGGGGTAGGGCATTATTTGGAGTTCTTATGGGCCAGTTACAACCTCTCTGACTGTTCTTAGTAGTCTTAGGAATTTGGTACCTATGCATAATTAGGATGAGATGATTAATTAAAAAAATGCTATAGAGGATAAGGTACTGCTCCACTGATCTGCACTTTAATAGTGAAACTCTGTATTGTCAAGAAACTTGATCTTGAGCATTCTAGAATTTTTTTTTCTGATGCTGCTTGAGAGTAATTTTCACTGTAGAAAACTTGGCTTTTGCTGTGACACTTTCAGTTAACAGAAATGCAAATACTGAAACTTTTCAGACTTCCTAGTGAAGTCTCACCTAAAATGGTGAACTTTGCTTGGAAGCTGATGGGGTATATTCCTTTCTGCTCATTTTTTTGCTGTGGGGCAGTATCCTTATATTAAGGGATAACTAGATAGGGTGTGTTTTAAAATTGATGAAGTAATGTTTTTGTTTTCTTCTCTGTATGTCAACATGTTCTCATGCTTACGGCACTTGCAAAGTGATTGTAATGTAGCAGAGGATGGAAGCAGACAGCGTGGGAAGAGTAATCTCATCCCTCAAGCTGAAGTACTCCCATGGTTCTGATGATGGCTATAACTCTCGAAACAAAGAGACTCAAACTGAGTTGAATGACACTGCTGACTTACAGGCACTGGAGCGGGGACGGGCAATGTAGTTTATTCAGATCTCTCCGGTGGGAATGGAAGTTCCTGCTCTTTGATTTTTCTTAGTTACAAACAAGCAAAGGTGTATAGCAAGGATTTTTCTGAAGGCATTTTTCAATTTGAGAACATACTGCAGAGACTACTTTTTCTGTTGGATGATGCATTGCTACCTCTAATCTCCTATGTTTCTAGGTTTAAAAGCAGATGGTTTTACTGACTTAAAACTTTAAGTGTGTTGACTGCCACAGTTTGGCCTTGGCAGATGGTGCTAGGTATTTGTGCCTCTGGGTTTTAGTTAGACTTTCTTGGACATTCATGTGGAATCAGATGTCTTATTGTAAACTGTGTTTCTGTCCTGTGGAAGCAGGAGGGTATATGGACTTTGATATTTTTTTACCTTACGTTACCTGTTAATGTTCCTGGCAAGCCCTTCCTTGGGCTGATACAACAGCAATTTAAATTGTTCTGACTTCGCTGGTGAGACGCAGTCGCCATGTTTGTTCCAGTCTTCGATATGCTGTCACAGTGGACTGATGATTTTTAGCATCAACTCTGTTTTCATCTCAGTAAGGCTAGAAAACGTTCTACTTGCTTTATTCTTTTATCACAATATGCCCTATTTTGGTACATATGTCTACATCCAGTTCCATCATATTTTTAGTAAAGCAATAGTACAGTAAGATTATTGCATCTATTAAGAATTGTCTTTCATCATGTTGTGGAGATTAAGTGGAGATTAAGAAACCTAAATAAGTACTCTAGTCCATGTAGTGTCACTTGAGTAAAAGAAGTAATAATCAGCAGGAGATTGGTTAACTGCTACTCTCTCATGAATACATTTAACCTCTTGGTCATTGCTGAATATCTGCAATTATGTGGTGCAGTGGAAGATACTCAGTATGTGGTCAGTTAAATTCAGAAATGACGACTGGCTTCGTAATGCATGGAATAACTTGATAGTAATATACACTTGGCTGATCAAGGATTCCTAATTCTCTGTGTTAGGTTATCTGTTTGAAAAAGGATGAAAGTTGGTAGTAAGAAACAAAGTTGAATTATGAGATTGCCTGCTGTAAGTAAAGGAGGAAAGAGAGTGAGCTCAAGTTAACTAAGAAAACTAACCTACAGCTAAAGTGGAGCTGGATCTCAGTGTATTTCATTAATTATGCAGCCAGTAAAAGCATATCTTGAACAAAGTTCCCTAGCATGATGCTGCTTTTCCAGAAATCTGTAACTGTGAACAGATGCCTTTTGGTATGCTTCTTATCCAATATGGGACAAATAAAAACTAGTGATCAGTAGGAGAGCATTCCCTTTTATTCCAAACTTCCATAGTTTGTCTGGTTTGTAATGCATCTAAGGCTATGGGGAGTAAAGACTTTGGCAAGGTGAACTATCTTCTGAATTAAGTGTTGAAATGCTTCACTACTGCTGAAGGAGGGTGCTCTTCTGAAGAAGAATGACCATGTAGTAGGAAGTGTTAAATCTTACAGTGGAAGGAACAGCAAAGACACATTAAGAAGAATTATACATCTTTAAGGGAAAGTACATTATTATCTTACCTCATTGAGGACAAAATTGCGTTATTACAAGTGTTGAGATTAGATGCTTCTTAAAAGGAAGATGGAGCATCAAAATAAAGGAGACTAGATGCATCATTGTTCAGAGTGATTTAAAAATGAAACGAACTTAAACTCTTCAAAAGTTTAATAATTGTGGTTGGAAGGCAGCTTGTCTATCACTGTTTTCACACGAGAACCAAACTTCTAAGTATTTAGGAGGGATTATTCAGAATTTAATTGCTATTGTTATTGTTTTGGCATAGGCATTTTTAAAAAATTTGCTTCCTTTTCCATATACAGAATCTAAGTATTCTGTTGAGCTGACTGTTAGAAAGTGCCTCAGCTCAGAGGATTCTTTTTATTTGTTCTCTGAAAACATAGCTAGATATGTGGGACTGCAAACTTTCAGATTTAAAATGGCATGACTCCTGTATGTTTGTTGTTTGGGCTTCCTGGGGGAAATACTGAGACAAGTAGTTCAGCAGCTTTTTAAAAGGGAAGAACGTTTTGGTATGTATGTAAATTCTCAGTTCTCATTGAAAAGAGATCCATGAGAGAAACAGACTGTACTCATGATGTGCCTGTGCTTTCAGAAATAAGTTTCTTTTATGCTATTGTATAATTATGGAAAACTTGGAAAATTGGAGGGCTTTCCATCTTGGTTGGATTGGTGATTCATCTGTGCTTTTTGCTGCAGTAAGAAACAATATTTGATGCAAGAGGCAAAATCTCTGAGTTGAAATGTCTGTTGTAACCAATGTTCTCCTCTTTATTCTGTTATTGAAAGGGAGGTTGATTACTTATTTAAAAAATAAGTTTGCTTCTGCAACGATTATTTTTCTTCTGATACTTTCATGACTGATTTATTACCTTTCTAAGCCCTCTGAATGGCTAAACCAGAAATGTATTGGTGCAAGTAGCATTTAGTCCAGCAGGTGGCATGAAAACCCAGTGTGTACCTATGCTATACATGGAATGTGCATCCTTTTTCTCATGGCATCTCTTACGTGTATAATTGAGACTGTTGGCGAGGTATACGTGCCTTTAGTATGAAAAAGCAGCTTATTTTCAAGAACCTTAGGAAAACCAATAGTACTTTCTTTTCCTGAGAAAAAAACAGTCAACTATACTCCTTTATGTGTAAATTGTTGCACCCCTACACTGTGACCTGTGGCTTACCACTTCTGTAAATTTATCAGCTCTAGAAGAAGAGAATTAGAGTTTTGTGAACTAAGGAATCTTGAATTTCTCCCTGCTCGTGATGTGTATTCTGAGAAATATACAGTGGCCCAGAAGAATAGTAAAATCTTGTTTAATGTGTTGCTGGACGTAGTAGTGGGAGTGCTCTCCTGGATATACAACAAACCAGCCTGGCTTATCTGAGCGTATTTTTGTGTAATGTGGTGAAGGGGAACACAAATTGAATAGCACTCTATATATCTATGCAGTGTATATTGCTGGAATGTCTTTACTTCATACATACTCATACGCATACATACTCGTACAAAAGAGATGTAAAAGGAACAATGTGCTTTGCTCTATGTGCAGGGGTAGGATTGTAATACTGAAGGGGGATATAGGAAAAGAGTGCTAAGAGCACACAGTTTTGTTGTCAGGCCAGCAATGCCTTCTCAGTGCTGTAGCTGGGGACTCATAGGAAGCAGTGCCTTGAAAACATTTGGCTAGTGGAGCATGTCTATTTTCTTTTCCTAAGGGGTACTGGTTGTCATGTTGAGCCCTGAAAGGGAGCTGTTGGTTTCACATGGAGCATTTATTCCGTACTTTTTCTAAGCCCTTAAAAGGGATATTAGGCAAATGTATACAGGGGCATAAATGGCTATGTAGATGAAATACTGTAACTTTTACACTTTGAATATTAAAATGTGTATTGTTTACAGTGTCTAAAATTGCATATGAATTATTATGCCGTATTAGTAGTTAATGGTGATGTTATAGATGTCACTTGATTCTGCTAAATGAATTAGTTTCTCAGAATTGCAATGTATGTTAATAATTATTAAGGAATTGTCTTTATTGATCTCAAAATTTTAAACAAGGCACCTTTAGCTCCTAACACTCTAAAATGGGAGAATTACTTTCCCTGTTTCCTAAAGTCATATGCAAGTTCATATGATATCACTGCATGCTTCTGTGGGTAAATGAGATCTTGAAAAATAAATCATGAAAACCAAATGATAAAGCTGGCCTATATTCCCTCCATTTAAATATCTTAAATATGCTTTCCTGTTAATATTGAAACGAGTGAGCCTTCCTGTGGTTGTATGAGAGGGAATTCTTGCTGTATGTATTGTAGAGCTATTGTTCTGTCCGCTAGTCTGTGCATACAGACTAAAAAGGTACCTGCTTCTTCGGGTGGATTACAGCTGCCCTTATCTCAGTAACAGTGTAATTGTGGGTCTGTCAATTTTGGCTGCTAATTTTGATGAAATGTCTCACTTCCAATGCTGTAGCGGATTTCAGTGACACTTCACAGAGCAAAGGAGCTTTCAGAACTTCAAGGAACAAGAGGCAAGATGGATAGTATGTTTCCATAGCCTTTTTTTTCTCAGGAAACATTAAAAGCATTGCATTAAAGAAAACTCCTGGGGAATGTAACAGCAGGTAGTGATACTATAAGTTTCTGATTTATGTAAGATGGCTAGGTGTTAATCTGTATGAAATTCTTTCAGGATTATCTTCATTTTGATTCACTTCCACAATGATTTTTCAAACTGCAGTAATAAATACGTGTGCATCTTCCAGCTCCCAATATCGTACATGGCTTTGGCTTTCATGCTTCTGTAACTTCACTTGATGATGATCTGGTACCCATTATGATTTCTAACGAAAACCCTTTGTCCCACAGCATTGCGGAGTGACAGTGTGGAAGGTTTGGTGTGGATATATGTACAGGAGGGTTGAAATGTTTTGGGTGATATAGTTGTTTTTATGGGGGTTTTTGTGTGTGGAATAGACAAAAGTGTAGTCTGTCTGTATACAGGGTGTTTGAAATTCAATGTAAAACATTGTGGGTAAAATCCTTTAGGAACTGAAAGTATTTTCAAAATGCCACAGAACAGAAATGTGATCTCTGTGTTATGATTTCTTACTCATATGCAGAAAATGATTATTTTGGTGTGGCACTGTATGAGCCGATGCAGGCAGGACGCAGGAACAAACACAAAACCACGGATGAAAGGCAAAGAACAAATTTAATCTTGATACGTTGTGAACTGGGGGATCTCCAAAGCAGCACCTGGGCAGAGGCATGCAAGCAGGGGATGCAGGCACCGCGGAGTAAGAGAGCCCGTATTAGCGAGACAATCCTTGTTAGTGAGAGTGAAAGAGAGCCCAGACTTGCTGTGCTCACCTGTATTTCCAGGGTTCAAGCAGGCATAGTTTTTCACTGTGCTTTGATCTTCATCAGCAACAAGGCAGTAACCTCATGTATGCTCGATTAGGTGTCCCTGAGTCCATCACATACTTACATTATCTAAGTGCAGATGTTCTGCTTGTGAGCACATAATTAGTGTGATATGCCCAGCACCCCAAGTGAGAGTCACTTGAGTGTGTTTACAATCCTCCTCGCCAATCTTCCGTTACTTTCCCACAGGCATGTAAAAGTGGCTCAATTTCTCTTATGACCATTCACAAACATAACCTTGGGCTCGTTTGTGCAATTTTCTTCCCTTGACAGTTTGCGATCTAATTTATCCTTAAAAGTAACAAAAGGCTTCAATATACAGTTTTTGTGTTTGAAAGCTTTGAGACCTATGGTGTGTCTTAAGAAGAAATAATCAAAGTGGGATCCATCTCTGGGAGGTGGCCAAAGATGTTGCCAGAATTTCATTCATGTTTCATTCATAGTGGATAGGAAGCTAGACTGCCATAGGCTCTGAAAGGCTTTAGAGAGTCAGATCTGAAGTATCATTCTTAGAAGACTTGATATTCTTCTGAGTTTGCAAGTCTCCATGCTTGCATGGATGAAATAAATCTTCTTTGTGATCAGGAACATGCATGTGACAAACTTTTTTTCCTTAGGATGAGATTTCTGTATGTCTGTGTGTTTTCTGTTTTGTTTTAAACCTGATGTTTGCTTTTGGATTGCAAGGAGAAAGAGACACTTTTCCTTTGGACAGTGAGCAGGTTATAATGAATACTCCATATTTCTCAGAGCTGCAGTCTGCACCACTACTTGCAGCGCCAAATACCGCTTTAGAATAGAAAGCTTTTAGCTATTCCTGTATGCAGTGAGGAATATGAACTATGGGGCTCCTGAAGCTTGGGTATCAGGAATCTCTGCTACTTTTATGTGAGCCTTTGAATTTGTGGTAAGACAGGAACACTATATTTTGAATGGTCCATCATTGCTATGCATTCTATAAACTGTGTTAAGAATCTGCTAGGATGTTTGTGCTGTACTCTGAGATCAGATTAAAAGTCTTTCGCTAAGAAGACAAGCTCATTGAACTTGAAGGCTCTAGGTAGATTTGAACTTGATGCAGCCTTGGGATTTCATTAAAAAAAAAAAAAAAGGCGTTTTTGCCATATGCCTGTATGGTTCATACTCTGATGTTTCAGTTTTCCTTTTGTTAAATTCTCTAGCTAGCACTGTGCAGTTTTCCTTTGCAACTTTTTTAACATGCTTATACATTGCGTGATTAGGTTAAGCTGCTTGCACTGAGAAACTTGAAAAAGGGAGGTATGGAAATGTATGCAGAGTAAATGTTTAAGAAGCATTTCTGAGTTACAAAAGTTGTTTTATTTAAGCTTTTTTTTTCATTCTAGAATCCAAAGTTGTCTTAAAAGGTATGAAAGCTTTGAAATTTGAAACAAGAATAAACTAGGGCTGTGCAGTGTTGCTGAGAGAAACAATAGTTTATGTGAATTGCAGTTGAGCCTTCTAGGACAGTAACCCTTAACACCCAGTAAAGCAGCTCAGCTAGTAGCTGCTGTTTGGCAACAGTAAACCAACAAAAAAGTATGTCTTGGCAATTGTTTGGCTGTTCTGGTGGTGTAGTAAGATAGTTGCTGCCTGGGAGGTGGTGGGATACCAGTTACAAGTCATATAAATTTCTTTACTCTGATTTGGTCTCCTCTTCAGTGCTGTCAGGTGGTGGGTTTTTTTTGGGGGTGGCGGGGTGTTGAGGGTGAAGAGAGAACCACATTTTTCTCCCACCTGCTTTACTTCAGTTGGAACTCGATGATCTTCAAGGTCCTTTCCAACTCTAAACCATTCTATGATTCTATGATTCTATATCTTCTTTTGCTATCAGTTGTATATTAGCCTTATCCAGCATCATGTGTTGCCAGTTGCCACAATTCTGCTGGCAGGAGACCTATAGAAATTGAAAACTGGTTCATAAAGCTTGAACTGGAATGATTAGAATGATAAAATAGTAATTGTGGAATGACTTGTGGTGATGTGAAGACAACGATACATGGAGAAGACATGGGTGAAGATCTTCAACTTGGCTACAGAGCTTAGGTCTGGTTTGATGCATGATTTTTTGCATGTGTCTGTGTGCTGTGTGCACATACGTGTGCACATAACATGCTTAGAGAAAGGCTGCATAGGAATTTGTGTTAAACACTCCATATTTTTCCATTTCCTCTGTCTGTTCATCTGTCTTTGATCATGATCCTGAATCCATATCTGGAATCCAGTTCCCATCGNTTTTTTTTTATTATTAATATTTCATTAAAGTAGTTTAGTTTCTTCTAAACTCTTAAGTTGGAGCATCTGGGAGCTCTGGAAGTCCTCAGGCTGGGAGCAGCCTGAAGGCTATCAAGAACGATTATAAAGCTCTGGGAACAGCGGTCAGAGACTCAGGAGCACAGGTAGTTTTTTCATCAATCCTCCCAGTTAAAGGCAGGGAAGTTGCCAGAAAAATCTGGCAAATCAGTAGCTGACTACAGGACTGGTGCCACAGACAGGGTTTTGGCTTCTTAGATCATGGGACTCACTTTGAGAAGCCTGGTCTGCTGGGGCCAGATGGGGTCCACCTGTCAGAAAAAGGGAAGAATCTCTTTGGTAAGAGGCTCACCAACCTTGTGAAGAGGGCTTTAAACTAGAATTGCCAGGGGAGGGGAACCAGAATCGATGCCACTCCTACCAATACAATGCTGATACCAGTAGTAGAGGCCAACAACCTGGGGATGGGTTGCAGGTCAGCAGGAGAGCACCAGGAGTGCAGCTTAAAGGAAAAATAGCCACTCCAGCCAGGGAGCTAAATGCATTGGGAGCCCAACTTAAATGTCTCTACACAAACGCATGTAGCATGGAGAACAAACAAGAGGAACTAGAGATGTGTATGCATCTGCAAGGCTGTGATCTAATCGGCATCACGGAGACATGGTGGGATGGCTCCTATGATTGGAGTATTGGAATGGAAGGATACAGGCTCTTCAGGAAGGACGGGCAGGGGAGGCGAGGAGGGGGTGTCACCCTCTATGTCAAGGACCAGCTGGAGTGCATGGAGCTCTGCCTGGGGATGGATGAGGAGCCAGCTGAGAGCCTATGGTTCAGGATTGAAAGGAGGGCAGGGACAGGTGATGTTACAATGGGGGTCTGCTACAGGCCACCTGACCAGGAAGACCAAGCAGATGAGGCCCTCTATAGACAGATAGGAGCAGCTACAGGTTCACAAGCCCTGGTCCTCATGGGGGACTTCAACCAGCTCGGTATCTGTTGGAATGACAACACACCAGGGCATAAGCAATCCAGGAAGTTCCTGAAATGTGTCGATGATAACTTCCTTCTCCAAGTGACAGAGGAACCAACGAGGAGAGGTGATATGCTGGACCTTGTTCTCACCAACAAGGAGGGGCTGGTGGGGAATGTCACACTCAAGGGCAGCCTTGGCTGCAGCGATCATGAGATGGTGGAGTTTCAGATCCTTAGGGCAGCGAGGAGGGCGCACAGTAAGGTCACTACCTTGGACTTCTGGAGAGCAGACTTTATCCTCTTCAGGGATCTGTTTGATGGAGTACAGTGGGATAAAGCCCTGGAAGGAAGAGGGGCCCAAGAAAGCTGGCTAATACTCAAGAACCACCTCCTCCAAGCTCAGGAGCTGTGCATCCCAACAAAGAGGAAGTCAGGCAAAAATGCCAGGAGGCCTGCATGGATGAATAAGGAGCTCCTGGACACACTCAGACAGAAAAAGGAAGCCTACAGAGGGTGCAAGCAAGGACAGGTAGTCTGGGAGGTATACAGAGAAATTGTATACAAGCAGCCAGGGATCAGGTTAGGAAAGCTAAAGCCCAGGTAGAGTTAGATCTGGCCAGGGGCATAAGGGGCAACAAGAAAGCCTTCTATAGGTACGTCAGTGACAAAAGGAAGACTAGGGAAAATGTGGGCCCACTTAGGAAGGAAATGTGAGAGCTCAGACAGAGTCCTCCTTAGACACTGGCCATTGAAGAAAGAGAGCTGAACCTTTGATCCCTCAGCTTTTATACTGAGCAGGAGGCACATGGGATGGAATACCCCGTTGGTCAGTTTTGGGTCACCTATCCTGTCTGATTCTCCCTGCAGGTGGGACCCCTCTATGCTTTTCCGCTTCCAACCCTCCAACGGGGCAAGTAACAAAGTCATCTGTTATAGCAATAAGTATAAGCAGGAGCCTCTCTGCATACCATGCCTTGGCATCAACTATAAACATCAGTCTTATGGCTCTGTGAGCGAACAGTGCCTGCACAACATGCTGTTAATTTCAGCAGTTAGAAGAGGCCTGGCTAAAAAGTAAAGTTACTGAACAAAATTGGTCCTGTTTTACCAAACCAGGACAGTGCTGTTGTTGTTCAAGTAATGAATTCCTAGAATTTTTCATGCCTTATAGACCTCTCAGCTAGATGGGATAGAACACTTTTAATTCATACATCTACATTAGTCAGTTATGTGTTGTTAGATATGCTAAAATGATTGTTGGAACAAACCCAGCTATACTTCAGTATTATTTACTTTTACAGGAAATGATAAATTGTGCATTGGGAGGTATTGTATTTCAGTGATTAAAGTAAAACTTGTGTTAATATGTTTTTACACTGGGTATATAAATGCAAACAGCCTGCAGCTGAAACCTGTGGTGTGTCATGAGAGACAAACGTAGCATTTTGCCTTTCACCCTTGAAATTTGAGAATCTTTGGCTATTGCCTCATATTCATTTTTGCTGTCCTCACTGGAAGCATAGCAGCAGCATTTAAATTGTGATTCAATTGCCCGTGTCTTCTTTGGAGACAGAGAAATACAGAAAAGATAGGATGTGAGGGCACATGGATGTGAATGATTGGGAGAAACTTTTAAATTTTTAACAAAGAAGAAAGAAAAGGTGACATTTTGAAGTGGGAATGGGAAAAGAGGAGTACTGGAAGGAACCCAAAGGAGAGACCTTAATGTAACTCCGTTTTCCCTTTGTTTCACAGAGGTGAGGGATCTAGTCACTTTTCAGTTTGATTCTGTAAAGTGAAAAAGTTTACAGCAGGTTCAGCATGCTGTTTAAAGAGATGTTATATTTTAAAAATAAATTAATTCAGGAGAGTTGAGTAGCCATTCTTACAGAGGTCAGACTTGATGGTGGCAATGCTCCCTTCTGGCCTACAAATCTATAAATCTGTCAGTGTGTTTGGTTTTTCTTGTCTCCCTCTTGTGGAACTGGAGTTTTGGTCAGCACAACCTTCTCATTTCTTTCTGAACTGAAATAAAGCTCTGATCCTGTAACTGGAATTGGTAATAGCTAAGTTTAAGCCATTGACCTGATGTTATGGATGCACTTGGAGCTAGAGACGCAGAGAGACAAGGGAGCGGAAACGTCCAGTTAATGTCACTGTATAAATCTGATAAAGAATGACTGCTTTTTAAAATAATATAGTTGGAGGTGTCAGAAATATAGCTCAGCAAGAGTGCTGAATTTTTCTTTTGTTGTAAAAAGTGTACAACAATAATGTTAATGCGTTTCAGTTATACAAAGAAAATCGGGGGGGGGGTGGCAAATACAGCAGCCTTTTCTTTCTGTGTTCTTCAGATAAGCTGTTATTGCTCAGCGTTATCCTTTCAGCAGTCCTTCATTTTTTGTTCCAAATGCTTTTGCCCCTAGCAGGTTTTACTACTATGGAATGTACATGGACCACTTCTCAAAATGATGCAATCTGACAGGAAATCAATATTTTTTTCATACTAGATTTGAGGGTGTGATTGTCATAATCCTCGTCTTAGACTGTTAATGGGTGAATACTAACCTCGATTTTTATCTCTATATCCTTTAGTAAGAAACACACCTTTATCGTCCTTCCTGCTTGCTGCTTTCTAGAAGTGGTTTGAGATGCATTGTTTTCAGTGGAAAAATAATACATACATATTAAAATTGGCTCTCTGCATGTATACCTGTATTTTTTAAGTAAAGCATGGATATTCCTACAGATGGATTCTGCTGTTTAGATGTAGTAGTGTTTTCCATAGAATTAGACATTTGAAACTGAAAAACTCCTTAAAGCCATCTAATCAGGATGTTAGCTCTAGGTAAAGTAACCGCTGTGTTGCTGAAGTAATAAGTTTAATAATGCAAAGAAAAGCTGAAATGGAATCGGTGCCATGTCTTACATGTTTGCAGTAGGAATACTAGTCCTCTTTGTGTTCAACTTTTGTTTAAAGTTTCTGACAGCCTGTTTATTTTTTATGCTTTTGATTTTGTAAAGAGGGAAGCATGCTTTGCCTTCACATTTTATAGTCTGAAGACTTCCTAATTTTAAGTAAGATCGGATGAGGATTCCTAGCTGAAAAATATATAGGCATATTTATGAGGCTGTTTTTCTTGATATTTAGTATTTGACAAGACTTTCCCTTGTAAATCTACAGATGTATGCAGTGATTGCTTTTGGACATAAAATGCAATCAATTTTACTCAGTTACTGGGTTCTTAAATCTCGAAAGATATTTTTAATGACACAGCCTAATCAGTTGATACCGTGGCTAATAGCGTGATGACAGCTTTTGGAAAGAAAAAAAAAATCAATGGTTTGTTTAACCAGCAGCTGAGCTGATAAGAAAAGTCCAATACCTTTTCCCTCCTCAGGATCTGTCTTTTCAGACGTAACCTTTTCGGATTCTGCACCAAGGTTTTGCGGGAGGGGAGTTTTCCGTGCTTCAGCCGGGTCAGCTGAGCTGATGCCAGGCGCTTCTTGGGCCGCACGCCCAAGGTCACTCACTGCCCGACCCGGTGGCTGCCGCTTTCTGCACGGCGGTCCGTCCTCCCGCCGCCGTTCCTCAGCTGCTTCAGAGGGGAAATCCTGTAGGGGTAATTTCTTATAAAGTGTTATTACAGTATGTCATTACTGTCGCATCTTGCAAGTAAATGAAAACTTATTATTCATCTCTTGCCTGCCTTGAATTGGAAGAAAATGAGAGGGAGCAAGGTAAACAAGCTGAAACAGACTGTGAAATTACACATGATGGGAGTGCTGTTTTCTGACTGCTCATCCTAATGCCATGGGTTAACACTCCGCCTAACCACTGCATTTAAGCAATTTTCTTTTTTACTTCAGCGTATTTTGATCCGGTGCTAATAGCGCCGTGAGTGACACGGGCCCGCGAGGCGATGCTCCGTGACGGGCTGGCAGCCTGGCGCCGCGGGCCGGGGGCCGGGCCCGGCGGGCTCCGTCCTTTTCTCCTGAGGGACAGGACGGGCCGGACCTGGCTGCGCCATGGGGCGACCGGCGGACCCTCCCGGCCCAGGTGGGGCCGGGGGCGCCTCGGCCTCACAGGGGTGCGCGGAGCCGGGCGAGGGCCGGGGAGGTGTCGCGGCGGACAGGACCGGAACGGACCCGATCGGATCGATCGCATCGGATCGGACCGGACCGGTTCGGCGGCGCGCGGGGCTGCCCCGCCGGCGCGCGCCGAAGTTGCCGGGGTGCACAACTCGCCCGGTCACGTGCGGCGGCGGGGCCAATCGGCGCAGCCGTGATGTCAGCGCTCAGCAGCTGCGGGGATGCGGAGCGGCGCGCGGGGTCCGGGCAGTCCAGCATGGTCAGGCGCCGCGCGGCGTGAGGGCGGCGGAGCGGCGCCATGGACGAGCCGGGCATCCTGCGGCGGCGGGGGCTGCAGGTAGGGGCGGGCGGGCGGTGCCCGCGGGGGAGGCCCCCGCCTCCCCTCAGTTCCGAAGTTGCCCTCACCTGCCGTGAGACGCAGAGGCGGGCCCGGCGGCGGGAGGGGGGCGTGAAGGGACGACACACACCTGTGGGCGGGAGGGGCGCGNCGCGCCCGGGCGCTTCCCCGGGAGGCGGCGAGGCGGGAGCAGCGGTAGCGGTGCGGGCTCGTTCTCCCCGTTAGCAGCGCTCTGAAGGCGGGGAACGACGGCCATTACCTGGGGGAGAAAGTTTGGCCGGCTTAGGGCTTTCTGGTCGTTTGCGGCGTACTTTGGAGAACGGCGAGGCGGGAGCGTAGCCGTTTCCAGTCGGCTTCTGGCTGACTTTCCCGCTGGCGTTCATAAACTCAAGAAAATGATGTATCCCAAATGGACTGTGGGTTATGGCAAAATGTTGGTACCGTATGTTGTTTGAACTCGAAGACTCGAGCCCTGTACTCTTTTTGGATAATGTATTAAAACGCTCAAAAAATATTTTTTTTTTTTTTGGTGGAAAGGATATTAATAAAGAGCATGTGACAACAATCGAGTATAGGGTGTAGTTACTTTCTTAACTATTTCACCAAAATGGAGCACCACCTCCAACTACATCATTCTGGCCCATTGTTTAGAAAGCCCCTTTGCTCAAGTCGCTCTCAGCGATGAATGTACTTCCTTTCTTTTGTTTTCCTTTACATCCGCAATGTTTCAATGGGAGGAGGGTGAAGAGGAAAGCCTCCTTACATTTGGCATCGATATTCTTAAGTCATTTAAAACTGCTTTTAATGTTTGAAATGCACTGAACTTGCACAGTTCTGAACTTCTCAGAAAAGTGCCATTTCTGATCCGTGGTTTCAACTTGCTGCTGATCAAGTGTGACAATTTGTATTAGACAAATGAAGACAAGTAGAATCTGTAGCCTAAGTTATGTAGAATAGAGAAGTCCTAAAACTCTCTGGGGCCTCGTAGTCTTTTAAGAATCCATTAGCTTGTCTTTAACTTTTTGAGTGATAGCATTTGCTTGTGGAAAGTGAATAACTTCCATAAACACATTCTGAGATTTGATTTAGTCCTTAAATCATAAATCTTCTCTGTTAATTGATTGTAAAGTGGGAAGGAGAATCTGTGCTGCAGGTTGGGACTGCCAGTGACAGCTTTTAAAGGAGAGGATTTAAAAGTTTCAAGAGGTAGATCTTCACAGCAAAAACGGATTTTCTCCTGCTAAACCTGCTGTAATCCACTGAGTAGTGTAAACCGGATTTCTGCCTTTTGACAAGAATTGAACAGCAGTCTGTTCTGGTTAAGGGATAACTTAAACCTTAATATGAAAGCCCATTATTGACTTTTGCAAACGTTCTTTTTGAGGTGGTTTTTTTGTTTGTTTGTTTTTTTCTGCTGTAACCTTAACAGTAATTTTGAATGAATACCAAGATTTCACAGAATACTTGCTTACACCTGCGTATGCTTACGTGGTCACTTAAGAGTGTTAAAAGCTATATAGTGAATAATCCCAGTACCAGAAAGACCAATTCACACTTGCAGTGTGTACAGTAATAAATATTTTTAAAGATATGTATCTCGTGACTGTCATTAGAATCCGGTTCTAGGGTGGAGAAAAACAGCCAATGGTCAAAAAATACTCAAGTTGTTGTGCTGTCATCTAGAGAAAGGTGGAGGGGGAGAAATCCTTTTTACACTCAAGTTGTATTCAGTAGACCCTTAACTGAATCTGTCTTCATATTGTCCTCTTGCTCCACTTACGTTCTTGTATAAATTTGTGAGCTGGAATGTAGATGATATGACATGTGACAAGGAATGTAGCCCCTGTTTAATTCTTGTTAGTAAATACTGATTAAATGAAGTCTCCAAGTTGTCTCCTTGGCTGACATTTCCTTTTTATAGTACATCCCAAAGTAATGAGTTGCTTGTTTTAGAGTAGTAGTATGTTCTTACCATTAATAAAAACCTAAATAATTCTCCCGCTGTTATGTTGTTCTGTGGGAGTAATCCACTTCCCCTCTTCTTTTTCAAATGTTATTGGTACTTTCCTTTAAAGGCTATTGAGTATATTCTGAAAGGGATTTTTTTTTTTTTAAGAAAGGTTCTGGGTTAAAACTGTTCTGAAATACGTATGACCTTCAGTGAAAGGTCAGCGAACTTTACTTCATATGACTGTGCTGGTTCTTTTGGTTAGAAGTAGAAACGATAAAAAGCAGGTAAATCTGCTCAAAAGCTGTGTGCTTTCTTAGGTGAAGGTGCATTTATATGAAACCAGTCATACAACGGAAAACAGCACATGCTTAAATTAAAAGCCAGATTGGTGCAACTGCTGTTTTTTTCTGTTTGTACACCATTTGCTTCAAAGCTTGATTTGCAGGACACACAAACCATTTCCTTTTAGACGGGAACCAGATGTAGTTGTGTTTAATGCCATGCACCATCATGCTGTGTTTAAAAAAAGCCAGGAAGCAGATTGAATTGAATCTCAAAATATAAGCCTTAAGTAAATGTGTAGACTTGGGCAAGTCTTGTTTTCGGTTGATATGTGGAAGGTTTTTCTGGAGCTCAGGCTTCTAAGAGAGAAACGGAGCCTTTAATTTGTTGCATCCTGAATACATACACACACCTATTTCATCTTAATAGAACCTCTTCCTTTACATCCAGTTATTTATATTGGTTGCATTAATAGAGAAATAAAAGCTTCTGAATCTGTATTGTGTGTATCTAGTATCTGTAGTATGTCAGTGAGCAGATTCTGAAGCTTTATTTACAAAGAGCACATTTTATTTGTAAGAAACATCAGGAGAAAATTGACCATTTCTTTCAACTTCTGAAAATGCTGAGTATAATTTAGTGTGGGTTGAAATAGGTATCTCCTGAAAATAAGTTTAAAAAAAAGTAAAACTTCTAACAACTTCTTGCATGTTCTTCATCACAGTTCTTGATTGCATTCTGCTAACAGCCTGTGTTTCATCTTTCTTCCATGAATTTGTCTAGTAGGTGTTCATCTGAGCAGTGTGTTTTATACTGCCTTAAACCAAAGACTCTAAACCCATGTGGTGGTGGGTATAGGTAACATGTATTTCCTTCAATCTGTAAGAAGGGTATGGGAATGTGAGAGAAATCTTACTGCCAGATGCAGCCAGCTTCAGTCATGCTTCCAGAGCTGATGAAGCTTTCTCTTTGTCGAACAGATGCTTTGGGCCTTCCCTTTTCCTTTTGCTAATTTCAGTTCTGCCTCTAAGTGGCTGGTAAGCAGTGTCTTGTAAATCTTGGGGTAATTACATGAGCTTTTTTAATTAGACTTGCAGAGGAATTGACAAACAGCAGAGAAATCAGCTATACATGAAACCTCCCAAATGTCAAAGAAAATGCTGTGTTTATTTGCTTTCTTGTCTCTAGGTATTTTTTTTTTTTAAATGCTGGAAAATTTTCATAGGGATCTAAGGCTGCTTTAAATTCAGGATGACTGTGTTGCATTAAGTTTGCAGAGAGATGATTATGGCCAACATGGAAAATTCCAATTGCAAATCTTGTAATACTGTACTTCATTGATTGATTTGAGGGGGGATGAGGTAAGAAGAATGTAGTAGCAAAATTCAAACTTATTGTTGTAGAAATGGTAACACGCAGTGTAAATGAAAATGCGATGTAAGTGGAGTGTTGCTATTTTGGCAGGACTGAGAAGTCAGTTTATACTAATTCCATATATTTCTAGAAAAGGTGGCAAGGGGCACAGTCATTACGTAGCTTTGACTGCTCTTTTCCTCCACCTCCAGTACAGGAAAATTGTTGGCTTTTGTAGGCAAGCGTTCTGAAATTTGGTACATAAAGTGTCCAGACAGACCTTTGCAAAAAGTAAAACCTTACAGATTTTTCCAAGTCCTTCCTTATTGGCTCACCTAAAAATGCGTTCTGAGAAATCAGACAGGAAGGAAATAATTTCCGAGGAAAAATGGCCTTATTTGTGGCTCCTGAACAGGTGCGATTTCTTTGGAGTAGGAGGCTTCATGGAAATAATTCTTTCGGAAATACTGAAAACTGACATGTGAAGGGCCAGCTGGGAAGCCACACTCCATAGGAGAGGAAAGGAAATAGGGAGACTGTATCTCTTCTGTGGATACAGTTCATGCATGGGAGTGTGTTCTTAGGGTGGTCTGCTGAGGAAAAAATGATGATAAAAGCTGGAGAATATCAATTAGACTTTGGCCTCTGCTGCAAACTGAAGAGAAAGGGTGGAAAAGTCAGTTGTACAGATGAGGTTTTGGAAGGGTTCTTAATAATTTTCCCTGATTTGAATGCTGTGTGCAATGGTGTTCTCTCTCCCACTAGGCAAGAGGGACTTGATCCATTTTCTCTGCTGGTGTTTCTGTACTGGTTGCAGTGGATTTACAGTGTGAAAGAGGAGTTGTATGGTTGTGAGCCAGGTCTGATATGTGTCTCTGCGTCTTGGTGAATGTGTGGAAGAAAAAGTCTGTGGAGGGTGTGGAACCAGAGAAAGATTAAAAAAAAAATCTTAACAGTTTGCAGTTTCCAGTAGATTCAGATTAATCAATTCAGAAAAAGACGGGATATACATCTTCTGGTGGTGTGTGGGAGTAGCTGTGTAACTGCACGTTGCATTCTTTCTCTGCTTAGTAGTTGTGTCCAGTCCTGTCTGATATGTTATTATTCCTTCAAGGGCTGCATCTGCAAAGGAATGCTCAGAACTACTTAGGAGTAGAACTAATTTTGACACTTGCTCTTTCATTTTATGAGGTGTTTGCATGAGCAGCATACATAGATGTAAAATGTCAAAAAAACCCAAACCGAATTTTGTATATCCTTGGTAAATTATTGATTTTTTTTTTTCCTTGTAGAGCCATCTTTATTTTAAGTCATTCTAGGCACTATTTTAGGAGACAGGGCATTCTAAGTCTATTTTTGTTGTAGGGGGAGGGATGTGCGGGTTAGAATAGATGTTTTCTTTGCTTAAATAGTGATAGGCATTGATGGCTGCCTTTAGAAAGCAAAGGACCAGCCTTCTGAGAGAAGAGACACTGATATAAAGAATGTTTTTCCTCTCCTCATTAGCTGTCACTTCTGCAGGCCTAAGAGAGTGTACAATCTCTTGATCAGTTAATTCACCTCTATTTTCCAGGCATTCATGCATTGTTACATGTTTGTCAGGTCCTCTAAAAGGCTTTGTGTCAGACATATATTTTGCTATTATTTGAGCTGTGAAAGCTTTTCTGAAAGGGTTAACGTTTTCTTCTGTCTTTGCTTCTCTTGGTGTTGTGGTCACTTTATTTCAGGGTCTAAAAATCAAAAATAGGAAAGAAAAATAATGGCCCCCTGCTGCATTCAGAGCTAAAATATTTGGCACGGGGCCAAACTTGGTGTCTGTAGCCCATATCACACTTCTTTCTAATGCCTTCTGATAATTTCAGTAACGTTTCTTGATAATGTCTACAATATGTCACAAAGCTGACTGACTGTTTTGTATTAGGTTTGGAAGGCAAAGCATAAACTTAACGTTCCTTCATGTCAAATCCTTTGGTGAGCTCAGCGGTGAAATCTAATGATTTGAACTGAGCGTGGTTGTGTTCTAAGAGTCTTAAAGAAAACCAGCTTTGGAGTCCTCTGTGGACTCGTTAGCTCCTGTTTGAGTCACTTGTCTTATCCCCAAAATCTGCTTGTGGGTGGTTTGGGTTTTTTTTTTTCTTCTTTTTTTTCTTTTTTTTTTCCTTCTTTTTGCCTGCTTAGTTAGTAATAATAGGAATAATAGCTGAATGAAGGATAGTAACTTCAGATTGAAACTTTTTTTTTTCCCCAATTGCATGGGTAGTTCTTGGTTTGACAAATGGTTTTGTTAGCATTGGTTTTTACTCACTTTGTCACAAGTAATGAAACTAGTAGTTTTCCATGTTTTCTTCTTGAAATTTTTCATAAGATGCTTCATTCAAGTTTGATGCAGTTTTGCCTGTGATACTTCTTCATATGTCATGTTTAACATAATGATTTGAGATTTGTTTTTACCTACTGATACAACACATTTGCTTTAAAAGTCTTAAGTTTTCCATTTCATAAGTTAGGGGTTTTATCAAAATTGCCCAAAGGCTTTGAGATGCTATTAATTCCTTTTCCTATTAGATTGAAGCAATAAACTTTTTGGCTTATAGCAGTGCCACTTATCCATCTGAACATTAAATTACATTCAAATCCATAAGTGATTGTTACGATCACGTTAGAGATCAAAACTCTAAAAACTGCAATTTCATAATTTGTTTTAATTTTATTTTCTTGGCTTCACTTTTTCCCCTTTACATGTAGCACTAACTTCTTCCACAACCCTAACTCTATTCTCTATAGAATCCTTGCTTCATCAGATGTAAATCAGAACAACATTTTTTTGTGTCAACAACTCATTTCCTCTGTAATCTTATTCAATTACTTGGTCTCAGTTTCTACTCTTGCTACTCTTGGATTCCCCCTACCTCTTCATTCAAGTCCCCCTTGATTTTAGTTCTCAAGTTTAGCACTCCACAGTGGCATGCAGCAATGGGGATTAGTGATAGAAAGGATAATTGCAATCCATGTCTGTGCCCTTCAGAAGCAGCAAGCTCTTCAGAGACTTTAGGTGCTAAACTCTGAGTTTCTACAGAGTGCACAATGTTTGGAGTACTTTACCCTTTTTGAAATGCCTTAGTGTTTTATATATAGTTGGCTTAGTTTCATAGGGATGTTAAATAACACTACTCTGACATCTGGGTGTCCTCCCCAACCAAGACACTGTTGCAAGGGAACAATAGCATTGAAAAGTATTAAGAGATTGTTTTTTTAAAGCTTTACTGTCAGAAACAGAAGATCCAGTTTTGCAGCACTTTGCCAAAAATGTCATCCTTGTGTAGGTGCTATAAAAGAAAAAATTTCAAGTGATCAAATTTCAAGAGAATGTTTAAGTGATCAAAACCACAATTTTAAAGAAACTAATAGGTGGCCCTTAGTTAAAAGATGGGACTTGCGGCATTATTGGTAACCAATAGCTCCTGTTACCAAACAATTTGTGTTCCTGAATTTCATTTTCGGCTGTCTGGAACCTGGTAGTTTTTTTGAATACCTAGCTTGTACAGTGCATTAAGGTCTGTATGTTGTGTGGAGATAAATGTCATGTTACAATTCTTATGATAGTATTTTAGCCCTAGAAAGCTAGAACTTCAAGCAGGCATATGTTTTTGCATATGTTTTGTGTATTTGAATATTCTTGATCTTCCCTGTGCATAAATGATGCTATGTCAAATAGAAACATATCTGAAGATGCTTTTTAACTAATGCAGATTCCTCTCCTGTCCCACAATGTAACTTTCTTTTCCTATGTGAAAAGCAAGGGAAATGTGGTAAGAAGTGTATAAAGTGTGTGCTTGCATTAACTTCTGTTTAGAGTTCTTTTGATGTGAAAGGTTTTATAATGTATTTTATCACTTTGCTTTAAAATTATGCCACAAGAAGGATACCATATCTGTTGCTCTGAAAAAGTCTAGTTGTGTACAAGTTTTGCAGATACATTAGGGAATTCAGCAGTCAGAATTTGTGCGCAGAAGAACCTGAAAATAAGCCCTGTCCTCTTGTTTTCTGAATACAACGCTCATGGGCACAGCTGGAAAATTTAGGTTAGGAGTGGAAAATTGATTTTAGGACTCCAGTGCCCCTTGTGAACACAGTTTCCTAGTTTTAAATTACTTCAGTTTTTTCAAGATTTTAGTAAATGTAGAGAAGTGCAGGAAAGGAAGGAGTAATATAAATGAAAAATTAGGAAAAGCAAATGTTTATGACCAGGGTAAAGTGTATATTGTATGTACTCTGATTCTTTACTAGTTCATGTGCTGTTTTCTTTTTTGGTTCTTCAAGACACAGTAGTGTGTTTGTGTTTAAACATAAAAGATTATAGCAGTTTATTTGTTGTAAGCCGAGTAGTGATCAAGTATGTTGTGTTATTAGACTGTCTGTGACTGTTTGACAATGATAAATAGAAGATTTTAACATTCAAGCATGAAGCTGAATAGTATTTTCTTATTTTGTCACTTTTGCCCTGAATATTTGCTCTTGTCTGTAAGCTACAGTTCAAAATTGTTCTTGGGACAAGGTGGTGAAAATCTACACTTTTCTTGGAATTGTTGGCAACAGAGGAGAAGATGTAATGTAAAGCATATCACATTCATCACTAGGTAGGGGGTGTTACAGTGTTTGCATGCTTTGCTTTGCAGCCGTGATAGGAGATTTAACTCTTACTGAGCTATTTGTATGAGGGGGCTGCAAAGACCTCATTGTGTTTCTTCCTGATCTTGTGAAGATAGAAGTCTCTACCGTAGTTCGAGAATGTGCTTGCTAAACTGGTGTAACATCATGATTGATTGTTAACTTGGTTCAGTTTCATTTCTCAAATAGCACTTGGTTGACTTTCTTGTCTATGCTCTTAGGACCCTGCATAGATCTTCATCTTTCAGTACAGATTTCTTTCATGGGTCGTTGGATTTTTGTTTATGTTGCTTGCTATTTGCTCTGCCCGTAATGCCAACTTTGTTCTCTGTTGTTTGTCCTTTGTCTTTCTTACATTCTCTTTAAGCTCACAGCAAAACCCTATTCTTACTAAGCAGCTGAGGACTTGCTTTTTGAGGTTTTAAAGTAGAAATCTGACAAAACAACCACTTTTTTTGTGTGTGTGAATTTTATTTTCTCCCCTTCAGTTCCCATGGGTTTGTGTGTGTTTAGGACTGATGTCTTTTTAGTGGTTTCTGTAGCACCTTATGCTTCTTGCTTTGTTTTAACAATAAGAATGGAACATTCCAGTTAGTTCTTTAGCCCTGCTGCAAGGGCTACATAGACAAGTAGTCTATGCTTTTTAATTGCCTGTTTCCCCCTCAAGACACCTTCAATTATTTCAATATCATTTCTCTCTGATGTGTAGTCTATCTGACAAATCAATACTAAGCTCTTCAGATGCTGAGCCCAGTAAAGCTGGTTAGGCTTAGAGGTATGTGAAGTGTGTGTTCCTGTGTTCAGGCTCTAAGGAGATGCAGGGAGAAGATTCAGGCACTTCTATATTGATGCGTTTCTGCAAAGGAGCTATTCTAGAAAAAATAGTATATTTTAAACACCTGTTTTTCATGTGTATTCTCTCTAGCATCTCTGAGGAAATGCAGTAATCAATGAGAATCCTGTCAGATATTAGTTCTTGCCTTTTTCTACTTCAAAATGCCCCAACGTTCTTTGTTCAAATACTATAATGATTATCTGGGTTAAACAGGATTCAGTCAGGGAGAAGAGGGCAGTGCCATAACTAGCAGTGCTAATGGGAATATATCCGGCACACTAATGTGTTAAATGGCCAAGCAATTTGAGAAAACGTGTTAGTTACACGTTTTTGTTAGGCAAGATTTAACATCTATGGCTGTGCTGCAAGAATGGGATACACAAAGTTACCTCAGATGATTTTTTCCTTTGCCAATAGTTTCTGTTGCTGGACAGATTAATTGGTGCAAGATACAGTCCTGGCCTTTGATTTCTGTTCTCTTAAGGAAATAGCTTTCAAGGGTTTGTTTTCTTACCGTTTGAAATTGAAGCTACACATGTATATTGTTTTTTATTGACTTGATTTCTGGCCTTGGCTCTAAGGATTGCCAGACGTACCGTAGTGTGATCTTCTTTGTCAAATAACTGACAACACATTACTTTTCTCTTTTCAAAAAATTCTGTAACTAGATAGAAATCTTTCTTACTTATTATGCTTTAGGTGTGCTGTCTAACAGAAAGAGTTTTCCTGGTCAGCCTGTAGAGCTTGGCACAGAGCCTAATTAAGTATTATGTTGAAGATCTAAATTTAAGGCAATGGAGATCAGCAAAAAATGAACATCTTACTAGTTTAAAAAACCCAAACGAACCAAGCCCTTCCCCCCCCCCTCAAACCCAAACCATTTTACACTTGCTTGAATCTAAAGCTGAGAGGGAAGAACTGCATCTTAGATTTTGTAACATGGTCCAGCCTTCACGCTTGGCACACTGAATTGCCTACTGCCTGAAGACAGAATCATAGAATCTTCTAGGCTGGAAGGGACCTGTAAGATCATCGAGTCAAACCACTAACCTAATACTGCCAAAACCACCACTAAACCGCGTCCCTAAGATCTTGATCTGTTTTACAACAGTAAGTGATTTATATTCAGAGTACTTTCATTGTAGTCTCCATGACTTCAAAGAAGATACTACATTGTTACCTCTCACACCGGTCCAGGGCTTGCATACATTTCCTTCTGTCTTGTACCATATTGACAGAAAGGTAAGTACCAAGCTTCTCAACCTCTGGTAAAGTTTTCTGGCTCTGCCTAAATTAATCCTCTTAGTTTTGTCATCAATCTATTTCATTCTTGCATGTCACCTTGAGTAGTTTGATTTTTCTTCACTGTGTATCCTTTAAGTGTTCATGAGTTTTCAGTGTCATTTCATGTAAGCAGTATCTTTTGCTATCTTTTTGGGTTTTTATTTAAATCAATGTTGCTGTGATGGTTTTCATTCTTCCTTCTAGTTTTATGAATTTTTTTTGGAAACAGAATGCATGCAATCTCTTTCCCTCCCTGCACATCCTAGGTACCTCTTTCTGCCTACGTAGAATCAAATTGTTTTAATACCTTAAATTAAGCTTTATGGGAAAAGGGATCCCAGTGCCTGTATAGATAATACTCCTTTCCCCTTTTTCATAGTAGTGAAAAGCTGATTAACCAATCTGCAGCTGCAACACTGAAAACCTGAAACTAATTTACCTTTTGAAATTCCGTAGATCTTTCTGGTTTCCTCTTTCCCAGTGTCTTGTTGTCATTGAAACAGGGATAGCGTTTCATTATCTCTTTGGTAAGTTGAAGCACAGAGAAATTTATTTGTTTAAGACTGCAAGACTACTGGTCACCTTGAACTTCCTGACTGTCTTTTGTTAACCATGAACTCATAACCTTAGAACGGGCAGTTTTGTTTCGTGTCAGCTGTAATGTAATACAGGGATGTCAAAGTTTTATCTTCTAATACAGTTGAAGAACTTTCAGTGCAAAGTATGAAATTATTATAATAACGGGACAGACCTTATTTAAGCACCAATTGTTTTCTTCAAAATTCTGTCAGATAGATGTGGTCTTGATAGTGTTCAGAGATCTGTTCACCAGGTAACCAGTCCCAGGAAGCTGTGCGTATGAAGAAATGTTACCGCTTACGTAGTATGCTGACTTTCTGAGTTGTGTCATATAATTAATAAAATCATAACTGGATAATACAGTGAATTAGTGTTGCAATGATGCTTTTTAAGTTTTCAGTAATGCGGAATGACTAGGTTCTGTATCCATCCCACAATATTTACTCCTTCCTCTGCTACATCCTAAAACTTTCAAGCTATCAGTAGTTGAATGTTGTCCTTTGATTATAGTTTCTTGGTCCCTGGGAGGCAATATGGGGAAAAATCAGAACAAGTGTACCACATTCTAAACCAAAATCTTTGTTTCTAGATTTATTTGCTTTGTCTCTTTATTGTATTTTCTGTGTACTCTCACAGCTATTTTTATGCAGCTATCCTGAAAAGATGAATGGTGACAGGGTGGAAATTTAAGTTTGTGAAGGGCTTTGTCTTTTGACTTTTTGACATTGGAATAACTATAAAAAAGTTTATGAATTTTTGGAGCATTTAAAAGTTATGCCATATTGTGATTTGGGTTTTTTCCTTCCTTTTTTGTATTCTCTCTCATGAGAACTTAGGCTTTTTAGATACTATTTGTGTGTTAGCACAGTCCATGTTTCACTTAGAAAATGTTGAATGGCATTCTTCATGATTTTTTGGAACTGATTCAAGATAAAATTATGGTAAAATTTACTAATTTCATAACCCATTTTTATTTTGATAGACTGACATAGTCTATCAGCATGCTATTTCAAAACGTTTCTGACTATTTATTTTTAGCATGAATAATGAACAACAAATGTTTTATCAGAGGGAAAAAGAGGAAAGTCTTTGTATTCACTAATTGTCTTGGAAAAATAAGACCTACGTTGTCATACAATATCAAAGGGAAAGGTTTTCCCCCTAAACTTGATTTTTTTTAAGGAAAATTTGGGCAATTCTGTGTCACTGCAAAGTGCTAAGCTGAACTTTCTTTGTGAAACACTGTTATGATTCCATGTCTGCCTTTGATTTCTTCATAAAATGTATTCCCTTTACAGGAGCACTGTAGATACCTAGAGTATGAGTGTGGGGAACCACTTCCCTGGGCAGCCTGTCCCAATGCTTGACAACCCTTTTAGTGAAGATACTTTTCCTACTATCCACTCTAAACCTCCCCTGATGCAACTTGAGGCCGTTTCCTCTTGTCCTGTCACTTGTTACTTGGGAGAAGAGACTGACTCCCACCTCACTACAATGATGTCCTTTCAGGTAGTTGTAGGGAGAGATAAGGTCTCCCCCTCAGCCTCCTTTTCTCCAGGCTAAACAACCCCAGATCTCTCAGCCACTCCTTGTGCTCTAGACCCTTCACCAGCTTTGTTGCCCTTCTCCAGCGCCTCAATGCCTTTCTTGTAGTGAGAGGCCCAAAACTGAACACAGTATTCGAAGTGGGGCCTCACGAGTGCCAGGGTGTGGCGGGATGATCACTTCCCTAGTGCTGCTGGCCACACTATTTCTGACACTGGCCAGGATGCTGTTGGCCTTCTTGGCCACCTGGGCACACTGCTGGCTCATATTCAGCCAGCCATCAACCAACACCCCCAGGTCCTTTTCCTCTGGGCAGCTTTCCAGCTTGTTCCAGTGTTGGTCCTGCCACAGGGGTCTCTGGTTCATAGGAGCGCTCCTCCACAGATCCCCCTTTGTGGTACTTATTTTCCCTTTTTATGTTAGCGGTATCAGTATGACCCACCCCACTGTTATGGTGCTCAGGTTTCTCCCCCCCCAGGGTGATGTGTAGCATGATTTGGGTGGAGAGATGAGTGCTATAGTCATATATGTTTAGGAGGATCTCGATAATCTTCATTAGCATATGCAGGGTGTCAAATTTAATATGCATTTTGTGGACAGTGAGGCAAAGGTCATTCATCGGACACGATAGTCCTGAAAAGAGAGAACTAGCAAGCTTCAGAAGTTGAGCAGAAGGCCCTGTCTTAACGAGACTTCCCCCCCCCCCCCCCCCCC
>VUYV01000017.1:6388031-6487710 GCA_008711295.1 Anarhynchus alexandrinus | reverse complement strand
ACTGGCCACACTCTTCCCTATGCAGCCCAGGATTCCATTGGCCTTTTTGGCAACAAGGGCACATTGCTGGCTCGTGGATAATTTACTATCTACCAGGACCCCCAAATCCTTCTCCTCAGCACTGCTTCCCAGCAGGTCCACCCCTAACCTGTACTGGTGCTTAGCATTCTTCTTCCCCAGGTGCAGGACCTTGCACTTGCTCTTGTTGAACCTCATTAGGTTCTTCTCTGCCCAACTCTCCAGCCTGTCCAGGTCACGCTGGATGGCAGCGCGGCCCTCTGGAGTGTTAGCCAGCCCTCCCAGTTTGGTATCATCAGCAAACTTGCTGAGGATACACTCTGTCCCCTCATCCAGGTCATTGATAAATATACTGAACAAGATTGGACCGAGTATTGACCCCTGGGGGACACCACTGGTTCCAGGCCTCCAACTTGACACTGCTCTATTAATCACAGCCTTCTGAGTTCTGTCACACAGCGAGCTCTCAATCCACTTTGCTGTCTCCTCATCTAGCCCACACTTCCTCAGCTTCCTAATGAGGATATTGTGGGAGACAGTGTCAAAAGCCTTGCTGAAGTCAAAGTAGATGACATCTACTGCTCTCCCCTCATCCAGCCAACCAGTTATAACATCATAGAGGGCTATCAGATTGGTCAAGCATGATCTACCCTTAGTAAATCCGTGTTGACCACTTCCAATAACTTCCTGTTCCTCAGCGTGTTTGGAGATGACATCCAGAATGAGTTGCTCCATTACCTTCCCAGGGAATCCACATTATCCACCCCTCGACTATAGCTATATTTCAAGGTACTTGGGAGTGTTTGAGACATTCCTCTGTGAGACTCAGAGGGCCTTCCCCCTCTCCTTTTCTCTCCTCAGGCTGCTTCTCTCAGTTTTTGTTTTGGGTAGTTTATAAGTTGTCTCTTACACACTCCAAGCAAGGTTGGTTAGGTAATTGAGTGGAACAGCTGCGTCTAGTATGAGACACTCTAGAGCAGGAGGTCATGGTGTGTAAAAAAACCGTTCAAGATATGGTCTTAACAGTGACCAGCAGGCCTTAGCCATGAGCTTTGCTGCAGCTTTTGCTAGATGCAAATGCTGAGATGCTCAGGCTCTGGTGTGTAGGGCGCTGAAGGATGTGGCAGGGACTTAAATCTTGGGTGCAGGTATATCTTGAGGAGATAGTACAGGGCTAGTCTTGGAGGAGGAAACTTTCTTAAAGATCATTGTTTGGGGATATGTGAGGAGGTGTTCTTTAGTATGACACTTAATAATGTAAAAATAATGAAATAGACATGCTGGTATGGGGAGTTGTCCAGCTTGATGTGGATGGAGTTGTTGCTGTGAATTTTTTTCTTCAGTGCTAAACACCGGCAAAGCCGTTGTGGGCCAGCTGTGGTGTTTGGTGAATTCACCTCTGTATGGAATTACTGCCACTTTTGCTTCTGATCTTGGTCTGGCAGCTAATACCAACAGAGAGAGGAAAAAAAGAGAGGACAGTGGCTGCTTCAATCTCAAGGTAGAAGCCTGTTCAGACAAGAGTGCACGCTTGTGTCACTTCATATTCTCACTTGCTTGTCTCAGTATTGCTGTTTTCATGAGAATGATTGTGCTGTTAATGGTAACTGCTCTTATATGGAAACTGCTTGTGGTTTGTGGTGTCAAGCCTGTATGTTGTTGAATTAGCTACCAGCCTATGCAGCCGAAACCATGTTTTGTCCTCACAACTGCTTTCAGGGTTCTGTGCCTTCAGAAATAAACTATGTAGCATGTTCAGTATCTGATGCCCCTTATCTCTCTGTTTTGTTGATTTTTCGTGGTCTTTTTTTTTTTTCTTTCTTTGTTTCCCACAAGGTTGGTTCTTGGACTGCTCACCTGGGAAATGAAATAAGTCTTTCTGGGAAATGAAATAACTCTTTCTGCTTCCTGGCCAGTTTTCTGCATGCCATCTACCTAAAATACCTTGCCATAGATCAAATTATTTAGGAGCCTTCTGTTTTTCCTTCATCTGTCCTTGTTGATGTGAATCATGGTGGCCTTTGCAAGGAGCAAGTTTTCTGACTGTTGCTTTATTATGTGAACTGATAATTTCCAGAGGAACAGGTCAGTTGCAAGGACATTCACCCTGTGAGAGTATCATGGATCCGCAGCATGTGCTTTGCTGGTAATAACTGCATTTTCTCTGAATACATAGCTTTTTCAGTGTGTAGATTTTTTTTTCCTTTTCTTTTCTTTTTAAATGAAAGATAGCTCTGCCTCTGAGACACTGACCCTGATCCTAGCCTTTCCTTTTTCTGTAGTTTGTCTTTCCTTATTACACAGTCCTGTCTGGAGGAATACATAAAGCTGATGTTTGCAGAAGGTTGTGGTTTGTTTGTTTGTTTGTTTGTTTTTTTATCAGCTGGAATGTAATACTAAGGGGCATAAGGTTATGATACAATGAAAAACCTGTATGCATACGGTGTAATGTCTCTATGTACTTCAAATGCTTTATATTAAATTCTTCCATAGTGAAAGAACAGCCTTCTCTTTGTTCTCATCTTAATTCTTATCTCTGATTCCAGTTATGTTTTCTTTCATTCACTGTCCCAGCAGCTTTTGTTAATCTCTTGCTGATCTCAGTTGCACCTGCAAGATAGCTCTCTTCATATCTTACCACGTCCCAATGATAAACTTTCAGCCCTACTTGGATTTGCCTACTAGGCTTTGCTGGCAGTTCCATCATAAAGAGCTTCAGCAGTAGAGTGGCATACAGTGTTTCCAGTCTAGCTGTTCTCTTCAGTGATCCATTTCACAGCAGCCCCGCCTTGAGTTCATCAGAAAGGTTGACACTAGGCTGGCTATGACCCTTTTGCTCCCACAGGAGCTATGCTTAACCTGGATCATTTCAGTGTTGGGGTTTAGAGAATAAAACCACACACAATTTTACAGGTATGGTAGAGGGAGTAGTGACCTCTGCCTTCAGGGCAGGAATGAACTGGTGGGAGAGCTGGGTAGAGGAGCTCCTGAATCTGGTTACTACTGAAATCTGCATGGTGGGAAGCCATGGCATGACCCACGTCCAGACTTGTTTCTTGTCCAAACAAGGAGGTGAAGCCTCTGGTATGAAGTAACTAGCAGCACAAAAGTGAGTGGAACATATTTCTGATTAAAAGTGGAACTGAAATACCATTTTTTGATTGCACAGGGGATAATGAATGTGGTAGCTGTCTTAAGCTTTACTACCTGTTAGTATCAAAACTACTGTGTGTTCTTTGCAGTCCAGCAGTGTATCATGTACCTGCTGATGTCAACTTTGCCAAAAGACACTATTGCATCAAGTCTACCCAGCTGATTATTTTGTGCTAATAAAATGAACTGTTAATATATTCTGATTCAGAATGTTGTACTGGTGTACCAACATGGCTGGTGTCATTGGAGTCACAGCCCACATAAGCATTTTAATAGTCTGAAGACTCTTTCCTTTGTCATAGGAATAATCACATCAATTAGGCATACTTTTATACTTCTGAAATGGTATCTGTGGTGTATTGGTATTTTTCAAGGTGTGAACTGTGTCTGTCACAGCTCTTAACTGCTCCTGAAATGCATTCTGATGGGGAGACAGGAAGGAAAAAAAAAATTGCCAATAACAGAGAGTTCCCAGCTTGGTACAGCATCTTGTGTTACATGGGTTAATAACCTTAATAAGAGAGAACACAGGGCCTCTGAAGATCAGCGCTCTTGCTAGCTAACGTCAAGATTAAGCTGACCCTACCATGGTTCCAAGCTATGCTAGAAAGGAGACCTTTTTCAAGCGTCCATTTTTTTAACTATATTAAAGTGTATGTTAAATGATAATGTGAAGGACATTGAGAAATTTAAAAAGAAATTATTAAAGACTTTAAGAGTATCTCCCAAAAGGAGAAATGATAAGGTCACCTAGCCCTAGTGCTTACTGCTAATTTTAGTCACTTAAACCAGTAATTTAATGGAGCACTATCAAAAGACATTAGCATTATCAAAAAAGCCTCCTGCAATTGTGATCAAATTATGCAAGTGTTAGATAACTACTTTTTCTGTGATCCTCTCTCTGTTAATTAGGGTTAGTTTGCATTACTCCTGCTATCTTTTATTTTATGAATATGATGTAATCTTCCTAAGGTGGCTATAATCTTTATTATTTCCACCAAATCTTTTTGAGTTCTAGAGCTGGCTCTGCATGGTTTCTTGCTGGGAATGGAAGCCTTTTAGTTAGGGAGGAGTGAAAACTACTTTTTGAAAAGCCAGAGTCTTGAGGAGTATTTGCCAAGTTGAGTAGAATTGTATTTTCAGTTAAAGAACACTGTCACGGTCCACTCCTCGGTGGACGCGTGATGGTTCGTTTCAGCTGTGATCCTGAAGTGCAAAAAGAAACATCATCAAGACCAGGGAGTTATGCTTTCAACACACAATTACTTTATTGGTTCTGCCCATAAAGCAGCATGCGATAGAAAGGAAGAATAATAGGAAAGATGAGGTAAAAAAGGGGGAAAGAGGATTATAGCTACCACCACGGGTCCACAGGCGTCCCTATGGCCCCGAATCCAGGAGGCGTTCTGCTGCTGCTTCTTCGACCGTTGTGGTCTCTTGGTGGGGGAGATCTTCAAAATTCAGTTACTGAGGAACCATCTTTTATGCTAGGTAGCACACCTTGCTCCTCCTTGGACCCACCTCCACTGCACCTCTGTCCCATGGAAATGTGCCAGTCTCCGCCTGTCTGGAATAAGGCTTCCACGCATGCCCAAAGAGGAGTGTCTGAGGCGTGGTCAGCTTTGGAGGCGGGTAACTTCTTACCAGGAGGTGTGTTTTTACATTATAACGACATTAAAATGAGAAAAGTTCAACTGAGGTTCAGGATTTCTTCATCGGTGCTGGCACAGCCAGTGCGATCCATCTTCTTCGACAGCAGTTATGTGGTTTGCTTCGCTTTGCTGCTTCAGTAAAATAGATTTGTACCATGGTAACGACACTGCTTGTACCTCAGTCCCTTCTCCAAGGTTTCCATGTCTGATAACAGCCAGCTCAGCGAGCCACTGCAAACTCATGTCAAGACGTTAGTCCAGGTTTTGGGGCCTAGTCACTCATGACAGTGTTGAGACAACACCAGTCTTCTGATCAACTCTTACAATATCTTTTCAGAAGTATGAGCAAGTCTACCTTACATTTTTAAAATTTCCTGTTTTTTCAGAGCAGACTCCTAGAAGGAATTGTGTACTGGTTCTGAAAGTGAGAAAGAAAGGGAAACAAGTCTCATGAATTTTCATGCTCTGCCTTGTGTGATTTGGAGCAGGCTCTTGAGCCATATCTTTTCCCCATCATATGCATACCTTAAATAGCAGACTGTAGAATTCATACTTACTACAGCAATGAGGGGCTGTACAAATTGGAATGTTTGTGGAGGGACTGAGACAGAATATTTAAACTATCTTGGCGAAGAAGCTAAGTATAGGTCTTCTGTCTATGGATGTTCAGCAGGTAGAGGATTTTTGAACTAGTATCTCTCATGTCCTGGAAAAATCTTTAACTGTTGTGCTGTGTGGGATTTGGACAGCATTGAGTAAATACCCTTTGTTGTCTTTTCTTCCTGATTCCAGTAACGGTACTTGTGTTCCAAAAAGTGGTGAAGAGAGCACAAAGCCAAAAAAGAAACTGCAGGTTAATTCAAGGGCTTTGACCAGAAACAGCACTGTATTTTAAAACTAGCTTAAAAAGAATGCAATTGCAGGCAAACCAAAGACTTTTACTCCAGTTTTGGTTGGTTGGCACAATTATTCAGATAACTTAGTGTTTTGAGGCTTCTTCCTGCACTACCTTTGGGGGGTGTGTGGGTGTGGGTGTGTGTTAGTAGAAAATGCTCTCATTGAATTCTAGCAGAAGCAATGGTGTGTAGAAATGTTCTTGTTTATCTGGTTATCACATGTTAAAGTGTAAGTAGTTCTTAAGATTTTATGGCACTGAAAGAAGAGTTGGAGGGTTTTTTCTGCTGTGTTTTGTTCTTTGCTCTGACACATTTTAGTACTACTTATTATGTGCGTTCTCCCTTCCTCCCAAGACTTTTAACAATCTTCTTAAACCATCCTTGTTTCCTTTCTTAATAGTACTTTGGTACTACTGTCCAAAAGTAACACTGGCAAAATAATAATCTAAATAATCAGTTCTGTGATTTGACAGTCTTTTGTGATCTGAGAAATAGACAATATGTTCAAGATGTCTGTTATTCCACATTCTGTGCAAGTAAACATGTATATTTGGTCACAGGCCAGTTTCATTTTTATTCAACACATATCAGTACCTCTAGTAGACTGAGTATGTTAGAAGAAGTGATCAAGTAGTTCAGTAGCAGAATATTTGACTTTCAATACTGACCGTAGTTTTTATACATCTATGCAAATTAATGTAATTTCTTTTCAAATATTTTTCTACAAAAACTGTTAATGAAGAATTTAAATGTTAAAGACTCCATCTTTCAATCTGTGCATCTGAAGTTAGCTTTTAAAAATGGGCTCTTGAGTTGAAGAAATGAAAGTGTTCAGTGTTTAAAGCTTTTCACAAGCAGTGAAAAGCCTGAGTTGGGAAGTACTTGGCTATGTATGTTGAAGTCAGCAGAGCTGTGGGCATAGTTTTGCGTGTGCTTAATTGGCTTGCATAACTGTGGCTGTTCTGTATGACTTCTTCTGGATATATTTATTCTCGAGAAGAGTTGACAAATAATTTTTTTTACATTGTTCTTTTTCCACAGGTTGAGTACGGTTCTTTAATGTTAATTTTGGAAAGCCATTTAAGTGTCAGTAAGCAGGCTAAGATGAGGTATTCACATTATTAATTCCCACAAGTCTGTTGTTGTAAGACAGCCGCATTTCTTCACAGCAAGCATGATAGAGGAGCACTTTATGGTTCTTTCCAAAGACACCATAATAGTTCTGGTTGGACACTGAGTGTGCAGATATGATTCAGTCAAACCTAGATAATGCTGTCAGTAGCTGTCTTATCCCCTTTTTTTGATTTTTATTTCATTACTGTTGCTCAGCAAAACTGAGTAATGCCCTCATACCCACCTGCACTTATGTGCGTATGTTGGTAGGAACTGCAGCTAATGGTTTATTGAGTGTATAGAAACGAGTTTCTAGAAACTGATGACAGAAAAAGCAAAGCATTTCTTGACTGGCAGCCCTCCTATCCAGCATTCTGACTGATTCACTGCACAGTTCTTGCTGCTTCTTCACTTACTGGCTTGCAATACTCTTGCTCCTTTTTTTCCTGCTAGATACAGCTGTTTATTCACATGGGAAAATGTATCTCCTGGAGACAGTATTCTATTCATAGTTCATTGTGTCCTATAGATTTTTCCAGCAACCTGTCCCTCTTTACAAAACCTCTAAGTGAAGGTGATGGGCCTTTTTCCTGTTGCCGGAAAGGAATGAAACCACCAATCAAAGTCCAGCAATGTTGCTGATCATAAAGAAGCAGATTATTGAAGTTGCTAGGCATTTTGTTAATGTTTTTTTGGATATTAAGATATTAATGTTTTATAATGACAAAAGTTTGGTAAGGTCAGATTTGTGTTTAGGCTGAATTTTGAAACATAGCAGAGGGTTCATTGTACGGAGTGCTTATTTTTGATAAAAGTAAAGTTTATGAAGTTAATGAGCATGGTAATTCTTGTGGTTGCCCTGGAATTTCTAGAAATGATGGCGTAGATGCTTATTCTTCAGTCCTGTTTGTGACAACTTAAATTATCTCCTGAAAATTCAGATGCCATATTTGGTAGAATTAATACAAAAAATTAACTTAGAAGTTTTCTTAATTTTGGAAGCAAGGAGAACAAGTGCTACTGGTTCATTGCAAGGCTGTTTAATTGAAAGTATGTATTTAGGCTGTCAAGAAGTAGGGAACAAATTGAATCAGTTTCCGGAAAAGCTATTAATCTTGAAACCTTTATTCAGAATATTTCTTATATGTGTTAGAGTAGCACCTTTTCAATATGGCCTTATGATGTCCAAAGAGTATCAAGGTAATTTCAGTAAAGGGGAAAGTGTGAATATGAAAGAGAAAGAAAACTTCTCTAATAATCTGATCTGCTGAAAGCCTGAGGGGCAGAAAAAACAGCAAAAGAAATAGAAATCTGTAGTATTCTTTCCTTTCATTGATGAAAAGGAGATACAAATACTAAATTTTTCCTTTGTAAAATTTCAGATTATACACCGTGTAGTTATTAAAAATACATATGTTTGCTCAAACTTTGTATTTGTTTCTAGTTTCATTCTTTTGGTATTTAAGCAGTTTGAGTATGTGGACATAATTATTTTTTTTTATTATTCTTGAAAGGCTAGCAGCTTCATCCATGTAGAAGTTTAGGGACAGACCAGTCCTTGTTCTAGAGGTTGTTTGGTATGAAGTTTAATCATTGAGAGGGAACCACAAGAAATAGCAAGAATAGACAACCCAGCACTGTTTGAAGCCTTAGGAGGCCGTCCTCCTTTTGCAGCTCCAGCAAATCCAGGTAGCTTTAAGATTGGCTGCAGTGAGGTATTATCCTCATTTTTTTTTGCCCATGTGATGAAGACTATTGTGCTTCCATTTTTTCAGTTGAATGCTCTTTGACATTTCTCTGTCTAAGAGAAAATGCTTACCCTTTACATGCATAAGCCTGCTATTCCTCAGGTTTTCTCAGGAAAATGTATTAGTCTCTGCTAGGTAAAAATCTCTGAAACATAAAGTGGTTGATAGTCTGTTGAAGCTCTGGATGGAGAATGTGGATCTAAAAAGTCATATTTTATTATAGGAGATGCTGGGCTTTGAGTTAGATGGTGAATCCATCTGGATGGGATGGCTAGTGGGTTGGGTTCTTTTGTGTGTAACTTCTTAAACTGATTCAGAAAATGTAAGATAATGTATGTACTTGAGAAGAGTTAAATTAATATTTTTTCAACTTTAATGTGTATATCTAGAAATGAAGTAGGCATGTATACATGTGTGTTTTTATAGTGGACAGTGTCATTAAATGCATATGAATAATACATATATAAAAGCCTCATGAGGCTGTTTCTAGTAAAAGCTTCATTTTCTTTGTACGGTGGTATTATTGAAATTGATTTAATAAAGCTGTTACAAAGTTAGTGAAAATACAGTTCAGTTAAATACTCTCCCTCTCCCTTCTCCAACATCTTCCATTCCATCCCCTCCACAATCCATTTCCCCACTTTTCTCTGTTCTTCTTCCTCCCCTTTCTCCATTCACTGTCAGGAAGGGGCGCCTCAGAAGAGTCATTTCGGCTCAGCACGCCACCGTCAGAGACTAGTGGAACCAGCAACTACAAAAGTGAGTGCCTTTATTGAAGGACCATTTTTAAAATGGAATGTTGTGTCAGCAGAGTATTTGTTACCAAAGAGAAACTCTTTTATGTGCTTGGTGGGAGATGTAGTTATTTTTACTCATTTGCAAGTGACGTAATCACTCTGTCTCTAAAGGTGAATTTCAGCACTGGAAGGATTCATATTCAAGTGCAGCTGTTGTACTTTCTTGAAAAAATTGGGGTGAGATTTTTTTTGCATCTGCAAAGTGAAATAGAAGCTGTGTTCTACTTTGATTTCATTATTTTGTGTGATGTCTGTTCTCTTGAACGCATGTGCAATTCATTTGCCTCATTCTTAAAAGGCTTTCATTGAATAAAAAAATTGGCAAGGATATGGAAAATAATCAAGTAGTCTATTATCAAGCTGTGATATGAAGCTTCAGAGTTAAAAAAACCCTGACTTTGGCATCAAGAGATGGTGTTAGCAGATATAATAGCAGTACAAGATAGTTTGTAAGATAGTTACACCTTTTAAGAAACATGCTTTTTGCTAACAGTACACAAAACAGTTTGATATATTCAATGAGTGGGATGTTATTACGGAACTTTTATTCTCTAGGCTAATAGAATGTACTATAATGCATATTTTAGAGCATCCGTAACTGTTCAACTGTGTCTATTTTTTTGCTCCTTTTTGTGAGAGTCTAGCGAAAATAGAACCGTGTATCCATTACTACCACCTCCCAGAAATCCCATTCTCTGCTTTCCTTTGGATTTGTATTACTTGAAGAATTGATTGCAATATTTACATACAACCTTTGATACAGGTTGAAGTAGATCAATGATAGTAGTCCTGGTCTTGAAAGAAAAGCCTTGGTTTTAAGAAATAAAAAAAAAAAGTGGACACATGCTATCTTGTCTTGCATTCTAAATTTTGACTCCAGTCACTGTTATCAGACCAATTCTTTCTGTTTCTGTATGTGTGGACTCATTAAGTATTAGTTGTCTTGACTTTTACTGTTGCCAGCTTGTGTTTTTTATTCCTTTTGGCCTGTTACAACACTGTCAATACTAAGCTATCCTTTTGGGAGACTGGGGAAGGGCAGTTCTCTTAAGGAGCCCATTCTTTTGACAAGCCACTCTCTGTGTGCATTAATGTACACTAGAATCACTCCGGTTAATTCCCTCAATGTGGAAAGCCAAAGGAAAAATGTATACTGAAGTGCAGTTCTGTAGACATAAGCTGTGCTAGCTTTTGCTCCCTCCTCTTATCTAGTTTTCCACCATACCTCAGTGCCCTACTGTACCCCTAGATGCACCTTACTGAATGTAGGTGTGCTGTCAAAACCTCAATCTGGTAGCTGCAAAGCAACCTTCACAGTAGTTGCAATTCTGTTTTGTTTGGGACAGAAGGACCAGAAAACGTCTTGATTGGTGTTTCCAGGCCCTTAGCCACTGCCCTTTAGTCAGTGTCTTTGCTGCTGGGAGGACATCCTGGTGCACTGAGAGCAAGTCAGTTGGCAGCTCAGTGCTGCTGGATAGCAGCCTAGTATCTGAAGGGGGGCCGTTATCACAGACCATATCATCCTCCACCTCTCCCCCTACCACCATTGTCAGCAGCTTCAGAATGACCATCTGCCTGGGAAAGACTCTTCAGCTCGAAGTAGGATCATAGCTCTGTTGAGTGTTTTGTTTTGATTAAAATATGACTGTAGGAAGGAGAAAGGAGGCAAACAAGAAGCACTGCTTCGTTGCCAGTATTGTGTTGCAGAAGAGAAAAACTGCAAGTTCATAGTTCCCAGGGGCATGGAACAGCCTGCAGATCACCCACCTGATCTTATTCCTCACTGTCCATGCAAAAGAACGATGAAATCCTGGAACAGCAGTCTTCTGAGTCCTGTTTTTGAGAACCTTCCACTAGGTGGGTAGTATTTCCACATGGCAATGCAATAAAACTAATTCTGACAGGCACCTGCACCCATCTGTGCTGACGGTGACCCCTTTCCTTCCTCCTCTCCCGTATATGCTTCTCAGTGAAAAATAGCTGCCCTGCTTTATTTCCTATATATGTGTGCCTTTTATTCTCATCCACCACCCTTGCTATGTTCTTGGAATCATCTGCTGCAGCTGTGAGGACTGTACTTTTCTTGGTCTGATTGAGGTAACTTGAGGTAATAATTTCTCCATGTTTCCCACTTCTTTCTACATGCCTTTCCCTTCTTTTGTGACTGGATCAAACTCAAGGTCTCAGATTATGTGTGTTTGCCTCATACTTCTCTAGGTCTCAAGTCTGGGAAATGCCACGTTCACCCATGATCAGACTGCACTCAGGCTGATCTGGCTGATGGAAGGTAGGATCTGGAATACATCTTGGCAGCTTAACAGCAGCCCTTCAGCAGGAAGTTTTGGAGTAGGGGTATTGGCTTGTGATTCTGACAAGGGAGGCATAGTTTGCTGCTGTGCATGGGGCAGACCCTGGAAAACAGGCATGAGAGCAGTGAGAGGGCTGTTTTCAACACCTTTGCTCAGGACTGTTGAGGCTGTGCTGGACTACTACTCCATGGACTGAGACTACTGAAGAGAAGGGATGAAGACAAATCTGTCCTGCAGCAAGTGCTACAGCTAGTTGTGTGCTGGTAGGAGCACTAGCCTGAGGTTACCTGAGCAGATTTGGCTTGGGAGAAGTGTGGCATGTGGCACAGCGTAACAAGCAAGAGTGATATACTGTGTTCTTCAAAGGCCTTTTTATGTTGCAAGGGCATACTCCAGGCAGCGTGAGATTCTCAGTATTTGCCATTTAGATAGCTATGAAAGCAGAGTAGGGAAGTGCTCTTAGCACAGAGCCTCTGAGAGACAAACTCTGTTTTTCCCTTGTACTCTCCTGCTTGCCCTTCCTGAACTGCCATTTTCTGGCAGGGTCACTTGCAGACTACTGCAAGTCAGTAGGAGGGTCATCAGAGTCCTGTCACCCTTCTTTCCTGTTTTGTGGCATTAGGGACCCTTACCACTAGTTGCTGTGACAACCTGACCAGCCTCTCTGCTTGAAAGAATCCATTTGCAATGCAACTGGTGAAAAAAGCCCGTGACTTTCTCTTACAAAATTGTGAGTCCAGCTGGGAAAGTTGGACTCCAGTCATCTGAAAAGGCAACAGCAAGGCAGCCTGTCTCCAAGCCCTGTCAAAGACTTAACCTGCTTACTCTGTGTACCTCTGCAGACACACCTGCTGCAGTGCCCTCTTGGCAGCCCCCTCTGACACTTGGGCTTGCAGGGCATTAATCATCCATTCTTGGGGCTGTGGGGCCAGGGAAGCTCTCCTGAAGACTAGGAGGACAGGGCTGAGTCAGCTGTGCACGTAATTCCAGAAGTAGGAAGCTGTAGAAAGGCAACAGGACTGGCAGAGCATCCCCAGCAGCTTGATGTATCACACTCCTCCGTCTGAATTTATTGGCTCAGGAAGAGCTGCCGGTTCCTCCTAGTGGTAGGGGTAGGTGCACAGAAGCCAGCAGTCTCATGGTCTTGTTGCCGTCCTAAAGCAATATCTACTTTGCTTGCTGCGTTTAGACTGAAGATAGCAAATTGCCATGAACAAAGATGAAATGTCTTTCTTTAAGCTCGTTGATTCATCTCTTTCTAGTTTTAAAAAACACAACAAAACAAAAAACCAAACAAACTTGTTACTTTGAAATGGTACGTTGTCTCTTGGCTCTGTAAAGACGGGTGGGATCCCTTTTATTCCTTTTGCCTTCCTGTGTAGCAGCTGTTTGCCCAGGTGGCAGGATGTTATGGAAGCCCAGGCTGCACAGTTTGCAGAGGCTGTTGCTTGTATCAGGGACACTGTTTGGCGGTGGGGGAACACCATCAAAGACTGGGAAAGGAATGCTGGTTTTGTGCCTATGAAAGCATTCTGGTGAGCTTGTATGAGCATTTTGTTCTGCATGTCTGGTCCCTGGGTTTCCTGCATCTGGCTCCTAACCTCATGGGTATGGGAGAACTGTATTTGGGAGACTTACTTAGAAGCAAGGCAGTGTATTTCATGAAAGCAACAGTGGTGATTCAGAGGACATTTGAGGTACAACTTGCCAAGAAGATCCTCCATCTATGGTCAGCTGACCACAGGTGATCTATCTGCATCTTGGCATGCATTCTGCAGATCATCCTGGACTTGGATGAAGTGCTTTTGTGGGTTAGTGATTTGGGTGGCCCAAAGCAGCAAGGATCATGCTGTGTTGCCTTCTGATGTGGAGACTAATGTTTCCTGAGGGAAGAGCATCTTGGCCTGTCTTGGCAAAAGATAGTAGATTTGTAAAGATACAGTGCTGTGAACTTGGCCAACTATTTGCTCATGTCCAATCATATGATTGGTTGGTTTATTTGATGCAATTCAGGGAAAGCTGGGCTTCAAACAATGATGATGAGCCTCTTTATAAATTTCTGTTTGCATCTCAATTTTAGGCCTACAACTGGTGGTGGTTCTAGGTTCCTAGGTTAGTTCCATTTGTGAAACCTCGTACTTTCAGTCTTTTTTGGGTCAAGTTTGGAAGTGATTGAGACAGATATCTGCATCTGAGAGAGAAAGTAATGAAAAAGTTTTGAGAGACAGGACTCTGTTTTCTCTGGGTATTGGAGGAAGTAATTCCTTCGTCCATTTGGTACTGATTTGCCTCGTGCCATGTTTTAGGCATAAAAGGGACCATTTCACAGCAGAATGAGTAGCAACAGGCAGTGGCAGGGGTATTTAGAATGCTTACCTAACCAGTGCTAAACAGCTGCTAAAGATCTGAATAGGACCTTTTTATATTTGTTGGTGTAATCACAGGGTGTGCAGAAAGTAGGTAAAATCAAAGAGCATAGGCAGTAGGTTAAGGGAGGTGATTATTCCCCTCTAACTGACACTTAAGAGATGCATCTGAAATAACTGCATCGAGATTTGGGGCCCTGGTACAAGAAAGATGCTGGAGTTCGTGATGTACAGGGAAGGGCTGAGGAATTGGGTTTGTTTAGCATTGTGAAGGCCAAGATGGGATTTAATGGCTATCTCTCGCTACCTGATAGATGGATATACAGAGAGATATATAGACTCACTCATGTAGGTGTGCTGCAAAAAGATGAGAGGAAACACATATGGGTTGCTGGAAGGGAAAATCTGAATAAACAGAATAAATTTTTCTCGATTAAGGTATTTAAGCATTGGAACTAGTTACCCAGAGGGCTTCATCCTTGAAGGTGTTCAAAACTTGACTGCCAAAGGCCTCCAACTGCCTGATGTCACTTTGAAGTTAGCCCTACTTTGAGTGGAGAGTTGGGCCAGATGGCCTCCAGGTGTCCTTTCTAGCCTGCATTATTATGGGGTTGAAGGATGTGGTACTTGCTGCTTGCTAGCCTCTGCCTGCTCTGTAGTGATGAAAAGCTCTCAAGCGGCCTTTTCAGCGTAGCATCTTCTAGCTGATAAGCAGTATAGGTGGTACAAAAGGTGCTGAAACATTGTGGATTTGAACTAGTCCACTTTGACCCATAGAGTAGAGCTTGTTCTCAGACATACATAAAAACAGTATAGATGTAGTCTTTACATATCTTTTGTTGTATATATTACATTACTTGGTGGTGCCTTGAAACAGAAGCTTGATTTAAAGAGTTGCTTGGTAATTTGTTTGCTAGAACTTTTTTGTGGGTAACAAATATGACCACAGGTAGACAACGTTAAAGAAAGTGCTGCTGGGAAAGGTAACAGTCAAATAAAAATCAATTTGATACAGGAGTATGGAGGTTGAGAAGAAGGAGTTACAAGGGAAAGCATTCAGACTATTTTCAAACTCTTGTGTTTTAACACACAAGGATAAAGCTGTATTCTAGATAGGCTGCCAGTATAAACTGGGAACACTTGTAGGTAACAGTTCTGAAGATTACTTTGAGTTTTGTTAGCTTGGAAAAAACAATGATAGTAGAATGAATCAAATGGAAAAACTCCAAGCTGGTTGTGAAGAAAGTGGACATTTCAGCAGAGATAGAGTTTGTTTTTAAGTCATTTTGGTGTGAGTACCTGATCAGTTAGTTACAGAGCACAGTAATCGTTCCTCAACTCATACCAAACAATTTCTGCAGCATTTGTAAATAAAGATTTTAAAAAACAGACTTTCTTGCTTATGAACTCTATTCTGGAGTTACAGTAGTCACTATTGCACATATTCTACTTTCTAAGCTGATTTCTAGATTTTCTAGAACTGTTTTCTACTCTGCCTACCTCAGTGACTCATGTCTTGTAATTGTAAAGCAATAGTTTGCTGTTGAGAACCATGTCTTCATGTGCTAAACCTAGATTGAAGGTCTAAATAGGTGCGAAGCTTCAGTAAAAATAATTATTTTCTTATGGATATCAATAATAGGTGGCTAGATAGATCAGATGCTATTGTATATCTTGCTAGGCTACATCTTATGTTTTAAACCCACGTGCATTCTTAGAATATTACTGCTTTCTGCTGTAAACTCAACACAAATCAAAGAGCCTACTCCAGGAGTCAAAAAAGAAATCATTTAGTAGGCAGGGGAGTGCAGAGAAAGAAGTACTATTCCCTAGCACTCCTCTCTGGCAACAGCTGATAGAACTTTGATTTGATGGCCAATTGATTGCTAGAAAGTTATGTTTACCAAAGGTTAGAGAGTCTGGCAGACATATAAATAGAAGCAGAAGATAGTTTGCAGTCAGATATTACAAATGAATCCTCTCTTTGGCAAGTTAAAGTTGTCTTCCTTATAAAATTAAATCTCCTGAACAAGTGAGTCTGTGGGTAGTGTAATATTCATTGTATTAGATAGGTTTTATAACCTTCTACCCCAAAATGGGAACAAAATAAATCCACAGTACTCCCTTTTGTCCTCACTAAAGCTTTAGTTTTGTAGAAGGTAATACCAAGTTATAATTAGATGTTTGCAGCTGTTACTTCAAATGTGTGGCCTCCATCCCAATGGTGCTTGCATGCCTCTCAACTGATTAAAAATAGAAATAGCTGTGGTAGAAATAGTATTAGAAATCGTTTGGCTAGAATAAATGGTAGTATGTATGCAAAAGAATATTACAGAAATGTAAAGTTAATCTTAAGATGTAGTTAAATTAGTAGACATACATCCTCATTTAGGTGGGGAATGTCTGTGTAGTGTAGACACAAAAAAAGGGGTGGATTGGGACTGAATTTTGTGCTAGAATTGGAAATGTTTACCAAGAACTGGGATGAGGGGGGAAACCAGCGTTAGGAGGTATTTCAACCATACTGAGCTAAGATTTGTGTCATCAAAAAGGACATGTTTTCTTCTCCCTTAGAGAACTATTTTATTCTGCATGTACTTACCTTCACTAATGAAATTACCATGGAAAATACACTGGTGCTTTCCTTTACTCAAATATCTTGTTGGCGTGATTGCAGGGAAGGTGAAAGCTGCTGGTCTTAGCCTGCCAGGTGGCTCATATAAATCAGTGTAGGAACTGGGAGTTTTTTATACTGTTCCCTATTGCAGACTCTGTGTAGGATTGGGTCGCCTCCTGCTGGCTTAAAACCAGCTAGAAGGTATAGAGAAGAAGCTATGGTTGGCTACCCTTAACTTATGTTTCATGTTGAATAGATGCATAACTGAAGGTGTTTGTCCTAATCCTTTTTTATCTTTTTTGGTTTTTTGAGGGTCTTTGAGACTAGTCACACAAGAAACCTCTGTGCCTTTGGAAAGTTCTTCCCATTAATTAGTAGGTATTTCACGACAGAAACTTGCAGAAGAATGTATTAGGTGGAAGTATAATCTCAAATAACCTTCACTTATCCTGTTACACGTTATTAAGGCAGTATAAATAGGATTATCAGTCAAAAGTAAAAGGGAATTTAAAAAAATGTAATGCTTGCACAAACAATACAGTTGCTGATGTGATTTACTGTAGTTTGACTTGGAACAATCCATCTGCCATATTGGACAAGGAGGGGGATGGAATTGGCTATAAAATGGCAATAAACCAACAGATTATCTGGGTCCTAATCTCAATTTACCTAGAATGTTAGTAGTCCAAACAAAAACTATAAAATATACCTGACTTTATTGCTAGCAGATACAGAGAGACCAAGTAATGTTATAAATTGTGGAAAAGGATTTATCACTGTTACATTTTTGCTTTCAGTAGGTAAGAAGGTTTGTCTGTTCACTGTGGTTTTTAGCTGAAAACCTTGCCTAGGCTGAAACAGTGATTTATTTCATGTCAAGAGTTCACAAATTCTTATACACGGGGGTCCAGCACTGGTCTAGTAATTTGCATTGTTTTATCAAGGATTTTTCCAGTGCAATTGTCAGTATTAAGAAGCTGGGGTTGTGCCTCAAGGTGGTCTTTGCTAGATGTGGGCTTACTGCCTGCATCAGAGTTTTTAGACCAGTGATTGACGCCGCAGATATATCTGTTGTTGCACACATTTTGAGACTTCCGGATGAAAATAAAAATAGCAGACTGCTGATGTTTGTGTTATGATCCCTTTCTGATAATGTAAGGAATGCTTAAAAAGAGCATTCAAATCCCCAAAGAAAAATTGCCTTTCTCCTTGTCTTCCCTGCAGTGGATATGCAAAATTGAGATTGCAGCTAATTGGAGAAACTGGGTAACATCAGCAGGGAGAGCAGTGTTGTATCAGTAAAGATCATGGGATTTTTGCCATATTGTCTTTGGAAAGGTTAAAATCAATTTTTCTTGCTTTGGAGTGTTGACTAGTAATTGAAGATTTGTGCAACAGCTGGTGGTGGGGGTGTCCTCTTGCCTACCATATAGGAAGCTGAGTAGTGACGGTAGCCTTTTTGCAGTTCAGCAGCAACTATGGCAAACAAGCAGGAAACAAGGTAGGAAACGTGTTGAGAAGGCCTATGAAGAGCAATGTTTAGGTTTATAATAGTGGCAAAGACAAAAGATCATGAGAATGTGGCTCTCCTTTGGGAGTGGCAGACACTATTGTGGATCTTTCAATTTTTCAGGGCGTTTAAAGCCCTGTAGGAGGTAATCGTATTTCAGCTTGAGAGAAACATGCGACTACAGTTTTGAAGTGAAAAAATAAAACGTTCATTTTAACTAAGCTGTTTTCACAAATAGGGTTAATATTTACCTTGCTGATCTCCAGACAGTCTCAATTTTTCCAGTGTGACCCTTACCCTAGAACTTGAACCTTTCTTCCACATCAGTGGAGTGTATTACCAGTAAGCTGTGGAGTCAACTGAACCAATCAAATATGAATTTATAAATACTGATTAAAATGTCAACATTAAACAAAATCTCTAATTTTGAGATCTTTGATTGCATAAGGGGCAGAAGATCTGGAATTGTTAATGGAGCAAATATAAATTAGCCTTTTTCTGCAAAAGAGATATTTTTGTTTTCTGCTGAAAGCAAGAAAGTCGTGTTTTGCTGCTGCTGTTCCATGTAATTTTTTGGGGGGAAAAGTGAGTTACTTGTGCCCTTTGGGCCTGGCCTGCCCAAAATCTTCTCTTTACCCTTGTGTGTGAGTAGTAGCTGCAGAGCTCAGCTCTGTGCATCCTAGAGTAAGCACTAGAGTGCCTTGGCAAGATTCTTGTGACTCAGTTCCTCTGATTAACATGGCTTAAAACTTATTTCCAGTGTACTTTTTGCCTTTCAGCATACATGGTCTCTTCCAGCTCATGACTGTGAATGTGTCAAGGTAGAGCAAGGTCTGTGTTTTGCTAGTGGTACTGTGTCGTGAAAAAAAGAATAAATGTGTTCGGACTTTTTTTAGCCCATTTTATCCTGTGCAAGATGACTAACAAAAAATGTTGGAATCAAAGCCTAAATGTAGGTAAGTTTCTTTTATGCTGAAGGCAGGCTTAATCATTTTATCTTCTAGTTACTGATTTCAACAGCAGTTTAGCAGCAGCTGCTGCACATACTCATTGTATAATACAAAACATTGTATAATACAAAACATGATTTGCAGCTGGGAAAAGGAAGGCAACTAGATTCCTGTGGGCATAATGGTCTCCTGCAACTGTATTGTCAAGAATTGCTGAAGCTGGTCACTGTGTGCTGTGGTGTTGGTTTTTTCTTTTGCTTTTTAATAGTAGGCAAAATCCTGTGTAGGTATGCCCATATAAAAAACACTGCTTTCTGTTTGATGAAAGAACCTAGAGAATCAAAGAGAACCTGGTGAAATGCTTGGCTTTAGTCAAAGTGGATTCGCATTTTTCCAGTTCCGGTAAACTGTATCATTGTTTGTATTTTTTCAGCTGAACAGTTGTACCGGTAGCTGGCATTTGCCTTGTGTGATTTCCCCCCACTTCCCCCCCTCTCCCTTTCCCTTAATATATGGTAGCATTCTTAAACTTTTAATATGGGAATATTCATGTGAACTTGGTATCTGGAAATCTGTTTAGTGTTGGTGTTTCAAACACTTTGCAGTCAGTGTGTTTTCTCCATTAGTCATGTGGTGATGTGGTACTTTGCCAAGGGTTGAAATAGACGGTATGACAGCAGATCAGAATGGAACATGGATTTCTCTGACACTGTGTTAGGTGAAATGATTTTGTGTACTTTGAGGTGGAAAGTTCATTCAGAATTTTCCTGCTTTTTAATTAAAGAAATGTGGTTATTTAAATAGTTGAGCTAAGAATGCAACATGGTAGGCAACAAACAAAACCTTAGGTAGTATTTTTCTACTATATTTTACTAGGAAGTATTTGAAAGAAGTAAAGGTCAGACCACTAGAAAATGAACACGCCTATCTACTGAGTTAATGTTGGCAACAGTCAAATTGCTGTCTTTCAAAAGGGTTTCTGCTTCTCATTTGAGGGAGTTTTCACCTTTTACTAATTAGAGTAGCTACTCTCCAAATAAGTTATGCTGCATTATTGTAAGGAAGTTGAGTTGATGTGTTCTGCCACTGCTGCTTTTGGCTGAAAGCTTGAGATAATAGCAGAGATAATGTTATTAAGCGTAGTCTGAATACTTCTTAACTGCATTACTGTTTCTCATTTTACCAGTAGGTTACTGATACTGTATTTGGGTTTCTTTTTTTTGGTTGATATAGTATGTCTCTGAAGCATTGGGTATTTATGGATTCAGGTGGTATAAATTAGACATGCCAATAAGCATGTTTGGTTTTTCTTTTTATTCACATAAAGAGTGTGTTTGTAACACTTTTGATTTTTTTTTCTTTCTTTTTTCTGCCCAAGTCTATTTGATTATTATTTTTTCTCTTTCCAAGGTAAATAAAGAGATTATACTCAAAACTTCTTCCACTGACTGACTCCTGTAGTATCCTTTCTTTTCAGAGAATATCTTTGACTACCAAACATTAATTTAGATTCTTGTTACTGTCTCTGAAGAAATCGTTGTGGTACTTTGTCTGTTTACAAAAAAAAAAAAAAAATTCCAACTAGTTAAAGCCTATGCATTTTGTTGTAGGAGAAAAATTTTGTAGTTGTACCTGTTTTGTAAGAAATGAGATCCGAGTGAGAAAACTTTGACTGACAAAGAGCTGAAGACCTTTCTGCAGCTTTTTGAAAATCAGTTAATCCTGTCTTGAACAGGAAATTTTAAACTCAATAGCCACTCCTGAAATTCACCCCTAGTGTTAATAGAAAACCATTTCTGAGGCAGAGGCTTACTATTCTTGGAACCAGGAAACGTTATAAATTGTCATAAGAACAAAGGACAGCTTTGCCAGAGAAACAAAATTACATCAGGAGAGACACATTTGGTGTGGGGCATTTGAGGTGGTTGATCTGTCTCCACAGTGGGCCCCTTGGTAATGTGCTCTGAGAATCTGAAGAACGGAGTGTTGGGAAGGTTGGAAGCAATCAAATAAAAAGTGTAACCTGCCACTGCCTCACTTAGAAGGTATTTAGAGTGGATTAATACAATAGCCTGATAAATTAATCTTACAGGGAGGTCAAGATTAGCTTCTAAAAAGCTCTTGCACTGTGCAACCCCTTTCCCTGATAGATCAAAACAATCCTACACAATGTTACTTTCCCTGCTTTTTTTCTTTATTCCCATATCCAACTGCAAGATCTGCTGTCATCCCCCAACTTTTCTTCAGCAAAACCAGTAATGACTTAAAAAGAAAATTTTTCAAATTCATCCTTCAAAGCAGTAACTCTTGCCGTCTGTGGTTATGATAGGAAGGTGAATTGTGTACCGTTGCTGATTTTTTTTTCTGCCTACTGTTATTAATGCAGTGTTAATGTTACAGTGCTAACCTGTTCTTAATGCAGTGTATTAAGATCTGACGAATGTTACCAGAAAGCCCTCAGATTCTTAGAGCCTATGACAGATGGGTAGAGCAACAGTTTAAAAAAAAAAAAAGAAAAAAAGCTCATATTAATCTTATCACGTGTAACACTTCCCTAGCTGAAGAATGTGTTACTGAAATTTGTCTTGAAAAGTTAATTTTTTCAAACTACTTGGTGGACAAATGAAAACTGAAAGATAGGACTTTTTGAATATTTGAACATTGCAATTGTTGTCGGAAGATGAAGCAAATTTACTGTGGTTCTAAAATCAACCTGTACTAACAACATTAGCTGTGTTTTTAGCAGCTTATGAATGTGTCAGCTTTTTATTGATTCTTTAAAATAGAACCCAGCAACAAGTAATAAGTTAATGGCATCTTTTCTTCCTCCCATATAGGGTAGGAAATTAAATATTTAAAATTTTCTGTAATTTCCTGGTAATATTTACAAGAAATGAGATGAAGTTACTGTTTTATAAGTCACCTCTGTTGTTTAAACCTTTTTATGTAGTTCTGTTGTTTAAATCACGTTTCTAGTTAGTGGAGTGAAGACTTTGACCCAGAATAAAGTTCAACACGCTTTGTTCAGTCAGTGTGGTTTTTTTTATAAGGCTGGATATCTGTACTCTGGTGCATTGACTGAACTTGTCCATACTGAAGTGTCTTGTAGATGTGTAGAACTGGAGGAAGAATCATAATTACTGAAATAATAAAAAAGCGTCTGTGCTTGTAAAACCACGTTATTGATAGTAAAATGCACAGAGTATGGAGTTTGAACTTATAAAAAATAGCTGCAGTTAAATTCAGTACATGTGGGTCTTAACATCACAGCAATGTGGCACAGACTCGCAGATGTCTTAAAGCTGAGGCAAGGTTTATTATGTTCTCAGACCACGGTTTTTGAGACACAAATGGCCTCAAGGGCAGGAATCTCTGGTCCAGTAAGTCTGCTTTGTGTTATTGCAATGGAATGAAACAGCCCTAAAACCAGCCCAACTCGAACTGGCCAGAGGGCTTCTGTGTGGGGCAAGGGCTAGAGATCATAGTGTTGTTCTCTGGGGCAGAGCTGGTGCCCGAGAACCATGCAGAGTGGTAGCTAAGGCATCTTTTGCTCTTTTTAATACTCCAGTGGCTTGCCTGCTAAGTACATGATCTGAAGGTCTTGATACCACCAAGTTTTTACCTTCAGCAGTCCGTATGTGTTGGATGCTGTGCAGCGGAACTAGAACAGGCAGTCTTTTGGGTCTGTTTTATTGAGAGTTTCAGAAAGGAAACAGTGTAATGCCAGAAAACTGTGAAGTCGTTATAGGTCATTTGCAGTGTAACTGAGATCTGAGCTGGAGCGTTGCAAGCCTGAAGAACTGAGTCATTTTTGGTATGGTATCATTCAGTGCTTCCCTGTTTTCAGTGGCTGTGAGTACAACAGCTGGGAGAAATGGAGTAAAAATGGTATCTTTAGCTTTTGAATGATATGGATGGTACCTAGGAAATGAATGATTTTTCTGATCTAATCTATAGACTAGCCCTGTGTAGAGCATGTTTACAGTTTTCCCACCTGCTCTGTGTAGACCCCGCTGTGGTGCTCTGCTGTACTATTACAAAGGTGGCATAATGTTGGTGAGCCTTGTCTGGAGTAAGAAAGTCTACTGACACATCTGATAATCTGATAATTTTGTCAGGCTGTGTAAAAATCTTTGGGGCAGGTGAGTCCTAAGTGACAGTAAAAATCATATAGGAACTGTAAAAATTCACCTGATCTGAGACAGAAAAACAAGCTTCAGTTTACTATGCTTTGGGTTGTTTTTTTTTTTTGTCTTGGGGATACTCAAGCAGGAGAAGCATTAGAGAAGTGACATTGCATTTTAACATCAATGTTGTGGTATATAGGCAAAATGACTATATAGATATTATCCAGAAAGGAGATTTGTTTTATTTCATTCCTTATTTTGTTTGGTTATGTGTATAGTATTTTAAAATCCAGCCTTTACAAATGCTTTATTTGCAAAGTTTTGTAAGTCTTCCTGTGTGAATTACATACTCAAGGTTTTGTTTCATTTTTTACTTTGTATGGGGAGATCTTGGCAGTTCTTATAATCCTTACCAGCAAGGCGTTACATTGAATCATCTCTTATGGATTCTTACTTAATAGTCAAAAGTAGTGCTTCAGGATTGTACGCATGAGAATGGCCAAGAGATTAATGTGACTTCCGGTGTCTGTCATCTGCTGTGCTGTTACAGTGATAAACTATAACTAAAAAACTCTGATTTTTTAAAAAAAAAGACTAAAAAAAAAAAGACCTGAATCATGAGAAACAAATTTAAAGTGCGTGTTGCAGCTCTGTTAAATGGGATGCAAAACCAAGTATGATTCTTGCTCATACATTTTGGCAATTTTTCCATAATCATTGTCTGTTACAGTATGACAGTGCCTAGAATTACAAGTAAAGTTTTATGTTAGAAATAGAACACAATGGCATTGTAAATAGTAAAAGAAAAAAAAACAAAGGGAAGTACGTGAGTTCTAAATTGTGGTTACATTTTGTTCATGATGAATGTGACATTTTAAATTTAGGGGAATTACTCAGCTTCATAATGCAAAGTTGTATGCAGGTGTAACTGTTCTTTTGTATGTAAGCACATGTTATGCTAAAAGGTGTTGTTTTAAATTGCAGATTCTGAACAGTTGCTGGAACTTCCTAGGAAGTGCCAGAATTTGTTACCAAGGCTCCTAATTCTGCTCTCCTATGCCTTTGCGTTATGATCTCTTATTACATTGTTTCACACTATTTTTTCCTGCCTCATTCAGTGAACAGGATGGGCGGTGCTCAAGAATTGAGCAGCTACTTGATATTTTAATCCTTATCATTGAGTTAGCAGCCTGGGCTTTATTTACTGAACACCATTTAAAAGTCTCTAAAGAATACATAATTATTCATTCTCTTATGGCCTTTTCTACTGTGCCTGGCTGAACTATTTTTATCCATTCAATTGTATTTTCATGTGCATTTTTTGGTCAGTACCTATAAATTTGTGTGCTGTGTGAAATACATGTGTGCAGACATGCATAATGTCCGTATATACATTTAATTTTCAAAGATAATTTTGCCATTCCCTTTGATAACTTAGAGAATGAAAACTGATTGTCTGTTACATAACTTTAAACAGCCTTTTGTGATGCACTTGACTAAGGACATCCATTCACATACTTGAATCATTCTCTTGTCTTTGGTGATACTCTTCAACTTTAATGTATCTGTCTGTGTATTCTGTGGGTCAGACAAATTGCCCCTTTGTTTAAACACAGGTGGTACACCCTGCTGAACATGACTGCAAAGAACACTTAAATGTAGCATTCAGAATATAAGTTCATGTGAGAAATGGGAAAAAGTGAGGGTAGTTGAACACTGGAACAGATTTCCCAGAGAGGATGTGGAGTCTTCATCTTTGCAGGTGTTCAAAACCCAACTGGATGCGGTCTTGAGTAACCTGCTGCAGTTGGCCCTCCGTTAAGTAGGTTGGACCAGAGGATCTCCAGAGGTCCCTTCCAGCCTCAGCTATTCTGTGATTTATACAATACAAGATGATCTACTTGTGGGTGTATATATTATTGTTATTATTTCTGATGAGCAAAACTTCTTGTATCTTGGGGCATTCTTCACCAAAATGCTAGTAAAATGTCTGCAATTTCCATTTGGCTAGCAGGCTATCTTGTCAGTCCCATAAACAGTAGTTTAACTGTTCTCAGCAAAAGTTGTAGAAATGTTTGTACAACAGCAATTCTGTTGCTATGCTAGTACTTTGCAGCACATTGCAATAAATTATAATGATTTACAATTGTCCAAACTGTTAGGTACTTCATCTTTTTTGGGATAAAGAACATAGTGTAGAACTCTTGGTGCTGATGGTTGCCTATTTAGGTCTTGATCCTGTTAACAACTTTTGCAAATGATGGGTGCTGGAAAGAACTTACCATATCTTTGTCACTGACTCTTGCAAATTTTAATACTGTTACCAATGCATCATAGCTCTGTTTGTAAGGTTCTTCTGTAATATCCACCTGTTGTTTGAGGTATTTTAATATTGCTGCTACAAAAAGGCCTAGACTTTTCCCATTGCCAATGTTAATATTTCAAATAAGAATGGAAGGCAACAAGTAAAAGATGGTGCATGTAAAATCTGTATCATCTTTTATTGTAGTCCAAATACACCAATTCTACCTGTCTGCTACTGGTGGGATGGGAAGATTACAGTACTTGTCTTCAAAAGGCCACATCCAATTAAAATAAATTTTATTCCTAACACAGTGTTAACTTCTTTTCTGTTGCAGAAGGAGTTGAGCCTTCCGAGAAGAGGAAGTTTGTGAGTATATGAAGTTTTTTCTATTGTGCTCAAAGTAAAATATGTAGGTTTGACAGTTTTTGAGTAGGCTAGTCGTCTTTTCAGGGTAGTTAAAATGGTTAATTATGGCTGTTGATCTGCCTTAAAATACACACAAAGAAATTAAGACTGTAAATGAAAACCTATGGGTTGTGCAGTGACCTTTTTTATGCCCACCCCCCTCTTCTAGAGGGGCTATTGTGAGGGATTTCCAAAATGACAAAAAGTTCTTATGTTGAAGCTTTTATTTTGTTTTGAACATTTCTCTTGTTAAAAATCAAGGAAGAAATTTGGTTTCTTCATGGATGATATAAATGAAACTTGACATGTAAGTAAAACCGTTTCCTTACAAAATTCTGTGATTAGACCTGTGGATGAGAAGGTAGGAACAAAGAATAGATTTGTTCCACTAATGTATAGGGTTGTTAAGCAACTATTTTGATTAGTTGAAGAAAAGACTGTATTGTATAAACTGTTACTGAGTTAGGATAATATGAACTCAGATGCTGTGGTTTAGTTGTGCTTTTCTAAGATTTCTGTACCTTGGCTTTGTTTTTCTGGTGTTTTTCAGCTTTTTGATTTGGAAGCTTGTATTTTTATTTGTATCTGTTTTATTTCTTGTTCTTTATTAGAAATTTGTTGAGAGTATTGGGATAAGAACATAGCAAAATCAGAAACAGCTCTGTTCACTTATTACTTTCTTTCAAAAAATACCTTAGGATTATAAGGTTCGCACTGTACTTGAATAAGCTTGTGTTAATGTGACAACACATTGTGAATAAAACTCAAAGACCTTGCACAAAATGCCAGTTATTAGGTTTTCTTTTCCTATGCTTGTTTTCAACTTGATAGTGCTGTGTAGCTTTTGGTGGTAGTAAGGTTAGGTATGTGAATAACTGAAACTGTAATGTCTGAGAAAGTGCGGTTAAGTACTCTGTTGTTCTGACTTAAATGGTATACCAGAAGTCTGTACTTCATAGGATGTCTGCTGACTTGGAAAAGACTTTCTTGTTTTAGGTTCTGACACATGAAAAGTTTTATGGTAAATAGTAAGCAAACTCATTATTTAAGAAAAGTCAAGAAAATATGAAACTAATTCCACATCAAGTATTTGATTATTGCAATGATAGAAAAACAGTTAAAGAAAATGATTTTTTGTGGTTCTCTTGGTGCCCTTGGTGCTTTATATTAACCTGAAGCTGTTGTGTGAGCAAAAGACTGCCTCTGTTTAAGCTAATGTTGACTTCAGCCAGAGCAGAAAGTGGCTTGTTTTATCTGTAGCCATGACCTTGCTTACTCTTGCTATGATGTTTGAAGTTGAATGTTACTAGATATTTTTCTCTAAGTTTGAAAAATGGCTGCAAAGCAATCACCTCAGTTGCATTCATATACTTATTTTTATAGCTGATCACTGAGATTTAAGTGCATGTTCTGTAACGTTGCTGAGACTTTAATAAAGTATGGTAAAGGAATAGCCCCCTGTCAGCATAATCATATCTAGTTATTAAAGTGCTTAGGATTCTGCAGATGGTATTTTAAAATATCTTTGATACTGCTATCTTACTTAACAGGGCTCATAATGCTGAGGACAGCAAGGGCTGTAGCATCAGGGGCTGTGTGTGTGGGCCATGTTGGCTGCTGTATTTGCATGTTATATCATGTTGACATGAAGACTGAATTTCACAATGTGAGATGTCCTGGGCTTTTATTGCCATAAACATGGAGGGGTCCTGAATGGCTCCAGGTAGGCATATTGTTTTGTATTCTGGAGCTTCAGAGCCAATGGCGTGCCAAATACGCAGCTTTAAGCAGAACAGGAAGACCTGGTTCAAGGCTGATCAAGTAGAGAAGCTTGGAAAGCAAGGTTTGACTTGTACTGGTATTCACCACCCCCGCGGTCCCCCATCTTCCCTGCTTTGAAATGATCTCTTTTTCTCTTAGATGATGCAATTAGAGGAGGAAAGGAAAGAGGGGTGCATGAGGAAAAGTGTCTTGCTTATAGTTCACCATGGGTATGTTTCCAAGAGCTAGTGTGCAAAATATTTAAGCCTTTTTTTGTATCTGTTACATTATTTTTTAAAAAAACCCTATGTCCTGGTTTGAGGTAAAACAGGACCAATTTTGTTCAGTAACTTTACTTTTTAGCTAGGCCTCTTCTAACTACTGAAATTAACAGCATATTGTGCAGGTACTGTTCCCTCTCAGAGTGATAAGACCAATGTTTATAGTTGATGCCCAGGCATGGTGTGCAGAGAGGCTTTTGCTTATACTTATTGCTCTAACACCCGAGGCCAGATGACTTTGTTATTTGCCCTGTTGGAAGGTTGGAAGCAGAAAAGCATAGTAGGGACCCACCTGCAGGGAGGAGCGGACAGGACAGGTGACCCAAAACTGACCAACAGGGTATTCCATCCCATCTGCCTCATGCTCAGTATAAAAGCTGAGGGATCAAAGGGTCAGTTCTCTTCCTTCAATGGCTGAAGTCTGAGGAGGACTCTGTTTGTCTGCCTGTGATCCCAATCCTGAATGCAGATCCGGAATCCAGTTCCCGTCAGTCACTGAGTCCAGCCTGGGACTTCCCCAGTGCCAGCTGGTGTTGTGATTGTCGTCTCGGGAGCTTGATACAGTTTTATATATATTTTTCATTATTTATTTTTATTTTATTATTAATATTTCATTAAAGTAGTTTAGTTCCTTCTAAACTCATAAGTCTCTTTTTCCTCCTCTGCCCCTCTCTTTGAAGAGGGGTAAAGGGGAGTATCTGTCGGTCCCATCTGGGGTCCCCCACGTCCCCAGTAGCTGATTTGGCCTAAACCACGACACCCTATTTTAAAGACTGGCTACCAGCTGGACCATACAGAGTTGTTTTACATATATATGCAGATAATTTTTAAATAAAGTTTCTATGACAACACGAAGCAGCTGCTGATTCTAAGTCTCAGGGTGGTGGGACTGTGGTGTGTATATAACATGATTATATGGAAAGGTGGGTATTTGGCAGGAAGCATGCTGAGTAACAGATGATTTGAAAAGAAGTGATATTTGACTGGTACAGAGTACCAGCCTTTCCCTACCTATTCTGCTGAACCAACCAGAGCTCTTGGACTTACTTATCTATGTGCTCAACTTGATGCCAGAAGTGGTACTCAGGTTTCTTTTATTAAGTTGATCAGATAGGCAGTGAAAGAGGGCAGTGCAGTCTTCCTGCCAGCAAAACCGTAAGCAGAGTCGTCTACCTGTGCAGTAGCTGTTATTCCAAGTTCGTTATATGTGGCATCCATTCCAACACGTTGTGCTACCTGCTGCAAGCTGGCAATGTTTGCTTACTTGTTGAACGTCATCTGCTATTCATCTGCCAGGGGTACCCTGATTGTGGCATTGGGCATGTATGTTCTTGCTGTGTGTGGAGCTAATCCACCTAGTAGCTGACCTTTTGATCTAGTTCCATGGCTGTCACTCTACAAGCCCAACCGGCTTAGGTTAAAAAACATGCCCTCTGTTTTCACTGACCTATTTATGTTACGTCTCAGTAAATGTTGTGTGTTAACCAGCTGAGTTTCCATCACTGAATGTGTCCTTATCCTCTTTTGTTTCCTACCCATATCCACAGAGTGCAGCAAAATAAGAACTACAGAGAGACAGGGCATGAACTTAAAGGTTATGGCACAAAAATTACCCTCAGCTTCAAGTAGGTACATTCTGGTTTAAAATGCCCTTCTCCTAAAAATGAATTAACGGGCTTCTGTGAGGTGGAGAGGAGCCTTCAGAAACAGTAATACTTAGAAAGAAGTAAGTGGGTAGGTAGAGGAGGTTCATCCTTTCTTTAGAGCTTCAGTGGTGAAAGCACCTGCCCTAGAAGTAAAATACCTAACTTTTCCAGACTAAATCTTTTTCCTTTTTCTTTTGTTTAATCTGTCAATTTCAGTTTAATTCAGTTAGATAACTTTTATATATTTATTTTTGCTGCATCTATCCTTCTCTTGACATTACTGAAACTAATTTCAGTAATTATAAAATACAGACTGTAGTTCAGTAGCAGAAATTATATAATCTACTTGCACCTGTGGAAATGTCAAAGTTGGTCACATAATTTTCATATAATTCATTTATGCATTACAGTGAAGCAGCTGATATCCTTGGATAACGGCAACCTAAGAATATGACCAAGAATTCAAGAATTCAAGAGAAACACGTATTAAAACCACTACTTGCTTAGGGGCTTAATTAAATAAGTTTCAAGAAAGTTAATAACAGTTTTGTAAGAAAGTTTTTGTCAATGGCAAATATAGACTATCAGTTAACCTCAGGGGAAAAACTGAGAATGAGAAATTGAGTGGAAGTGACTTAGGAAATCATGCCAACCATCTTTTAAAAAAAACCCAACAAAACCAAACGAAAAAAAGGCTCTGATGCTAGTGTCATGGACGTGCACAGAACTGGAATTTGATTGACAGTTTCTGTGTACACATATATTTGTATGCTTACAGATAGATATATCTATTAAGAATTGTTTATGTACATAGGTGACCTGTGATAAGGAAAAGTGTTTAGATCGAATGCCAGACTACCCAAAGGAAACCTTAAAAGTGAAATACATTGATTGTACAAGCCAAAGTCTCTCCCAACAGCCATCTGTGAGTTTTATCTCCTTAATTGCATAGGCTTTGTTGTGGCTTGAAGGATGCAACTATCAAAGACAGTCAAGGAAATTAATTTTGAGTAACTGCAAAGAATTGTAAAATAACACAAAAGCCTCCAAATACCCTAAAACATGTCAGAAAGATTGCTGCTTCCTTTGTCTTACATAGGTATGTTTCAGGACCTTTGTGTATATTTATGCATGCAGCTTCGCAGCTTTTTTCATTGAATGTATTTTTGCAGAAGGGCACTGCTGTCCTGAAAGTGTTCCTCTCCTCGTAGGTCATTTGCAAAGTGCACAAGTTCAAATTTGATTCATTGTATCTGAAGACAGAAACATCATTTAGGTTCTGGAAAAGAGTGATTAGTTTTGGAAAATACTATCTGAAAAATTTTAGACAGTTCACTATAAATAATACTAGATTTTGGAGAAACAAAATATTTTCCATGTTAATTATAAAAGCTGATGAAATGCAGTCTTGAGATACTCGAGTTACTGCAAATTTGTATTCCTAATCAAAATAAAAACTCTGTATTTCTCTGTTTATTAAAGTTTTAGGGCTTGTTCGGATTTTTTTTTCTCTGCACAGCCTCTGCAATCTGGTGTTCCCTGAGAGAAATTAAGTTCCTTACATTACAGTAATGTGCAGTATCCATTAAAATTATTACAGAAGAAAAACATACTTTGAGAGAACTTTCTGCAGAGCATGTGTCAACAGTTACACCTAAATCTGAGCAATGAGTTCCTCATGCTGTGAAATGGTATTGAACTGGAAATTTGTATTGCTGTAGCTCTCTTCTGTATACACTTTGCTGCTACTGCTGTTTATATTTGTGTAGAGATGAAGTAAACAAGTTGACCTGAGGCGAGTGCTTTGATACGTACCACTATTACACTTGTCCTGGTTTGAGTGACACAAGACTAACTTATCTTCTAATGCGTGGCAAAGCTGCACTTTTAGAAGACTCTAGTGTCTGAATTTGTGAAAATACTTACTTTATAGCCAGCTCTATGGCTATATATGGGTTTCAAGGTCTCAGTGGTTTTGAGTTAGCCATGTGCAGGGATGAGGAGGAGCAAGACCCAGGCACTTGACCCAAGCTGGCCAAAAGGATTATTTCACACCATGAATGTCACATTCAATATAAATTAGAAAGTTTGCTGAGGAGTTCTCTCTCTCCCTTGATGGCCGCCATCCTGAGAACTTCTTGCCCCAGTGCTGGACCCCTGAGGCCTTCCCTTCTTACCGAAGCTGTAGCGCTCACAGTGTCCAACATTTGCTGTCCACTGCTGGGAGTGCACAGCTTCCTACTGATATAATGGGCTGAGTGTAATCCTTGTGTATCTTATATTGGTATTGGTATCAATATTGGCTCTTTGATGTTATTAATGTTAACTATCTAGTCTTAGTCTATTAAATCTGTTTATATTTCAACCCTCAGGTTTCCTTGGTTTTCCCTGGCTCCCCTGCCTGGGTGGTAAAGGGTCATCGGGTGGGAGAATAATTGTCTAAATGATAGTTAATTGTTGTGGGTTTCTCAAACCATAACAACACTGAAAGTATTGAGATTTAGATCAGTTTGTTCTTTAGAGTGTCTGCCTCTATAGCTGTGGCTCATGTATCTTCTCTTGGCAGGAATTTTTACCGCAAAACAGTGTGTGCTGGTAGAAGACTCTGTCTGACCATGGCTTAAGGAATTCCATATGCCTGGACAAGGGATGTAGGGCAAGGTTGCCCCCAGAAAAGTCCTTGTTGCACGTTGTAGTGTGTTGACCTTTGGCAGGAAGTGGAGGGGGCAAAATAATTAAGCAAGAAGGCTTGTTATCCAGGACTGGCGGGAGTTAGACCTTTTTGTCTCGAGACGTGGATAGCTTGGGTGGTGCAGTCTGTATTGTGGGTACAGCTTATGCTTAGCTATGAATCCACCTATTCATAAAGTTCCACCTCATTACATATGCATCAGATGCTTTTATCACTCTTTGCCTATGTGTTAGATCAACAGACTTAGTTGCTGATCTAAATTTTATCTAAAAAAGAGTAATCTTCTTTTGTTGGGTTAGTTGCATCCCCATTTAGGGCTTTTTCAGGCACAGTAGCAAAAAAAAATAGGCTTTTTTGGTGTCACAGTCAAGAATAGCTTTTGATATCAGCAAATAACACAGTACTGCTAAGCCGTATGTCAAAGACAGGGCTTTTCTGGAAGGAGTGGAAGCTGTGGGTAGAGTTGAGAGGGTCTTACACCTTAGAGTCCTGAAAGTAGAACCAGCTAATTTTTTCTTCCTATTTAATTTTCATTTCTGTTTTATCCACTCCTTTTCTTCAGCTTCATCTGAGTTTAAAGCAAGCTGAAACTCCGCTTTGGACTTTCAAACGATTGTGTCCAGTATATTCATCTTGTACCTTTGTAATAAACAACAACGGGTTAATCATGAAAAGAAAACTAGTCAATTTTTTATCTTAAATTATTTGGAAGATTACCATTATCTTAATTTTGGAAAGTGGAGTAGATTAATTATTGTTGCCAGGTAATGAATCTCTCAATTCTAATATGGATGGTTTGTGCTCAGACAAATACTCTCCATAGCCCGTGTTTGAGTCTTCAGATGTGCATGCTTTAGTGTTGAGCGTTACTAGCACCGTTGTGTTAAATGAGAACTTGCTCTTTAGCTGTTTTTCTCCCTGGTGGCAGTATACTATGGTTGGTATACTGTATGGTGCTCAATAACCACATTTCTGTCTCTCTGACAAACGAAGTAAATTCAAGTCCGTAACTTTCAGGGTTGTTCTACTGCTGTCATTGAGGGGAATTTTTTTTTTTTCTGCAAGTCTAATTTTCTGATATTTTGCTCATGCTATGGGTAGATATAAAAAATCCTATCTCCCTTTTATAGCTCTGTGTTACTGTTTCGATTGGCACCTTTTGTCACAGTAACATGCTGGGAGGACAACATCTTTAAAACACCCCTATGTTATTTTTCTTAGTGGTGCCTTCCTAAGTGCAGCAGACACTCTTAAGTTGCTAGATGCTTAGCATTGCATTTGTCATTAAAATGCATTTTTGTTAAAAGGAGGACTGGTTACCAAGAGATCCACATTGCTTTGTATGTGACAACCTTGTCATCCTCAATATTTATAATTTCTTCAATGTGTCATCCTTGAACTTTAGGCAGTGCCTTTAAATCTAATTTCCTTATCACTGATGAAAATGCTAAATAGCATCAAGCCAGATTATAAAATTTTATGAACTCGTAAAAAAAAAATAATCTTCTTTGTACAAAGGAGATTCCTCTGTTTACCCCTTTTTTTGAGATCTGTTAATGAACTCCAAATCTATTTAATATAGTTTTAGATTGCAATAGATTTTGCATCTCTTTTAGTGCAAATTCCAAACAAGGAATTCAGATACTTCACAAAGTCGACGTCTCTGGGCAGGTCACTCGTGTATGACATGGGAGACAAGGGCCACCAGCTGTTGAATCCTCATCGTATCTCCTGGGTTCCTTGTCATTGACAATGAAGAACTCAGTTTTGGACATGTTTTTTGTGTGCTGTAGGAGCCAACAGTTAACATAACATGATCCTTTTCCCTCACAATCTTGCTTACTTCAGCCTCCATAAATTTTAGGCAGGACTGCTGCCCATTGTCTGTGTTTCCTTGTTTTAAAGTTGTGTTGGGCTAATGGGAAGAGTAATATCACATGCAGTGTGCTGTGTAGCCTTGTTGCCATCTTCCTGTTGTCGGCATGTGGGCGTCTGCAGACAAATCCTTTGTGCTGTAGAGAGCACAGGGCTGGTTTTGATGTAAACAACACATTCCTTGGTATTTTATTACTGTTTGTGTCCTTGGCTATCAGTATAGGCCATTCTGTTTATTCTTGTCCCATTGACCTTTTGGTGCTTTCACATGCACATTTGCATCCCTGCTTCATTTGTACCACTATTAATATTACTGTGTATCTCTGCGTGTTGTCTCTTGACTCATGTTTTACTGGTATATGTGTGGGTTTTACACAGTGATGTCCTCTCTTTATGATTTATCACATCGCATGTTAAAGAAAGGAAAGATCTGTTTTAACGTAATGCATCATGTCGCTTTTCAGTGAAAGATGTATACACTGCTTCAGGCTATTTTAAAGCTTTGTGAAACTTTGTTACTGGTAAATTCATGCTCATCTGTTTGTGTGTGTGCATGCACACAATCTTTATGTATACATACAAAAAAAAGTCTGGTAGTGGTGACATTTTTGTGTATTTTAAAACTATTCTTTGTTGTATTATGGGATGTATGTTCATACAGCATTGTCCATTATAAGAATATTAATTAATTACATAGATATGCTTACAAGGCCCAGAACATCAAAAAATTTGTTGAAATAACATGGCTACCTGGAGTATTGATGTCCAGAGAATGAGGTGCTCAGGTTTGAAAGCTCAATTGTGTAATGTGATATTTATCTACTGTTGTTCTGTAAGTGCTGTGGTGACTGAGGAGTGTAAATTACCATCTGACCCATGCTTGACCAGGTACCATGCTTCTCCACAGTGCTGTGGGTGTGCCATGCCCTGTTGGAATTTTGTTTTGGCTACTTAGGCAAGGACAGGACAGGGTCAAGAGTGAAAAATAATCTTAAGTAATTCTTTATCAAAATTGTGATCAGATTTAACCACAATGAAAAAGCAAAATGAAATTCACCTCTAGGGTCAAGTTGTGGTCCTGTAGGAATGTTGCAGAATTTCAGGATGGGGAAATCTCATGATTCTTGAAGGGAGCAAAAAAATCAAGTATCTGTGTGCCTCCACGTTTTGCCTAAATTAAACGTGTTTTTGCAATTTTGTGTGAAATTTTAAATATTTAAAATACTTTTATACATGCAAATAATTCTTTTATAGCACATGCGGTTCAGCCTAGCTGTTTTGAGGGCCAGATCTCAGAGCTAATGGACTGCTCGTGATGTGAAGGTGGTGCTGAGGTGCTAAAATAATTGAATCTCTACAAAGAAATAGCAGTAGAAAAGACCTCATCAGTTTACTACTAAAACTTGAATAGTGAACCTGGCAAAATGAGGCAAAAAAGAGTAATGAGATGGAGGTCTGACAAGTTGGCTAACTGTTCTTGCTTTTCCCAATGTGACAGTCCCCTCCCCTCAGCAGCCTATTCAGCTTGTGGCCTTTTTCACTGAACTGCTCTGTTTCTGTTGGTTCTGCCCTTATATCCTGCATTATGTGTTGAACCAGCGTTTGTGATGTTTGCTGTGTTTCTGTGTGCATAGAAGCAGCAAAGCGTATAGCCAGAGCAGAGGGAAAATGCTGGGGGAATTTAATGGCTGGGAGTGTGAGCTGCAGAGGCAAGGGACTGGTGGTCTCTGAGCAGCGGGTTAGGGTCTTGGGGTAACTTTGTAAGTGCAATATTATGTGATTAAATTCTGACTTTCGGTGGCAACTGTGATAGATGCATGTTGAGTAATAAAAATGTTTTGGAAAGATATTTGCTATAAATATTTTTAAATTAGCAATGTCTGTGCCCTCTTGTTTGTTTTATAAACAGAAGTTGCATTGTGAGTGAGTAAAATAATTTCTCTTTCATATTTGTTCTATTAAAACTTCAGACTTGCATGGCATACGCAAAAAGAACAAATGACCATATAACCACTTGTTTTATTCTGCTGCCTGAGAAAGTGCTTACCCAGTGAGAAAACTGGCAGAAGAACATCATGTGGGTAATCACTGCTAGTTAGTGCAGCTTGAATTTCAAATAGTAAACCTCAAAAATCTGGTATACTGAAACAGCTTCTTGTTAGTTGTTCATTTTTTTCCAGTAGCATTAATTTCAGGAAGTCCAGTTTTCTTCAGTTAAGGAAAATTCCAAGTTTGTCAAAATGAATTGTGACAAAGGAGTTGTAATGTTCTCACGAATTGCATGGTCCAGGCTGACCTATGCTGTATTGATGAAATGATTTTTTTTTTGGCACTGATGCTACAAAGATTTGAATAATCTCTTAATCTACAGAGAGAGCTTTCTGAGACTGTGCAATTTCTATCTTGCACACATTTAGCCTCTGTAGGATTGGCGTCATGATGGGGCTCTGGAGAGATTACATGATTGTTTGATGAACCTGTGCTGTGCTTATAGAATTCTAATGGTAGTTTTTTGGGTTTTTGGCTGGGTTTTTTGGTGGAGATTAAAGGTGAGGTATAACTTACAAATAAATGTTTGGTTTTATTTTAAGGAAAGAAGTATTCAGGTTTCTGCACAATATATTTGTTCCTCTGATAGCAGTAATATCACCTGTATTTTAAGTATCTGCTCTGAGGTGAAAGAGGTAGTTGCTGAACAGCAGGGATCTGCCTGCCTTGTGTTTTCTGGCAGGCATTCTGGCATTACAGATTTTCACTTTGAAATTTTCAGTATTATTGCCATTCCATTATGTAAAGTATAGGCTGACTTTCTAGAGATGTCAAGATCATGAAATCCCAGTGAGACACTTCTGTTTTGTCTTAAAGGAGGGAAGTATTTTTTTCCCTCCTTCTTTTCTATGAAATGCAAATTTGAGCATTTTTTATTACTGTCAGTATTCTAAACCAGTACTGTTGCTTTTTGTAAAGTATATTAATGTATTTGTTATCTGCAGTTTCTTTGTCATTCCACTGGACAGTCACAATGTTATATGCCTTGGCATAAAGCATTTGGGAAACTCCTGTTTATGCAGAATGCTTGAGTATCTTCTGAGGAGCAAATGAAACCTGCTGCCATGTGCTGACTTCCCCCAGGACTCCAAATCAAGATCTTCCTCCTAGTTGCTGCATAGCTTGGGATAAAAATATTGGAAAGACCATCTGAAAAAGCAGCTGTGTAAATACTTTCTAATATTAATTAGCCTCTTAGTTTGCAGTACTGTACTTCTACATTTTCTTGTACTGTTCTGTTACATGCACCCTAAAGATTTATTTTGGATGAAGCCAGATGGGAAGATCCTCTGCAGGCTCTTAATCTGTTGTACTCCTACCCCTAATGCTGAAGTAAGGGACCAAACAATGAGTGTGTAGGGAGCACGTGTATGCTAGGAAAATGCTCTTGGACCGCTCAGTTCATGTAATGTCCTCACATGCTTCCTTTGCTATGTCAATAGCTGGATCGCATTTGTGCCTTCATATTGGCTGTCGTCCGTGAGCCCACAATCCTTCTTGGCTCTCACCTTCCTCTTTCACTAAACTTTCATATCTAGTAGTCTTTTTCATACCCAACTTACCTTCTCTGTCAGTCTCCCCTTGATGGGCTCCTTTGTGAACCTTCTAGCTCTTCATGTTTGTCTCCCTTTCTTTCCCCCTTTCTTTTTACAACTATCCTTCCAGCAATCCTTTACCCTCCTTAAAATGCCAGCCTTGGGCCCTGAGGAATAGATTCTGCTTGTTAACCTGTGCCTTGAGAAGAATAAAGCTACTTCAGTGTGAGGAGGTTGCTGCTGGATGTGAGAGGGACTGGCCATCAGATAAAATTTCAGAAGACGAATGCTTCCTTCTGGAGGACCAGAGGCAACAGCTGGATCTTGGAGGAGCAGCAAAGCAGGCATGTCCTCACTGCCAGAGATCTTGAACAAACTGGGAGCTGCTAACAATCCTGATGCATCTTCCTCTGAAGGCTTTACACGATGATCCTGGGCAGCAATGGGTGAGACAGCTGCAGGAAGAGTTGGAGGAGGAAGAAGGCTAGTTTGATCTTGGGGAGGGATATGTGTCCATGGTCTGTAGACAGACTTTTAAATTTTAAAGCAGCCAGAGTACAGCAGCAGGAGGCACCCTGCGCTGACTCTCAGGGTCTCTGTTGTCTGTGGCTGGGAGTGGTGTCTACTTTATAGGTCACATTGACTGTTTCACAAGTGTCCCTTCTGAACATACTGCATAATGTTTGTGGCCGTGACCATTTTTGCCTCTACCATCGCTTCTGTCTCTGCCTAAAATTTCTGGGCCCTGTTGACTTCCCTCAATTTTCGTATCTGCCTCCCTCTCCCTGTGGGAGTAATGGGTCACGTTTACCCTCTTAGGAAGTTTTGTTGACTGAATACAGTTCTTGACACACTTCTGTTTTGCTGGAGGTTTTCCATCCATCCATTTGCATTTTCAGCATTTGCCTAAAGCTGAGCACCTTCCTTGCAGGTGTGTTCTCTGGGATAGAGCTGTGGAGAGCTGGGGCGGGGATCCTGAGCCAGGTTTAGGCTTGCAGGACTCACTCTGTGAATGTAGTTTTCATATGGGGATAGACATGTTGAGAACCTGGTTGCCAAGTGCTTTGTGTGTGGGAGGATGGGTGATGGTCCTGGGACTAAAATGAGGGACAGGGAGCATAAGCAGTGCTTGGGGAGGGGTTGATGACTCACTGTAAGAATGGAGGTTGTGGAAACTGAGTAGGTTGCTTCAGCCAAAAGTGTGGGCAGCAGGAAGGAGGGTGGTTTCTGTGGCAGGCTGAAAAGGAAAGTGGGGAGAGGACAGCAGCAGGATAGAGCTCTTCTCTTGTAGGTTTGGAGAAGGAAAATGCTGCTTTGGCAGGGTACCTTTCTGTTCTGCAAGGGCTAATCAGCCAGTTCTGCCTTTTTAGTCTTTAACAAGTCTTTGCTCCCTGAGTTGTGGCAGCAGCTTAACCTGGCATTAGCATACTTTCCTGCCATCCATGTGCTGCTCTTCTCTGCCATCTCTGTCCTCTTGTCCTTTCTGTGAAATATTGTAGTGTTTCTGCTTCTCTGTCACGTTTTTTCCTAGCAAGCCAGTCAAGCTCAGACCTGTGAGGCTTACTTAGGTGCGTTGTGACAGCTCTCAGAGGCATGTGAAAAGGTCAGAAGGAGTACTGGTGATAAGTGGATCCATAATATTGCCATGCTTGCCTGAAAGGGATGGCAGATAACTGCCACAGGGGAAGCGAGTGACAGTCTAAAAGGCTGACACAGGTTTTGGGAGTGTCTTACTTTATATTCATTGTGTGTTGGTTGCCACAGTGCAAAAGGCAGTGTAATTGTATATAATCACATTTCCTCATATCCCAGGGGCTTCACTTATGAATGTTTAGTGTGGTCATGCCCCTAGGCAGTGAAGGCAAGCATAGCATTTGAGACAAACATGCTATCCCAGGTGTCCCTAACATGGGGCTCAGCATGCCACTGGAAACAAACAAATTCTTGGTGTTCTAGCCTGAATGGAAAAGCTTAGCTGTGCCTTTGCGAAGGTTGTGCTGGGAGCATAGATGTTGGGAATGCTTTTTTGCCCCCTGCTACATGGTACTATTTTGCAGTCAAGTGACTAGATACACATCCTGCTTCAACACAGGGATGGAAGTGGCATTAAACGAGGCATGTTCTACAGCCGTGTGTGAGTATGGCCTTGAGACCCAGCCTCAACTATTCTGTGATTCTTCTTGGTATCGAGATGCTGCTGAAGATGTGTTTTTATAGATCGTTGTCATACTGTGTGGATATGCTTCTCTCCTAGATTCTACTAGGAGAGAGACACTTAAAATGTTTTCATTTGCATTTAAAAATATGGCTGGTTTTGTGGTTGAAATGAGTCTGTCAGAAGTACCAAGAATATATCTATATATATCTAAACCCAGAAAGCTTTTATATTACTGTTCTATGAATCTGAACTTTGTTTTGTTTTTTTTTAGGCAAGTTTTACCAATAAGCCATACCAGCAAATCTGTCTTGAGGGAGGTGGTGGTGGGGTGGGGATATTGTCACTTTTGAGAACCTTTTTGCTATATTGCATTTGGGGTAGAAACACTAAACAGGAAATCACAGTGGGCTGGCAGGTGTAAGAAACCTGGATGACTGGCTTTAGTCATTATTTATCATTAGTGACCTAGATGATGGAATAGATGGTATTTGTTAAGTTTGCAGCAGACAGCAAGCTGGAAAGAATGCAAGTATATTGAAGAATAGTATGGGGTTTCAAAATCATTCTGACAACCTGGCAAAAATATACCAAGTAAAATAGGACAAGCTGGAGACTTCTTACTTCAGCAGAAAATACTCAGCTTTTCAGATGTAAGGTATTTGGATAGGCGTCAGTTTGCAGAAGAGGATCTGAGAGGTATAATGGTTCCACAATGTGATGCTGCTGAGGGGGAAAAAAGATGAGGGGAGAGGGTACATCATGCTGGGAAGCTGATGTCTTGAGCTGCAAGGCATGCAGTGTTATTCTACCCCACAAAGAACTTACAAGGCCTTATGCTAGAGTGCTGCATTTAGGTTTGACTGCTGTATGTTGAGATGCATCAGCTGGAGAACAAATGACAACTGTCGGCTGCTTTGAAAACTTGATGTGATCTATGAAAAAATATTTACCAAGCTGGTAAATATTTACTGAGGTTGGGTTACTTTAGAGAAGGGAAGGACGAGGTCTGATCATGAAAGTCTTCAAGTGTGTGGAACATCTGTCATGAGTATTTTCTATGTTATTGGCGTATAAAGCAAGACATAATGTGTTTTAATTGGAACAAGGGAGATTCAGTTTGGACACTGTTGAAACATTTACTCTCTCTATGAATAGTGAAGCAGAGGAATGGGGTACCTGAGAGTGTTGTGTAATCGCTGTCAGCTTTTAAGAATCGATGAGACAAATGGCTCTAGTGATAGGGGTAATGTAGGTATAATGGACCTCTCTTGGGGAATGATGATCTCTTGACTTCCTTCTAGCTCTCTTTATAATGTATCATTACTTACATGGGATTAATTGCCAAAACGTTCTGCTGAAAGTTGATGCCAGATTTTAAGTTTCTGTTTCGATGAAAGAAAATTCTGCCGTGTAACAGACAACATTGTTCATTTGTGCTTGTGTGTCATGACAGAATTTCCTGTGGAACTGTGTATAGGGCTTTATGTAAGCGTAAGACAGATTAAAAAAAAGACAAGGAACTTCAAACTTTTTGAAGTTTTTTTGTGAAACACTGTCTGCCCTATTTCTGCTGCTCTGTTTCTGCTGCTTGCCTCTGTTCAGAGTGCTTGTCTACCCCTGTTTGTCTAATGACTGTCGAGAGAGAACTGGGAGGTGTATTTAAAAAAATATAATCAGGCGTACATGTGGTAGCCTTACAGAGCTGTTGGGGAGAAGCTTCTGTAGGTGTATATGTATTTGTGTGCATGGTGGGGCCTTAATAAGGAATCAGCTACAAATCAGTCAGCCAAAACAGAGCTTAGTAACTCTCTAGGTACATATTAGGTGTTGATAGATAGGTTTTGGGAGAAGGGATGCAGGCTGGATTATAGAATCATGAAATTTCTTATTTGTGCTTTAACTTTTTGAAGAAGATACTTGGATACCATCATGATCTTACAGAAACATACAACATTTTTTTTTTGTTTTCAATGTATTTATTTTGATGGAAAAATAAATAGAGGAAAGTTGAATGGCATCAGTTTGCACTGAAATATAGCTTAGATAAAGACCAGAAAAACAAATGCTCATTAAGAGCCTGCATTTGGGTTATCCCTGCATAACAAGGCTCTTGAATTAAAAAAAACCAACTGTTTAAACTCATGTGATGTAGAACTCTTCAAGAAGTAGATCTATTTTTGCCTCTAATTTTTTAATGCTATTTCTTTTGTATTGAAAGGCAGTGCAGATTGAGACCATAATTGTTATTAAAGCCTGATTTCTCAGGCTTTTTACAGTTTTGATACTAGCTTGATGTCTGTCGACAAGAGATTTTATTAGTTGAGCTATTTTTATTCCTTTCTAATTTCAGATTAGGGTGGGTTTTTTTTAATTCTTACAGTATGTGAAATATGGTAGGAAGTTTTCTAAATCTGAAGTAGCTACACTGGGAGTTTTCTGGAAGAAAAAAATTTGACAAAAGGTGTGCCATTGTATTGGTTGAGCTTTCAATTTTGTATGGAATATTATTTTGGAGCTTTCACAGGCAGATGCAAAATGATGCTGCCTAATAAAGGGAGATGGGAGACTGTGGTGGAATATGAGGAAGGATACATAAACGCATTGCATTAGATGGCACCTCTTGCTGGGTTTTTTTGCTGTCATCTATAACAATACAAGTAATATTTAGACAAAGAGTAGAGAGCTTCTCACTCACTTTCTGGCCAGATACCTTCATTATTCTTACCTGCCTTCCGAGCTCTCAGTGTTGCAGGACCAGCCAGCATCAGTCCCACTTTAACTTATAATCATCTGCTCCTGCATACAAGGAGGCTATTCTGGCTGCAGGTGAAATTTCAGAACTGCCTGTTGAAACTCATTGTGGAGGCGTGGGAAGGAGTGAGGTTAGCTGGTGCATGTTATTGATTCCTCTTGTCTGCGATGTTTAAGGATGAGTGTTTTTAGTTAAGATGTTTAATGTGACAACCAGTTGCTGGGTTAACTTACCAGAGGTCTACCAGTTCTGTTATCTTTAACAGTTAATTAACATTACTAATAAACATGTTCTTTCAATCTGTTCCTTTGCTTAGTAACATAATACCATAGACCTATCAGGAGAATATGCAACTCATTTATAAAAGTTATGAAAACACATTTGAATTTAATAGAGTGCTTTTTAAAACTATAATTTAAAAACAAATCCATTGCAGAATAGTAAGAATTACAGATCTAAATAGGCTCTGGCAAAGTGTTTTTAAGACCACCTGAGCTTGCACAGTGTACTCCAGCAACACATTAATAAAATGCATTATTGTGGATTGCTTACTGGTGTGAAATTTATGGGTATGCCTGTAAATGTCAATAGATCCATGATGTTGAGACTTACAGAACTTAAGGCTGTCATCTAGTATGTCTCTCTGTCATGGGGTACCAAACAGTCATTCCCCTACCCTGTGAGTTTATAGTGCTGTGGGCTGATGTGTATTGAACACAGATAACCAAGGAACATGCAGGTTCTACCAAAGTCTAACAACTGCCCTGCAATGATGAGAAATTTATTTTGGCATGCCATGCTGAGGCCACTATGCAAACTGAGCTCCCAGGTACAGGCAAATGCAAACACCTTCCATCGTACTCACCCACTTCTCCTCCCTTTCCCAAACGGAAGACGCCCCCTCTCCTCTTCCTCATGTAATCTGACCAAGATGAAAAACTCCTTGCCATTGCAAATTGGGCAATTATTTTGAGTCTGAGCATATGAGCAAGACATACCAGACAGGGATCTAAGAAAAAGGATTCCTTTCACCATCTGGTATTGCTTCCTTAGCTGTGGCCTATCTCAGATACTTCTGGAGAAAGTAGGTGGTGAATAACAAAACAGCCCAGCATAAACTGTCCAGTTACACATTGATAAGAAAAATACTTCTTGACCCTTTCTGACAGATAGCTGAAGCATGAGATTTGTTTTATACACATTGCGTTGGTCAGTTTGTTGACTTCAGCCAGAGTAACAAATCGGTGGATTCATATTTCAGGCTTCTTTTGTGTCTACTTAATAATGTACACAGACATGCTGTGTTGGAAAGAACGCAAAAAATAGGTTGGATTTGTTTTTTCACCCCATTTCTTTAGTGCTGTGTTTTGCTTCTCAGTGATGCCAAGAAGCAGTGTGGCACTCAACTGCTTCTGCGTTATTCCTGCTAGAACTTCTTTAGAAATCACAGTATTACCAATGAAACAGCTGTTAGGATCTTGAATGTTCTCAGATTTACAACTTTGCTTTCCATTTGCTAGAGAATTCTGCAGTGTCTCAGGTTTGAACATTCAGTCTGATGGTAAAATTACTTACCTGCTCATCTGAGAGAATTTCACAGAGCTACGTTGTGAATATAGCAGGAAAAGGAGGCAGACAGTTGAACAAGCAGGGGTACTAGAAGCTAATCCATTGAGAGCTGCTTTGGCATCATAGTGAACTGCTGTTTATTTTACAGTAGATCCTGAGATCTTAAATTTTCACATTGACATAAGAGGATGCAGTTATCATGTAATGGAGACAGAGCTGCTAAAAAAATAAGTGTATATATACATATACATATATATGCATGTATATACATATGTATATATACACATAAATTGCTAATATTTTCTTATCCTTATTGATTGTGCAGTACAACACTAGACTGAGAAAAAAATTGTCCTTGAGTAACACTTCTCAGTTACAAATCTGTAACTCTCATGCGGTGACTTTAATACCTAGTCACTTAGTGTATGAAGCTGACTTTTGCAGATGAGTGTTGCTAGTAATTGTGACACAAGTGCATTTCACTTAGATTACTTTATTTGGACTCTGATTGTGGTTCAGAACTACTAATCACAGCTGCTCATCTGATAGACCCTCATGGAGGATGTGCAATGGATAGATGGTCACGGGGATGGAATTCAATGCGCTCTTGAAAAGTGGCAAATAAAAATTTCAACTTTTCTTTTTAAGCATAAGAAAATGGCAACTTGGCTTACATAGAAAATGTGGACAAAAGCATTTGTTTCTGTCATTGTGACTTTTTGAAGCTATTCTTGGGCCTCTCAATCACGTGTGGAATTACAGACTGCAGTATGAAGGCTGCAGTGAACAAAATTAATTCTGTCTCTAAGGTGTACTCATTTTTCTTCTCATGAGAAAGAAGGGCCCAGAGACGAAGTAGTAACTGTGAGTGCCAGCATCATGAAGGCACCACAATTTCCATGTGCAAAACCATGTGGTAAGAGTCTCACAATAATAATTGGAAACATAAGTCAAGATAAAATATACTAAAGGAATCTGAAATTGTTTAGCCAATGCTAAAATTTGAAATCTGCTAAAAAAGTATTAGTAAATTCAGGCCTTTTCACTGCTTATTGTCTTCAAAGCATGGTATACAGCTAAATCTCGTAACGTCCCCCTAAGATAGGTTGGTGTTGTCCTTAACTTGCAGGTTGAGAAACCTGTCCAACAGAAAATCAGGGACAAATTTTAAGTTGCTTTATGATGGTATTACAGTTTTGGTATTCTTTAGCCTTGTATTCACTGGATTCTGATGGCTATTTTTAAAGCACGGCACATTTTTTTTGTGTTACGATTTCAAAACAGGAGTCCTGTTGGAAAGGGAAAAAAATAATGCTGCATGTCTACATAAGCATTGGTAAACAGATTGTATTTGCTGGCAATGCGTAAATGTCTGAACTGGTGTGCTAAGCAGATTAGATGATAGAAATTAAGATTAAATGATTTTTGATTTAAGGATTGTCACAGAAAGAAGGTGTCCTTTCTCATTGTTCTTTGAGAGTTGAGTACTAACTCCTGAGTACCTTTGGAAAATATTAGCTAAAAGTGCATGCAGAACCAATGGATGCACTGATTTGCCTATTATCTCAGTTTAATTGCTGTTAAATGTTAAAGTCTAATGAAAGCCAGAGGCATGTGCACTGTTAATGGTATTATTGTGTGTTATCATCATTTAAGGGGGGAAAAAGCAAGCATAGTCAACAGCTGCAGAAGAAGGGGGCCTTGAAAGCATAGAATATTAAACTGCTTAACTGTGGTATGGGGGAAAAGTCTTTCAAGTTTGTGTTTCAAGGAAATAAAACATTCCACTCTGCTTTGCTGGTTTTGTTTCATTTTAACCAGATATCTGAGATTACTAAACCAGAGACACCTCAGTAAGGATTGAAATTACTAACTTGAGCCTTGTATTCTTATATTTCACTTTTTAAATTTGGCTTTCATCTCTAGAACTACCTCAGAGGAGACCAGGGTTTACTTTTGCAAAGAAACGCAATTGTTAAAGTCCTTCAGTGCTGTTTGTGAGTTTTTGTTTGAGACTCTTTCCAGGTGAGAAATTATCTCTATAGAAGTTATGTCAATATAGGCAAAGTTTGTCGGTATTTTCAGGTTAATCTAGATAAAAAGAACACTTTAATTGCAGATTAGTGTGTGTGATACTAAAAGGGGCAGGAACCAGAACAGAAGATACTTGATGCTGCTATGGTGATTGGCATGTCTTGAGCGTGGCGGAAAACCAGATGATGTTCAAGGGAGTTCTTCAGCCCTGCGGCAAACATCGAAGCATTTTAGCTTGCAGGTGCTGCAGTTTTCAACTTAAAATCTCATAAGTGATAAATTAAACTTTTTACTTACCACAGATACTGTGGTATTTATGGTAATAATGCTGTGTTAAACTAATGGAGTTGGTTTTGTCAATAAAGTAGCACTTGTGACACCTATTTTAGGGATGATGCCAAAGATGAAGGAAATGCTTAAATCAATACCTTTAAGACAGTGACCCTACTGTAGCTTTGGCAAGTATAATGACTATTATTTATTCTAGGAATAAATTACAGTTATTTAAGTGAATGAATGAGATTTATCTTTTGTGGTACAATGAGCCTCCTTTTTAGCTCACACTTGCTTCCTCAACTCTACGTTGGTGGGATGATAGCTAAGTTGATATGAAGTTAAGAGGAAACAGTTGTTTTGATCAAATGGAAGTCACTTTTTACTTGCAAGGCTTCATCTAATTGAATTGCTGCTATTTTTTTCCCTCCAGATATGTGAAGCTGTTCCTATTTATTCCTGCAAAAACTGTAAGACTGTAACGGTGGGCAGAATTTGATCTCTTGCTATGTATTCATCTCTCTTTTTCAGTAAATTGTGATTTTCCAAACTTCTGTCTGGATCAGGCAAAAAGCGTAGAAGAAGAATTCTCAAAGTCAACCTATAGATCAATCTCAGCTTAGAATAATTTACCATTAACGTGATGTGAAGTGCCTGCATGAATTAGCTCAGGAAAGAGGTTGATTTATCACGGTCTCAAAAATAGCCCTTGCATGCAGTTGCTTATGTTTAATCTGCTGTGCTGAGTTGCCAGACCAACTCATTCTCCTTTAGACAAGACAAGCTAGCAGTCTTGTCTGCCTGCAGCTAAAATGCACCTACTGCCTAATTGTAATGTTTCACACTAAAGCAGTGTTTAGTGACAGACTATTATTTTGCACGTTACTTGTCGTTGCACTGCTTCAAGAACAGTGGAAAAAAACCCACCGTGATAGCAGACTTGTCTCTTCTGTTCATCCCAGTATTAAAATTTGCCTTATGGGAGTGACATGTAAAATTTCTATTGTGCTTTCAAAGGAAACACACCTTCTCCTTCCAAGCTAGTCCTTTTGCTGGTTTGTGTATGGAAGTAGTTGTGGTACTGTCCTGACTCGGCAGGGTGGGCTGTCCTCCTAGGCATCTCCTGCTCTGTGCATTCAGTGAAAATTGAACAGCTTGATACAACAAAAATTAGGTACTGTGGGGTTACATGTGTGTGCCTACATGTAAATAGATAATGGGATGAAGTACCTAATTAAAGGTTAGTATGCACAAATTTAAGCCTTTTGAACATTATATAAGGCTAACATAAAGGTGTATGTGTGTGGTGTGTGCACAGTCACAATTTACCTGTTGAAATTTTCTGTTTCCATCAGAAACAGGACTTTTCAGTGCCTGAAGAAGCCTTATGTACAAAAGAGATTTTATCAGAGGAATTCTAAGGGAACAGAGCTTGGTTTGAGAGGTGCTGAGCAATGGGAATAGGGAGCTGCCTGTTCTTGGCAGCTAGGAGGGAGCCAGGAACCTGTGACTGTAGTCATACCTCACTCTCTGCTTCTCTCTTGTTAAATTTCTGTTCCTAAATGGTTGTCTCCAAACTCAATCATGAAAAAAACCTGTAGGCATGGACAGTTTCAGCAGATCGTTTCAGTGTTGGAGCTGTTTAACTATTAGACAGTTGAAAAGTTTGAGAATATCTTCAGAAAATTCATGTTTTGCTGTGTTCTGAGTCAAATTTGAAGAACATGTTTTGAATCAGAGTTGTGCACCTAACTGATCTGTGTGCCTTTGCAAATCTGTGAATTCACCCATCACAGTTTGTGATCTAGAATTTAACCCCTTAGATCCAATACTTTCTCTTTCTTTCAGGAGGTAGGAGAATTTAGAACTTCCTTAGAAAGATTACTTACAGGATGCTTGGGTAGAGCCTCAGGTTAGTAATCAGGATCCACATGTCTGTTATGTTTTAGAAATTCCAATGCATAGTTTTATGCATCCTTCAGTTTTGTTTTCAGTATGTGTAAAAGAAGGCTCCAGGTAATACATTACTTACATTTAAAATACTTCCCAATAGAAATATGTAGGAGAAAGAAAAGAGAGAATTTAATGATTATTTTCTACTGTGTGGTTGAAAGAGCAATCTAGTTCACCAAATACGGTTCAGCAGTTTCCCTAATGAGGAGATTTCCCTCTGTCTCTGAAACCCATAGCTCTGTACCTGTGAGCTCTTTCAAAAATGAGCCACGGACCCAAAAAGCAGCAGCTTCATTTGGTCCTGTGCTTTGTCTCTAGAAGTTGTCCATGCCCAGAGCAGGGCCAGAGCTCTGGCAAAAAATAAAATCATGTGGTTGACATTATCATATTGTGCAAGAGGTACAAATTAAGAACCGCACAGGAAAACTATGCGGGTGAGATAAAATATTCTAGCTCTTAAATTACTAAAAATAAGTTCTTGCAGAGTGCCTTTGCTTTTCATGTTGTTTTATAGAGCATTAAAAAAAATGCAAATCTTCGTGGAACAATTCACAATATTTATTTATTAAAAGGATAACCTCAGAAAAAGAGAGAATACATAAAAAAGGAGTATAACTAAATTAAAACTAGCATCCTACACAGTGGCACTGATTTAAAACTGTCTTTATAAATGGTTGTATACTGTTACCTTTAAACCTGAATTTGATACACTTTTCTGCAATTTCTAGGTCTGGCTCTCACCCTTAATAAAAATTCCAGATTATTTCCCTTTAAAATTCAAGTGCAGTGATGACAGAACAGAATGATAACTTTTCCTTTTGTATTAACCTCAGTGTTACAAGAATGTATTTGTTCTTCAGAGGCCTTGGCAATTAATTGTCCCTGTTAAAGGAGAAGAGCCTGTTTTTCATTCAGTGATTTGCTGTTCTATTACTGCAGAAACTGCCTGTCTATTTACCAAGGAAAGGGATAATGTGACTTAAACAAGATGGCTAAATCCTATTCGGCAGGATCAGAGGGGGTGGTGAATGTTTGACATTTGCCTGACATTTGCAGAGAGAAACTGTCTTAAGCATACAGGCTTTTTTTTTTTTTGCGCTGTGGGCTGGCGTAGTGAGGGGGACCTCTCCTTCCTCCGAGGTGCAACGTGTGTGTGCGCGTGTGTGTGCTGGCGCGGCGGCTGCCGCTGCAGAATACCGGGGATGAATTACTTGACGTGCACAACTGAAGGCGCCGTTTGCTTCACAAAATCGGCGCAGCGTGCGCTGCCGCTAACGTGAGAGAGGCAGCCGGCAGCTCTTCGTGACAGCTAGAGGTGGAAGGACCCAAACTTGCGGTCCTCCCCCCGCCCCCAAGAGATCGTTAGTCCATTCCTTTATAGTGGTTCATTTTGGCTCTCTGTCATCGCCAGAATGCTGCCAGTGAATGTGTGTCATGGTTACAATAGAGTGTGGTAACACATAACAGCAATGAAAGCCCAGCGGGAAAGGCTACAAATTCCAGGGCTGACCTTGGAGTAAGTATTGTCTGTCTTTAATATTTTAATGGTTTCTGCATGATGCCGGCTTTCGTGCAACCAGGAGCTGTTTAACATGCGTTTGTGCTGACAGTCTGGGAGCACTGCAGCTTCAGGTTGAAGGAACACGTTTTAAAGGCATTGCAGTTGGTTTCAGCAAATGTGCGAGCCCGGAGCTGGGATATTGCAGTACATTTGGAAAAAAAAGCATTTCTGCATATTTAAAGTTACTGAATCTCAGTGCATGGAGCATCCTGTCAGCTCGTAGGGGAAGAATCTGTCAGTAGGCCATGGTGTCTGTCTTTCTCTCCAGCTCTCTGTTACTGTTTGTTTATCCCAGCGCTGCCTTTTAGAAAGGCCTCTATCTCTGCTGAATAATAGAGAGCACTGTGAGAGATTAAAGCATTATAGAAATGCTGTTTGTGAAAATCCATCAGGAACGAGCTGTATTTTACATGCGTAACTACACTAATGAACTGTATTGACATTCTGGAGGATTCCTGGTAGTCTCTGCAGTAAGTATGTTTACCTAATTTAGCAGTATGTTTACTTGGTACTCGCTTAAAACTGATTAACTCATTTGCGTGCTTTCAGCTATTTAGAGAGTAACTACATGAAAATACGTAATTTTAATGTATAGTGATAGTAAGTACAGTCTTTTATTCATAAATGCCAGCATATGTTTACCCAAGATTTGTTAGTCAAAGCCAAATATTTATTTCTATACATACATACCTACAGTCTACATTGACATGTCAGGCATGTATGTATGCATGTTATAGTCACCGTGAGAACTTGCTAATTTTACCTAGGTAAATAGATATGGTTACGTCAGATCCTTTAGTATTCCCTGGGACTTCCCCATTCTTGCTGGAAAAAAAAAACCCTGAATGCTGCAGATGCCTGCGGTAAAGTTATTTAGCTGTGAAAGGTATTATGTCTGACATCTGCCATGTTTAAAGAGAGGGCTATAGGTAAGTGTGCAGTGTAACAAATAATTTATTGTAACAATCACATGAAAGTGACAGAGTGCTTTATTCCAAGGAACAAGTGTAGATGTTATATTGGGTTCCCCAGAATTACGTTTGTGAAATGTCAGAGAGAAATTCTGCATTTCAGTCTGGCATCTTCTGCTGAGAGCAGTGTGTGTGTTAGCTGTGATCAGACTAAGCTCTAGATATTTTTCTGAAAAAAATAACATTGCTAATTTCTCAGGAGTTTTGGAGGAGGGGGTCTTATCAGGGAGCTCATTAAAATGGTTTCCATGAATAATTGGTAATTATACTCCTTTTGAGATGTGGCAATTTAAATATTTTTAAATCAATCTTCACTGAATTATGTAATCATCATATGAGAATAACATCTCTAACTGCGAAGGACAAAAAATGATTCATTATACTGTTTTTTCAACATGTGTGTGTTTTTGTAATATAAGGTAGTCATTTACTGCTTCCTCCTTTTTCATGGTAGCCTGACATAATTAACACTTGCTTTGCCATATTTTGACAATATTTAATACTGATAAAATTAATAATTATATTTTAAATTCAGCGTTGATCATTGTTTTTGCTAAAATGTTGTCTGCATGTATTTAATTTTTTCATATATTAGACTTTCTTTTGCCATCACATTTGCTACTTTCTAAACTTAATTTACTTGTAGAGAAAGTAAAGTATCATATTTTGGCTGCTGGCACTTAATTATTCCCAAAGAGTTGTTCTCTCATGATTCGTCAGAGTTGAGTCAATGCAGACTTAAGTCACGTCTCCCAAATTCTTATTTTCAGTCATCTATAAAAGCACGTATCTGAGGGGAAAAATCCAACTTATTCCTTGAAACATTCTTCGCATACTGATTCTCATGAATTTTCTTTCAAGAAAGTTTAAATGTTGGGACTAGAATTACGTTGTCTCTCTGAGAAATTAGTACAGTCTGTCTACTTTATATTCATTACTTGCAGAAAGCTCTTTGAAAGAATATTAAGTAACCAAAATGAAGCATTCCAAATTTAGTAAATGTAAGAATTAAGGCTGCCTGTCAGCTCTGTGCATATGCACTGTGATAATTTGTTTTAACAGGTTTTTGCATATAATTTGTAGGTCTTAAAAAAGCAAAGCTGAAAAGCAAGTTCTATAGAAGAACTGGATTGACACTCCAGTGTCATCGCTCAGTGGGAATTTATAGATCCATAGTACAAACACATCTGATATTGAGTGCCCTGAGAGTCTGCTCCATGAGCGAGACTCTGATGTGTTACAGTAATGAAAATGAGGAAGAATATGAGTAACTACTAGCAGGTGTAGGACTTCCACCTGCTGTGTGTGAGCCTTCCACTAGAGGGAGGGAGATGTACTTTGCCACTGAGTGTCACTAGGATTTGTTCACAGCAAAGTGATTTAGGAGTCTCATTCTGGGGTGTGAAGTTAATACAGTCTTCTCATTCAGTGCCGAACCTGGTTTTCCCCCTCTCCTTTTCAGTACTCTGGCTTTAGTAGGTTCCTTGCTGACAGTTGTTACTCCATAGCAGTCCCTGTGCTCTCCCTGCCTCAGCCCTGTGCCTTTTGGCCAGCTGGTGCCAGTTCTCCACCTGGATTATCTTTTGATTAGTGTTAGTTCCCCTCCCTGCGTCTGATCCTGCTGGAGGTTGGTTGCTGTCTGCATCGCCTGCCTTCGTCTCTTCCCTTGCTGTGCACCCCCAAGAGCAGCAGTGTGAGTTTCCTAGCGGGGGCCACACCGACAGACAAACAAAAGGGGGATGCACAAGCCAAACGAATGGAGATGAACTGCTGGCTCTGCTGCAGCAGACCTGCAGTGGAGAACGAGAGACAGTGCAGATAGACTTTAGAAGTAAAAAAAAGTTTTTTACAAGCCTGTACGGATCGTATGCAAAGACCTTTCCAGTGCACGTTGTGGCAGGTCAGTTCAGTGCAACAGACAGTGCCCCAGTGAAACAGCAGAAATCTGAGTTGGTTAATCCACGCCTTTCTCCACAGGCCTGTCCAGGCTGACTGATGTGAGCCTGGGTTCAGTTTAGCCTTTTTCAGAGTGATATATTGAGCCATTGGCTTTTAATGGAGCTCCTTAGCTCAGACATACTGTTGTGCTAGCACAGCTAGACTGCAACAGAAGTGACGCTAGCCCATATCCAGCTGCTGGGCTGTGCTGGCAGCATGCTCTTCTCTGCACCTAGTTGCACAGCCAGCAGCCAGAGAAACTTGCCCTAACATCATAGCCTGGTCAGAAAGTAACAGCAGTTACTCAGTCTGCATGTCCCTGCCAAACTTTGTATCCTCTCCAGAGTATCTCAAGGACAGGTTGCAAAAATGTACAATATCAAAAAAGTCCCTAGTCTGGTCTAGAAGCAGCAGTGCTATTCCTGCTGAAATGTTCAGAAAAATTAATTAATCAGGTATCCACCTTGAAAGGTTTTGATGGGAAGGTTCTAAAATCTGGCAAAGCATCATGCAATTGAAAACAAGGGGTTAGAGTTGGAGCTAGCTGTGCTCAGCATATTGGCCATCTGCATCTCCACTGAGGACAGGACAGGAGGCTGGCTGCAAGGGTCTGGTCCGTAGCAGAATAAGTCTTTGTGAAAGAGATCTGGAAAAAGTTCCCCATAAGCTTCTGCCTTAGCTCAGTCTGCACAGAAGAGGCAGACCTGTATGTTTTTTTTGACAGGTAAATTCAGCTAATTGCAACAAGAGGGATGCTATTCAACACGATTTTTAATAAAAAGCTTTCTTGCAAATTTTATGGGGACACGTGCTTGTGACTTCACGAGTATATTTTAAAAGAGCATCTATGAAATCTGTTAGTGGCCTACTATTTTACTGAGAGACCTTTTGAATGGAGGTACACTGGAGGCAACTGCTTGAAGGCACTTTTGAAGCCAAACGCTGAAGTATGTTTATTTTGGATGAGTTGTTTATATCCGTATTTGATTACCTAGATAAAGAACTTGATATTTGTGAGGGAATATTTCGTAGTGAAATCGATGGAAACTGACGCTACCTAGTGAGAGCATTTCCAAAATTTAGTAAGTGCCCAAATTTTAGGCTTTCAGATTGGAAATCTTTATTACGATTTTCTTATTACTGATGAAAGCTCATCATCAATTTTAGTTTTCCTTTTGTTTTTAATACATTTGATTTGCATATCAAAAACTTAAAAACCTAAGATTTTTTAAAAAGAAAAAAATGTCCCAGGTACATATTCCGTTTTGTACAGAAAGCTTAGATGTATGAAACAAGTTAGCGTTTTTTCCCCCTCTCTGTGGACTTTGTACACAAGTATTGTTCCTGGAGTGGGTCTAACATAGTCAAGTATATGCACCAGCACCAGATTTCATTTTTTTTTTTAATTTAAATCAATTTCATCTTAAGTCAAAAACTGTGTGGCTACTGTCAGTCAGTTCATTCAGGAGGATGGTAATGTTTTGGTTCTAACCGAAACTCCTTTCGTAACTCCTACGCTAAAACATGCAACTCTTGCTAAACCTTCTGTTCACTAGAGATGACATTATTTTAACTTGCAGTCTCACCCCAAGGAGCCTGAGCCCAACCCCAACAAGCCCCTGCAGTCCATGCAGTCCTCTGTTCGCTTTTCATTTTTGGAGGTAAGCGAGTAAACTTCCATTGTTGATGTTTTCTTCTGCATCCAAAACCTGACAATCAAAACATATTAGCAAAGGGAAAATTGAAGAAAATGCAGTATGTCTCTGCAATCCGAAATACATCTTAATTGACCAGCTGTTGTTCTGAAGTTAAGTATTTTATGGAAAAAATGTAGGGTAATCCATATTTTGAGACCAGATTGAAGATACTGATGCATAATTCTGCGTTGCTCTGACTGTTTGCTTAGGAACATATCTTCTATTGAAATTTTATAGTTTGCTTCCTGTGACCATACCTCAAACTGTATTCTGTTATGTCAAAAGTTTAAGGTGAGTTCAGAAATCAAGGTTATTCATGAAACATATGGTTATTTTTAGCTTACTTGAGAGGTAGTAGTATGCTCAGTTGTGTCGGATGCGAGGAGAGTTGAGTACCCAAGATGCACGTCCATTTAGGAGAACATAAAATCATGTATAGTACCTTGGTAGGACTGTTTCTTCCTCAGGACTAGGAGGATTTTAGGCATTATTTTTAATACAGTAATGTTTTAGATGAGCCCTAAGCAGCCACATACAACATCCTTCTCACTCTTTTCTTTCTCCTACTCCCAAGTTCATTCAGAATTATTTTTTTAGTACTTGTCAGAAAGGTAGTTATTTTTGACAGATCAGAAAGCCATTAGTTGATTAAAAATTACCATCTAACACTTGCTCTTATGGTAAAGTTATCATAATAAATAATAACTGAAGGATGTTTCTGATACAGAAAAATGTTTTTTGCTGCCTTTATATTCAATGCAGAAAACTAAACTGCAAGCCATGGATCTCATAGGTGTGAGTTACTGAGGTTCTGCTCCATAGGGAAAGTAGTTTTTAAAATGAGTAACTAATGAGTTATTGATGCCTCATGGATTAAAAAAACCCTTTTAATTTTGGTCAAAGGTCTCACTTGATATTGTGAGGATGAAGGACTCTTAGAGAGCTACTACCTTGTTAAATGGCACAATAAGGTGCATTTGTGCCTGCTTGGTACTACCTCTGGAAGGTAGCATGGCAGAGGAAAGAACTGCTTGAATCTGCTTCAGCATACTTTGAAGTTAAAAACAAATGGATACTTAGGAGTCCTTCTATGAAGGCTTCATGTGACACTGAAAATGGAGCAATAACTTTGTGACTTGCTATGTGTTTCGGAAGAAATATTGTAATTTTTTTATATATACTGTTTTCTTAGGGAAGAGATGGGATGAGAATCCCTTATTTATGCATTTTTCAGTATGATTTAAATAAAGATACTTCTTTTTTACTCAGTGAAAAGACTTTTGTGATGTTTGTTTAATGAATTATCAGCAAAATCAGTATATTGTATGGCATTTCTCTTGTTAGTAGGAAATGCTTGGTAAAAACTAGCGTTTTCTAATCAGGTGTTTATTTTATACAGCCAGAACAAATAATTTTCCTTTGTGGGGGAGGAAGTGCTTTTTTTCAAAATGTCAAAAAAGCTGTGTACAAAGTTTTTAATTTGGGTAACCTGCTGAACTGCATCTCCAGATGTGTGAATGTCCTGCCATGCAAACTGTGCTATGGACACATCCCTCAGGGCTTTTATGGTCTTTATGATCAGGACCCTCAAGGCTTCTGTTTCCCCTTGCTGGGGGGCAGAGGCTCCCAAGAATGCCGAGTTTTTTCTGTCCTATGATGGAGGATACTGGGAGCAGACTTCTCAGATGGGTTTTGAAGAAATGGCGTAGAAATTATTGATACTGCTTAATGTAAACTCTCCTCCCCAGATTTTGCTGAAAAATCTCAAAATTCCTAGGGATTTTTCTTAGGTTGTATTGTCCTGAATTGTATCTGAAGCTCTGTCAGAATGGTTGATTTTTCTCTGGAGTGGAAATTTTAAAAGTTTGATTCATTATGAATCTTTGTGCTGTATGTAGCTATAGCTGTACAGGACTGCTGGTGTATTGAACAGCAAATGTTTTAGTTATTAGTTAGCATTCACACTTGACCTAGGTTAACAGGGACGACCATATGTGTTGGGTTTTAGGGTATGTAAGTAATTAGTATTTCCTGTTCAGATAGCTCAGAGTACTCCCATATGTGGGAGGAGAGGAATTATTTTAGTGCGACTACTTTTGCTCATATTCAGGAGTGTTAGCAGCATGGGAGCCTTACCAGAGTCAACGGATAGGATTTTCCTGTGGTATCATCTCTCTCTAATGTGCTGGCTCATCTCCCTCGTGGCCTTCGACTTGCACAGCTGCTCCTCAGGCGGTTGTTTTTGTTGAAGTTCTGCTTATAGCAGTTGTTGCATACAGTAGTAATCTAAGGGGAACCCGTTGCCAGCTAGATGATGAAGATCTTTTCGAAATAAACAGTACCATTCTGTGAATAGAAGTACCTGTGGCAGCAGGTGAAGCTATCCACATTTTACTGATACTTCTCGGAGAGGATGGGGATGGAGAGGTTTTTCAAATTTTGGGCAGCTAGGCACACATTTCCTATCGACTTTGTATCTGCTGTCATCTGAATTGGGTCATCTGAAAACTTGCAAATTCTGTGGGGGGAAAAAATTTGTACTATTTAAATACTAATTAATAAAAGCAGCAGATTTACAAGGAAAGAGAGGAGGTGAAGATAACATAAATAGGTGAGCACAGCTACTGAGATGTTTAAGATGCTTCTAACGTAATTTTAGAGTGTGTTTTTCTTTGCTTTGGTGTCCTTTGCGATAGTAATGGGGGATGGACTGGTGAAAGTATTGGAAGAAGTCTAGAAGGAAACACTTAGTGTGAGAAGTTGTAATAGCTTCTAATAAAAAGGATAAAGGAAGTGGAAATAGTAAATTAAAAAATGTAGAATGGCATGAATTTGAGCTTGATTACTATAGATGATGATTGTTGACAAAAGAAATTTTTTGCTCAGCCTTTTGCTTTACTGATGCCACTGATACTGGACTGGGGAAAAAAAACAGAGCCTGTAAAACTCAGACACACAATAATGATAGTGGTTTCTGCTGCTGCCTATGTGGAATAGGGGTCCCAAGGGAGAATTCGCATGTGTGGCCTTTGGGTGCTGTAGTTCTTCTTCATGACCAGTATAGGATGTGTTCTGGCTGATGTTTTCTCTCTGCTTGAGAAGTGCATGATATGTTGGTTTGTTTTCTGATCCTTTCCTACCTTTGGACATTTACAAAAATGGAGAGGAATTTAATGCTTGTAGGCAGGATTGGATAAAATGTGCTTCATACAGAGAGCTAATATGAACTTCTGATCATCCTCATTCTCAGGCAGAAGGTTTCAGCTGATAAAAAGATTGTAGTTTCTCAAAAAAAAGACATTGTGATGAAGTTTCCAGAAAGCCTTGACCACAGAGCATGAAGATTGCATGAGTGTCAAGTGCTGTGCAGACACAAGTGTTGCTGACCTTCTCAGCCTGGTGAGGGGATTGAAAGGATTCATTCTGAAGCCTTGAAAAAGAAGGTGGCGAGTAAGAAGAGCTCAAGCTTGTACTTTTAATTTTTCTTATGGTTTTAATTTTTTTATAGACAGTCTTATTTCTTTAGGAAAATCCAGTTCCTCTCACTGTATCTAAAACTTGAGTTAGCAGGAAGGTAAATGAGGATTATTAACACCACCTTTTGGTAACGTCGTCTGTTCTCTTGGAAGGCTTGTGAGGGTGCCATGTTAAACAGTTCACTTTACATGGGGTTGTGTTGTCAGTTGATTACATGTGTGTTACCAAGAGCAGCAATTAGAAGTATAGCTGGCATGGATTAAGCTTTACCCTATGTCACTGAATTGAAAGAAAAAAATACCGGTGTCACAGATAGCTTGGAGCTCTTAGCCACTTGCTGGTATTCAGTATTAGGTTTTTATATCTGGAAATTTCAAAAAAAATGATTAAAAGCCCAAGGAATAATTAATATCAGATTTTTTATAAGTTTATAAAAATCAAAAATCAAATACTTAATATTAACTGAAACTCTATTTAAGCTGTTTAAATTCATATACCAAATTGGTGAATACAGAAATAAAAATTTAGTTGGTGTCCTCCTGTTCTTCCACTTTCTCTGCCTGCATCTTTTTTTTTCCCCACTGACATCACTGTTTCCCTGAATCAGATGAAAACAGAAAGCTTAAAGTAGCTGTTTTCTAATAACTTTATTGGCCTAGTTCATGAAACCCTGAATCAAATGGATGGATCTTTTAGAAAAATGAGCAGGAAAGTTTCTAGTGATTTTTGTTGTTGTTGCTCTGAAAGTGAGCATGTTTAAAGAGTATTTAAATGCTTTTACAAAGCATCTAGCTTTGTATGATGCTGTGTGTGCATGTGAGCGTATGCACCCATGTGAAAAATGAAATGGACAGTGGGAATTTAGTTTGCTGTTTGGCTTCTACATTAGAGAAGGCAATAGTATTGTTTTTAAACTTATCAATATTCCTGTGTTTCAGTGGGGAGGAAAATGGTGTGGTCAGTTCTCATCTGTTGTGCTGCATGGAGTGAGATAGTTGGGCTGGGTCACTTGGGGTGGCTGCAGGGCTGGCGGGGGGACAGCTTCAGGGTGGCAGTTGCTTGTGACAAAACAGTCCCTGGGGACTCGCCCAGCCTAACCGATGATCGAAACTCATATCAGTCCTGTCCTTGCACTCATCCCCACGAGCATGCCCTACCCTCTTCTGTGTTAGCTCTTGCAGTAGTGTGGCTGCATCCTGAGCTGAATCTCCACTGCATGTGAGAACAGGCCTGTCTTGGGAGAGGAGTGGGGAAGGGAGCAAGGGGGCACTTTTCAGTGTCACAGGAGACAGTGGCAGTGTGTAATCAGTCTGGCACTCCACGGATGTGAGGGCATCTCCTTTGACACTGCTGTGCTGGAGCTCCAAAAGCTACCTGCTCAGACCTGAATAACAGCCAAGGTGACAACTGTTGTACATACTGGTTAATGATTAAATCTGGTGTGAGTGTATAGTATAGGTAGACCAGGCAGTGAATATTGTAGAAAATGAAGTATTCACTCTGTGATGGGGAGGGGCTTGTGCAGAGGCATGACATGGTCCTTTCAAGATAGAGCAAAATTCTTGTAGAAGAATTAGCAATTAAATTTGGACCTTTCTGGTCTCCGAGTAGTTTACTTCTGTGTAATCCACTGTAGAACTGCTACTTCTTGGATTCATAAAGTTTTATAAAAGACATAGGAGTAGTGTATGTCAGAGGATGTCTCCTTTCCCTGTGTTTCAGTGCCACAGCTGCCATATCCAGGGATGCTCAAGCAAACATTTTTCTTTGAAATTTATTCCCACCTTTGCTTTCTGAGATGAGTACAAAGTAACCTTAAGGTTATGGTGAAAGATGAAGTTGTTGATTTGTTACCCTGAAACAGGAAGGTCATGAGAAGGGCTGACATGGATGAGTTAAGGAATTACTTGGCTCCATTTCTTTCCCAAATTATTCCTTTTTCTTTAAAATGAGGAAAACCTGCTGTTTCATCTCTTAGAATAATCTGATTAGCATTCATGAACATCTACCATAAAGCACAAGTTCCTCAAGGTGAAATAAATTGATCTTTGTCTTTCTCCTCCAAAAGTAGTTTGTCTGCTCTGAAGTTATGTCCTTCTTGTTCTTTTAACTCTTTCTAAGACCATTTATTTAACCATACAAAACACATTTTCTTCAGCTATTTCCCATACTCCCCCATATTAAGACTTGTGACAGGTCAGAGGAAGAGCTGTTTCCATTGGGACTTCAGAAATTGGAAAATGAGAAAGAACTTCATTGCGTGTGTAACACTTTTGTGGTGTAGAACTGGGTTTTGATGAGTGATTAAGTAAAAGCAGCCCCTTACCCAGCAGGTCTGATCTCTTGTGTACTTAAATGCGCTATAGCAGCTTTAGCTTTTGAAATACTTTAAAAGCTTTCAAGTTTTCTGAGCCCTGTAGAGTCACAGCAGAGATGAAGGTTTTGTTTCTATTTTTGATTGTGAATCATCATCAGTATTTTATTGAGCGACAGTCAGTTACATCTGTATAAGCCTATTAGTGTCTTAATGGTGTTGCACAGGTGTAAATGAGGGTCCAGCTGAGAACTGCAGGACCTGCACAGCTGTCATCTGTGAGCATGTGCCTCCTGGAGGATGTTTACTGTTGGTTTGCCACCCAAGAGGGACATGGGGATGTGAATTTCTGATCCCATGTTTTTTTGTGGCTGGTGCTAAATAAAGTGCAGTATTATTTGCTGTGCACTGATGCAGAATCAAAGAGGCGTGTTGTTACAGTGATGTTTTGTACAGCTTCTGGAGTAGAATAGAAGTAAAACTTAATTTGCCAATATCATAAAGATTTGGTTTTAAGTACATTTTTAAAAGCTCCCAGGATAAAACTGCATTCTTGTATATGTCTTGGAAAAAGTTACGTGGAATATGGCAATTTCATTTGTGGCTTGTGCTACTCGTTCAGAAGAAAGATTTATTTTTATATGTTCTACATCAAGTAAAGAAAGAACAGCAGCCCCTTCTCCCTGCAGCATATTCCAACTTACAGGGATGGATAATGGAATTTTAGAGAGCTTACCAGAAATATAGTTCTTTGCTGTAGTGCTATGGGTGGTTTTTTGTTGTTTTTTTTGTTTGTTTGTTTGTTTGTTTGTTTTTGGGTGGGGTTTTTTGTTTGTTTGTTTGGTGGGGGTTTTTTTGTGGGTGGTTTTTTTTTCCCCCCCTTTATGTGCAAGTTGCATCTTAGGAAATCAAGGAAAGTTGTTGTGACAGTTATTTCCTGTGGTAGTCTGAACACTACTTTTTTCATTTGTGGGAGAGAGCTCGTCTGAATCATTTTAAATGCCATTTTGTTGGTCTCCTCTCCCTGAACTCTCATAAAAATCCTCCCAAAGCAGCTGGTGTGCTAGTTTTATTAAATCTTTTGGCCTTTCGGGTTGTATTTTGTATGTACTGTTGAATGCTAAATTTTGAAGTTAGTAGGTTAGGCTTTCTAAGCATTTTGAGGAGGTAATATGAATTTGAGTTTGCAAATTACAGTAATTGTGGAGTGGTGCTGTAACACAGGATCGCTGGATCTGGAGACAATAAGGAGATTTTATTTTTTATTTTATTTTTTATATTTTTTAATTCTTTTTAAAAAAATGTTTTTCTAACATCTTTGAAGGCTACACAGTCGTAGGAATGACCTGAGTGGAGATTACATGAGCTGCTCTACTACTTTCTAAAGCAGAGAATGAAAGTCTCCTAGAAGTATACACTGACATGTACCCTCATAATGTTCATTTTTACTGTAATTTGATGTGCTGCTCAGATTACTTAGTTTTGAAGCCTAAAATATTTAAGTGGTCATTGGGTAATCTGTGAACATTTTTGCCATACGGCTCTTAAAAGACAAGTGGCGTGGTATAGTCCCCTTTTGAAACCAAAATCTGGCATTACTTTTTGGGCAGATTTTAGTTTACCTTAGAGTCAACCTTGGTTTCTCTTAACTGTTACAGGTGATACCATAATAAAGAGCTGGTCCAAGCTTTTAAGCACATTCCCAATGTCTTGTTTGAAAGACGAAACAGTGAAATGAAAGCGAGGTGGGAAGAGAAGAGCTCTGTAGAAATTTTTTTTCATGTTTTCAATTAAAAAGAAAAAAACAGTGAAAGTTTGTAATATTTACAAAAAATAGGCCATATCTAAATCAGAAATTGGAGGGAGGACGGCATGGAGCTCTGATTGGGGCCACACAGAGGCTAGGTGAGTTGAGTACTCCACCTGTGGTGTTAAGAAATCACTCCGAGCCAAGTATCACTTCAATAACTGATCCACATTGTGTATGTGAAAATAACTCTAGACAGGTCTTGAAATATGCTTGAAAATGTACAGACTGGTCTCTTTCTACACTGTCATACCACAGAGTTTCAAGTACATGCAAATTACTATTTAACAGAAATCATTAGTCACTGCAGTGACTGTACCTGTTGGTCTAGAGGCTTTGCTTGTCAGACAGTGACATATCTTTTAGTAATGACTGTAAATGACCTAAGGCTCACTTGTCTCAACCTGCCTGTAAAATTCAGACTTCTTCAGTATGGCTTCATAATTGACTTAAGCTGATTTAAAAGGAAAGCATTTAAAACTTCTTGAATTCAAGGTCCGTTTATTGTCCAAAATGTGACGACTGTCTGTAGTCTGTTGCAAATCAATTCTTGCAGATGTGAAAAAAATGCTAGGTTAGCCTAGGTTGTCCTTTACTTTTCTTTGAAAGTTTGTTCTGATAGGGATGTCAGCAGTGCACTTCTTCCAGGAGAGGTGTTTCCTGAGGTAATTCCACTCTTGTTATCCCAAATTCAGAAATTCTGCAGTCTTTATATAGCACAGTGCCCAATTTCAGCTCGTCCTTGCATGAGTTGCCAGAGAAACAATCCTGCGGCTAAATTCTTGAGACAGAAATTCTTAACCTTGCTCCATGCCAATGCTGCAGCATTATGTTGCATCTGCATCATTTTATCACACCTGCATAATTTTATTGCACTTTGATAAAAATAGATGCAGAACAGAAACTAGTGCTGCATGCATCAGCCTTCCCTACGACACAGAATTCCAGCAGAAGAAATGCAAATTTTGAGACTCTCAAAGCTTTGAGTAAGGAATGCAGAAGAAGGCACCCTTTTTTGAGGGCTTCATTATTTCTGCTCTACACAACACAACTTTTTTTCACTGCTGTGCAGGCTGAATTGCTTTGCAGTGAAAGTTGGTGATTCCTTAGGGAAAGCATCTTGCTTTGGTCTTAGCTTATTCTTGAATACTATTAAAGTGGTAACTTCACAGCTGCAAGTTCTAAAAAATCTTTTTAAATGAATGTTTTTGAAACAAAATGGTAAATAGGAATGAAGATGCAAGAGACCCAGCTCCCCCATAAGTAGAAATCTTCTCAGTCCTTTTGGTTTTCAGATATTTTGTTCCTTTTGCTTGCCACTCACCATTTCAGAAAAAACCTGCATGTCTCGGTTCTTAGAGGCAGTGACTTGCAGCTATAGAAAACTACAGAAATATCACCAAACTGCTATATTTGAGACTTAGCAACCCTTTCCCTGGTGGAAGTTTTGGCTAGTTTGTAATCTTGAACCACGAGATGTCCTAGGGGTTAGAGCGGGTGTGGCCAGTGCTCCTGATCCAAAGAGCTATTCAGCAAAATGGTCTCTTGGCTTTAAACAGAAGGTCAGCTCCCCTGTAAGTTGGGGGGAAGGACAACTCATGGCATGATTTGGACACAAACTGATAAGCTCTCCCAATGACTCCATCCTTTGCGATGAGATGAGATGCAGCTGGTCTGTTGTAAATGTGCGGCATGGTCCCAGAGCCAACGTAGCGAATGTAGTTCCGAGCAGCTCTGAGGAAGTGATTCCACCTACTGCTGGGACATGAGTTTTCTCAGGTCTTGGAAGCTAGTCTGGGGCTAGAGTGTAGTGCTGGGAAGCAGGAGGTACTGAGCCTGATGTTGGAATGACACCAACATGAATGTGTCCTTGTCTCCATCTCCTGGTAACCCTACTTCCAAACACTAGTGTGTTTGTCAATTCATGGTAACTGTTCCCTGTGGGTATATGATAACAATGTCACTATTCATGTGAGACTGTGTTGTCTTGGGTGTATGTTGTGATGTTTGGCTTTGATGAGCAATATGACTTTCTGAGCTTGTACGAGAGCAGTCAGGTGCTCGTATCCACAGGGTGCTCTGCGGCAGACTGACTGTTAGCTTTGCAGACTGTGGGAGGGAATGACCCAGGCCTGCAAAATTCCTTCCTAGCAGTGAGAAAGCTGCTGTGATGGAGCAAAAGCCTGGCTTGTCCTCTCTTTATGCCAGGATTGATGGAGGCTGCTTTTTCTGCTTGTCAGGACCTGCTGCTGGGAGAGACAGTAAGACCCTCTTTGGGGTAGAAAAGGGGAAGTGGTTTGCAGTTAGCAGCTCGAGCACAATAACACTTCAGCAGAGCAAAGCCGATGGCAGTTTAGAGCCTTAGGGCTACTTAGCAAAAAGTTAGTGTGGCTTACGGCCAAAACATGTACCTTGAAGGAGCTGAGAGGGGGATTGTTCCAAGAGGGGTTCTTGGATGGGAGATGACATGATGCTGCTTGGCTGGGAAGGCAAATATGCAATTTGATAGACAGTGACAAGAAAGGGGCCTAAAACTTTTACGCAACAAAAAGACTATAAAAGACATTTCTGTGGGACCCCAATGTACAGCCACAACAGTCTGAAAGGAGTTCCTTGTCTTATTTTAGAAGTTGTAGTCTGATTGCTGTAGTTCTGTTGGGAAGTACACTGGAAAACATGCTGTTGAGTTTGGGAAGGCGGTTAATGCTCTGTGACCTCCCAGGCTGATAAAACCTGGAAATAACTCTAAAAATTGCTGTAGTGCCTGAGAGGAGGGGATCATGACAAGTGCTGGTGTTAGATACGTATCAGCTGAAGCCAGTCTCTTTCATTATGAGCAGTCTGGTATATTCCTCCGTCACTTTCCTGCTGCGGTTTCTTTGCCAGGAGAACATTTAAGCTCTCCATGCACTGTCTGCCACTGGACTGATGAAATCTTCTCCTCTTGTGCGTATGTAGAAGTGTGCAAGTGTGGGTGTTGAAGAAAAGCAGGATAGAGAATAGCCTATACCTTTGGTGGAATATGTTGGCATAATACTTTGTCAATATTCAGCATGGTTTCTTGTAAATTTTGCAGGTTTGAAGTGTTGCATAATTTTTGAAAGAACCGATCCCTCTACAAAAAAAAATTCAAAATACTGAGATAAATGAGTATGCTGCTTTGAGAGAAACAAACATAATTTTACACACATAGTTCATGCTTATTTAAATTCATGGTAAGCCATGTCCAGAGACAGTGAAAGGAGAGGGTGATTGAATGGTGAAGGGGTTTTGAGATTGGTTTGTGGTTTGGTGGTGTTTTTTTTTTATTGCTGGCATATTAAGAATATATGTTTGCAGTGATAAATGCTTTTAAGTCCCTTTTGTATCAGGATATTTATATTTCCATAGACTAACATCCTCTGCAGTTACATGAATGGAATAATCAGGTTGTCTGGTATCAGTGAAATTAGGACTCTTAAGACAGCGGCTTGAACTGCTTTGAAAGCTGAGCAGTTAATTCCCTCATTTCCGCTATGACTGATAGAGTTCTCCAGGATGCCGGAGGTATAAAAAGTTAACACGGGCTGTGCTGATCCTGCACTCCTTTGTTTTATATGGTTTTGATAGGGTGCTGGTGATGATTGAAGTGCCTACTGTAGCTTGTATGTTACAGAACGCTGACACACACTCTCAGTCCTGCAAAGCTAAAATGAAATGTGTCTGCCTGTCTTTGGGGATGGAAGGTGGAAATCTGTGACTTGTCACGTCGTTCTCCATGGGTCTTGTCATTCTCCTAATAATGCATGAGAGAGATATTTAAGACTGATTCTTAACTCATCTAAGTCCCTCTCAACTTTTGTTTGTATGGTCTTTTCCTGTAGAGAGGAGGGGATTGTAGAAATTATTTGGTACCTCTGAATCCGTAGAGTGGTCAGCCTGAGGAAGATCTCCCTGCTATTGTCTACTCCTTTTCTTTCCTCCTTTTTTAGTATCTGAGCATTTAATGCAGTTTTTTTCTGGAATTATCTTCACTGCATTCCCAAGAAGTAGTAGGGCATTATTATCTTTGCTTCACAGATGGAGAACTGAAGCACAGAGATTAAATGACTAGATAACACCAGGTCCTAGACCCTAAGGCACCATAGCCATAAGATTATTTTTAGTATTTTGTCCTTCATTTTGAGGGTTTTCTCTCATGTTTTGACAAACATAACTAGCAAATAATCTTTGCCACTCTTGTACTTCTAGGTGTTTAGTTTACATTTTGTTTATGTAAAATTATGTTCTTTCTATGTAGTTAATTCTATTGCTTCCAGTGATGCTCTGTTCAGCAACCATATCTGCATGTACAGTTCAGATTATTCAGCTGCAGCACCATATGAGGGACAGGGTAGTTAGCTGTTCAGAAAACCCCACAGACATAGGAGTGTGAGCAGACTGTAATTAGGGTTATTTAGAAATTCATATTTAAACTGTGGGGTGTACACTGGAACAGAACTATTATTTTATGATGGAGTGACTACATCAGTGGACAAGGGAAGAGCTACAGATGTTGTCTATCTGGACTTCTGTAAGGCCGTTGACATGGTTTACCACAACATCCTTCTCTCTAAATTGGAGAGAGATGGATTTGATGGGTGGACTGTTCGGTGGATGAGGAATTGGTTGAACAGTTGCATCCCGAGACTACTGGTGAACAGCTCAACGTCCGGGTGGAGATCAGTGACAAGTGGTGTCACTCAGGGGTCTGTATTGGCACCAGTACTGTTGAATATCTTCGTCAATGACATAGACAGTAGGGTCAAGTGTACCCCCAGCAAGTTTGTGGATGACACCAAGCTGAGGGGTGTGGTTGCAACACCTGAAGGATGGGATGCCATCCAGAGGGACCTGGACAGGTCTGAGAAGTGGGCCTGTGTGAACCTCATGAGGTTCAACAAGGCCAAGTGCAAGGTCCTGCACCTGGGTCAGGGCAACAACCCCCCGTATCAATGCAGGCTGGGGGATGAAGGAATGAGAGTAGCCCTGCCAAGAAGGACCTGATGGTACTGGTGGATGAAAAGCTGGACATGAGCTGACAATGTGCACTTGCAGCCCAGAAGGCCAATTGTGTCCTGGACTGCATCAAAAGAAGCATGGCCACCAGGTCGAGGGAGGTGATTCTGCCCCTCTATTCTGCTCTTGTGAGACCCCACCTGGAGTACTGCATCCAGCTCTGGAGCCCTCAGCACAGGAAAGACATGGACCCATTAGAGCAGATCTAGAGCGGGGCCACGAAAATGATCAGAGGGCTGGAGCACCTCTCCTATGAGGACAAGCTGAGAAAGTTGGGGTTGTTCAGCCTGGAGAAAAGGAGGCTCCAGGGAGACTTTATTGCGGCCTTTTAGTGCTTAAAGGGGGCTTATAAGAAAGATGGGGACAAACTTTGTAGCAAGGCCTGTAGCAATAGGATAAGAGGTAATGGTTTTAAACTAAAAGAGGGCAGATGCAGACTAGATATAAGGAAGAAATTTTTTACAATGAGGATGGTGAAACAGTGGCCCAGGTTGCCCAGAGAAGTGGTAGACGGAGCTCTGAGCAACCTGATCTAGTTGAAGATGTCCCTGCTTATGGCAGGGGAGGTTGGACTAGACAACCTTTAAAGGTCCCTTCTAACCCAAACTATTCTATGATTATTTATTATTTAATCTTTCGAGTAGGAGATCATTAAGGATGACATGCAAAGAGGCTTAAGGATGTTACCAACCTAGTGCTGTGTGCTCAGCTCATCGTTTGAAATACCATGGGTAATGTTAATGGGCAGTCCACATAATATCCTTTAAGCATAATGTTTCCCCTTTTAACTTCCTGTGTCCCTGAGTTCAAATTTGCGGCTTGAGCTGAGTGGGGTGCTCTGTCTCACACCGTTCTGCTGACAAGAGGTCCATCACACAGATCAGCTGAAGCATGAAGCCAGATGAGTGTAGCGAAAAGCTCAGGAAATTTAACTACCTGGCTATATATATATACTGCAAAGCTCTGAAGTCTTAGCACCTGATTTTTGTTGACTATGGTTTAAATCAGGTTTTGAAAATAAATTGTGTATTTAAAATACCTGAAATAAACACAGTACCTGCCAATGATGAAGAGGAGAATTTAATTTCCTTGCTATGACAGAGACCTGTAATGGATCTGTAGCCATCAGTCTTGTGCTGATGGGGCGATTAATTTAGGACATTCATTGTGTAAGTATTACAGATGATGAAGTTTTCTGTCTCACTGAAAACAGCATTTATACTGAATAACTGCTTTTAAATTCAGTATCACAGGAATCAATCTATTTAGACTTTGATTGATTGACAGGCTTGAGTGCTTCACTGTGCTGACCTCCATTAAACCTCCCCCCCTCCCCACCCCAAAAGGTGTTTTAAAAATTAGAAAAGTTGCAACTCAAGACAACTTTCCCACACCTATCAGGGCTGAATGCTATTAACATTAACAAGTTATTAAACAAAAGAAAAGCACACAAAGCTTACAAATGTTGAGCAGTCTTTTTTAGAGATGTATTTTGAACTCTTTATTTTAAACGTTTCCTGTAGTGAAAAAAGTCTGATATGAATATTTTCATCTCATAAAGGTACAGAAAGATTATATGCTATATGTAATGTTTATACAGTCTACCAGAATTACTTGGTTTTAAACTTTCAAGAACACAATTTTAAGTTTACAGTTTAAAACCCCAAAAACTTCTGTTCAGAAAAAAAAATGTTTTTCTACAATTGAATTCAGAATTTTCCCAAAAAATATTGTTGACTGCAGCTGTGATACAGAATGTATAACAATAGCTAAGTACAACCTGTTTTAGAAGAATGATTGTGTATCCACATTTTCTTAAGAAATTATTTGGGAATTTCAGCTTGACCCTTAACGATAGTGCTGTTTGCCATATAGGGTATAGGATTTTAAAAGATGCATGGCAAAATATGGCTGGATGTGTGAACTTGGGAGAAGGTCTAAGTATGTAGAGTGGTCTGAGGTAGTGCAACGAAACAAGTCTCTTAAGTGTATTATTACTTCACATGAATGCCCAAAACCATGGAAAACTTCATTACAGCTCTTTACATATCTGTTGGATGACACATCTACCTTCACATTTATACCAGTGGTACCGCAGCCACAAAAATTGTTAATTATTGATTTGAAAAAATTGTGTGATCCTCCTAGGATGCTGCTAAGTGCTGGAAAAAAGGCACTTGAATAAAAACAAAATACAAGCTATGTGATACAGTCTTTTTTCCTCCCATCTGGGGCTTGTGATGGTGAAGTCCACATGCAGGCACCATGGTATCTGGAAAATGATGACATTTTTATCAGATGTTTTCTGTTTTCTCTCCCTTTCTGGACTTGCTTACCACATAAAGTAGCACTTTTGAACTGTAGTAATGCTTTCTCTACTTGCCAAGATAAATGTAAATTCAGTGATAAAAATGGGAAATAGCTCTTTCATATTTTCTTATTAGTCTACCTGTTCACTGAATTAGCTCAGAAGAAGAAACTAGTATCTGGGACCAGAGCAAATAGGTAGCATAATTGTTAGTGTGGTTGGCTCACTGTGCTACAGCTAGCAAAGTGTTGGATTAAAAATAGTGTTGTTTGATGCGAATTTTGGTGCCTGATGCAGATACTACACAATATATTTAACTTTCAATTAATATTGTGCATCTAGTTAGAACTTTTCAGAAATGGGAAGAGATGCTGCGACCATTGCTTTTCCTAAATATGTTTATATTAAATGAGCTATAATAAACTAGAGCAGTGGGAGGTTAATTTGAATTTTTCACATTACTTCAGAACTGGTTAGAGCAATAGTGTTTATGTGTACGTATAAACAGTTCTATGTAAACGTAGAGATTTGGCAGATATATATATATTGTACACCCACAAAATATTTCTTTCTATGATTTCTTCAACTTATTTTTACACTGAAAATTCACACAGTGAAAATCGTGTGAAGTAGAGGACAACATCAACCGCTAGAGGGAGCAAGATTTCAATTATTGTAATTAAGAGTAATTGAAAATTAATTATTAATTAGTACATTTTAAGGACTGAATAGACCAATAAGATCTTCTAGTTGACTTCCTGTGTAAAATAACCTGTAGAACCTTGTCTACTAGATTATTTTTTTTTATCCATTCTCTAACTCATGTTTGAAGTGTGATTATTTTTTTAGGTAAAGAGGCATATAACATTTAAGATTTACAGTGATGGGAAATCCACAGTGTTATAACGGGTAAGGTGAAAGAATTTAAAACTACTTTTTCATCTGACTCCTGCAGTTTGAACCCCTAAGTCTGCTATGCATGAGGGAGGGACAGGATGGAGTTCACTACACTTAAAATCTGTCTCCTCCTAAAAATCTCTTCCTGCTGGGGATACGCACACTGAACAACCAATGTACTCCTTTATCCTTGGCTAAATGGAATAAGTTAAGCTTTTCAGGCTGCACACTATAGATCAGATTTCATTATAAATTTTTTTTCTTGAACTCCTGCTGACTTTTCTGCAACCTTTTGGAAATGCCACAACTAACTGTACTTTAGCCCCTTGGTGCTCAGTTGTATCATCTCCTTATTCCTGTGAGAGATTTTCCTGCTTAATAAAGCAGGAAAACAACCCTTAGTTGTTTATTCTTTTAGCTATACCATCAAGTTAAGAGCTCCTGTTTACCTCTTTATCCATGACAGTACCTAAATTATATGCATTGTTCCTGCCTTCCAGAATCTTGCCGTATGTCTGTAGGATTTTTTTATGCTTTGATATTACTTGATGTCTAGCAAGACTAGAATGCATGTTTTTCAAACAAGGCTGCTTTATCCAATGATAAACTCTCTTCTTCCTGTTGCTAGTAACCTCTTTTTGTTGGTTGCTAAAAAGGTTATGATATTTTTTTCAGATCACTGATAGCAGTATCGAATGATATTAAACAAAGAACATAACTCTGTGTGATCCACTAGAAACATTTAATATGCAGTTACTTTTTCAAATCTGTTGGTGAGTTTTAATGTTTCTTGTACAATGCATAAATTTTGGTATTGTGCTAGTTAAGTTATTAAAACATTGTGAGGAAACAGGTTGTATGTTTTAAAAATGTCTCAATGTATTGTCAACTGAGCGGTTTATTGACCAGACTTGAAATCTCATTAGAAGCAAGATCTGTTTGGTCAGACTGTTTTATGTGTAAAACTGTGTTTAGTAACGCTAAGTACGTTACCATACCTGAATACCGCAAGTGCAAGGTTCTGCACCTGGGAAGGAAGAATGCTAGGCACCAGTATAGGTTAGGGGTGGACCTGCTGGGAAGTAGTTCTGAGGAGAAGGATCTGGGGGTCCTGGTAGATAGTAAATTATCCATGACTTAGCAATGTGCCCTTGTTGCCAGGAAGGCCAATGGAATCCTGGGCTGCATAGGGAAGAGTGTGGCCAGTAGGTCGAGGGAGATCATTCTCCCCCTCTACTCTGCACTGGTGAGGCCACAACTGGAATACTGTGTCCAGTTTTGGGCTCCCCAGTTCAAGAGGGACAGGGAACTGCTGGAGAGAGTCCAGCGTAGGGCAACCAAGATGATTGAGGGATTGGAGCATCTCCCTTATGAGGAAAGGCTGAGAGAGCTGGGACTCTTTAGCCTGGAGAAGAGAAGGCTGAGGGGAGACCTTATTATGGCATACAAGTTTCTTAAGGGTGGGTTGAAGGAGGATGGAGCCAGACTCTTTTCAGTGGTTCCCAGTGACAGGACAAGGGGCAATGGGCACAAGTTGGAACATAGGAGGTTCCGTTCAAATATACGGAAAAACTTCTTTATGGTTAGGGTGACAGAGCACTGGAACAGGCTGTCCAGGGAGGTTGTGGAGTCCCCTTCTATGGAGATTTTCAAGACTCGCCTGGATGCAGTCCTGAGTAATGCGCTCTAGGCAATCCTGCTTTGGCAGGGGAGTTGGACTAGATGATCTCTAGAGGTCCCTTCCAACTCTGAAAATTCTGTGATTCCGTGAATTCATTCCTGACAGCAGCTAGTATCCTGTTTCTCCTTCTAAAGGAGTGCTATGGCGTGGCTGCTTAGTTTCGCTTTTGTAGAACTTCCAGATATTCCAAGACACACTGAAAATAGCAATAATTGAATAAGCATCTTAGCTAGTTCCTTTGTTACTCTTCAGATAGTAATTATCTGACTAAAAACGCTAAAAAACCTAAAACCCAAAAGAAACTCCTCTCAACCCACCTGCAAACTCTGTTCTAGTCTAATATCCTTTCCAAGACACTGATGGAATTAGGAGCATTTCTTTGTTGCTAAAAGATGTGATTAAATAATCTTCCTTTCCCACAAAAATAGAAAAGATACATTTAAGGCAACCTTTTTTCTTTCGTGATTTGCAAATTTACCCTCCTTATTCAGTATGAGGCCTATGCTATTAAGATTTTACTAGTCTCAGCGTCTTTAAGACACTCTTAGTTATCTGTACTGTTGCTAGTGAGCTGCATTCAGTGTAAATCTTGCTATAAAATTGTGTAAGACTTGATCAGTATGTGATGCTCTCAGGCAATGACTCCAGAACATTTTCATACATGTTTTGAAAAATTCCATTGCATATTAATGTAATTATCAGCATGAAGAAGGTAGGCTTGATAACTTTTGCATTGGAATACTATGTGTAAAATACTGATTTAGTATTAGTATTGCATTTTGGTTTTAAAGATACAGGGTTCAACTTTCTAAGTATTTCACCATGGTACTTAAGATCAGTAATCAGTGTTATATAATTAAAATGTTTTTGGGGAAGAGTTTTTCTTGCTGTTAATTACTGGAAGTAAGTGTTGACATTTTGAAATATTTTTTGCTTATGTATTGAATGAGACTCTTCTAAGGATACCGTTTGTAACTGCTTTTGGAAATGCAATTTTCTTCAAAGCAAGGGTAGATTAGTCACCTTTTCTGACTTGACTGATTTTTTTTTTTCCTTCAAGTGAATATGAAAGGGAAAACTTAATGATCCTTTTGACTTGTTTTGATATGTGCTATCTTATGCAATGCTTTGTGACAAAACTCATCATCGAAGTTACATAATAAAGCATGTCCTAAGTGATGCAGTTGCCTGAGCTGCTTGTTGTTTTGGGAGTGGCTGTATAGTTGAAAACTTGGGCACAAATGCTGTTAAGGGCATGTTTTCAGGTTCTTAACTGTTGTATTTTATTTTTTTTTTTTTGACAGTTACAGAATTCAGTGTTTTTAATTGGATACTGAAGGAGAGTTATTTACAGTTGCTGAACATACAACTTTGTTGCAGGGAAATATGTCTAATTGTCAAGTATACATTTATTAGTACAGCATAGATCTCTTCCTAATAATTTCAGGTTTACATATTTTGGATCTTTTTATCATCTGCATTGCTTAATTTTTTTGTCCCATTCTACATGACAAAGGTGACTAAATTGTGCTGGCTTTCAAAACAAGACAAAATCTGGCTGTTGAGCCTGTGTTTGCGGAGGTTAGGTAGCACTATCAGTACTGATAGTGAGAGAGGCTCCAATTCCAGGGACAGCTGCTGCCAAAGAAGTGGTCCTGCTACCACTACTGCTACCTGCTCTCTGCCTGACCATTAGCTCCATCTGCTTTCCTTGTACCGGGTCTGGTCCTGGACTGTCCCTCACTGAGCTGATTCTGCTCACTGAATTGTGAGAGAAGGTGGACCCTTAACAGCCATGTAGTACCTGCTTAATTAGTTTGCAAAACTCTCCCTCCCTCTTTCCCTTGAGATGTTTGCTTTGAAATTAGGCATTTCTGTGGCATGGAAGGTCACAAACTGCAGGCGCCGCTTTGGAAGCTGTGTTGTTTATTGACAGGCATTACCAGGTCTTCACCATCATTTACATGTTGTGCTCTTAAGGATAAGGCCTGTGCTCTTTTATGAAGTGTATTAATTCGTATAAGGTTGTTGTGGGACTATGCTGGAGTTTGCACAACTCCTCCCTTAATTTCCATGCCTTTGTCAAAGTCTCTGTAGTGTCTTAATATGCGTATGTCCACCAAGCATTCAGAAAAATAATTACTCAAGTCTCCTTGCTTTCAAGCCTATGTTAGAAATAGCCTTACTAGTTAGCAGGACTGTGTGTGCATCTAATTGTGCGCAGAAAGCCAAGGCAAAGCTGTGTTTGAATTCACGGTTCATGTAGCTTGGGGATCTATTATTTGTGAATAGTCTGTGTAGGGTCTAGAGACAGAATTGCAAGGGGTTTGACCACGAGAAGCCACAGTTTGAAGTGAACGATGTTCAGCATTGAATGTAGAGTGACACTTTTATCTGATTATGGTACCGACTATTGCTATATAAATGGACAGAAACTTTTACCTAGAATTTCTTCATTCCTTTCTGCATTTGCAAAAAAACCAACTTGTCAGATCATGAAATGTATATTGCAGTAGCCAGGTCTGTGTAATGGCTTTTGGTATAATCACCCCTCTGGCTGTACAGAGAAGGATTAAACTTATTTTCCACCAGAATTTGTCTAATTGAAAGAAGCACTCATTTTTTTTCAGGTGGATCTTTGCCCACGGTATGATAGACTAGTCTTGTTTCATTTTTGAGAGTTTTTAGTGTATGTTTCAGAACTTGAGGCTTCACATCATTGCTGCTAAAGTGGTAGAGATTTTCACAAAGAAGTTGTGAGTTGAATTACTGGCCACGCAGGAGAAAAGCCTGCTCATTTTTGGCCTTCATTTGAAATGGGTTTTGACCTCCATGTTCCATGATCACCCCGCATGTGATGTGCTTGGCTGAGTTATGACAACTGAACTGCTTTTGTTACTCAGAGAAGGTACTCGTACAACTGCCTCTTAGGAAGGGTGAGGGGAGGGCAGAGCTTGCAGGGTGATGGGGACACTGAAACTTACCCTGCATGATAGGTGGAAAACTGTTGTTATTCTTCAGCCAGTGCTGTTCACACATCAGGTGAAATTCCGTGGTTTCATGATTATGTACAGTTCTTTCTGCAAGCGTGCTGATTATGGGGAAAAACTTGTGTATATATCAGAGAAGATGGGGTAGTGGAGTATGTGAAGAAGGAGATGTTTCTCAGTATGCATGCAGAGATTTGGGAATTTCCTTCTTAAGAAGTTTCAAGAAAGTAAGGTTGCCAACCATGCTTTCCTTCACATGAACCTTTGAAACTTCACACTCAGTACAAGCAAGCATGCCTCAAAGCGAAAAGAAATGGGTGAGAGGTTTTCTGTTACTGGCTGCAGTACATAGGAATACCACTTCTCCATCCTAATGGAGGGGTATAAAAAGAGCAGGCATGCAGGCTGGCTGGGAAGCACCCTCCTGCTGAGCCTTCCTGAGGGGCATAGGTGGAGACTGGCCCGCGTACCCGTTTCTGCAGCCATTTCAGCCTTACTCATGCAAAAAAATCTGATCTGAGACCTAGGTGGTGCTGGTTTCCCTTCTTCTCATATGGAACTTGTCTCTTCTAAAAGTGACGTCTTTAGAGAAGTGTTAGATGATTCTTTTGTGTTTGATCAGTGTTAAACTGACTTGTTTACAGTTGTGTGTCAGCAAATGGTGTCTGCTGGGGATTTGTACTAAGGCCTTTGGTGGTAACTGCTGCTTGAACACCTTATTAAATGCCTGTCTAAACCTGTTTCCCGAATAAGATAAAGTTTGTACCTGTGACTTGTAAAACTATCCCAAGAAAATGTTCCTCTGCACCCCAAAAATAAACATGTTTTAGTTAGAGGATACTAGTGCTGCCTTTGCAATGTGTATTTCTGGAGGCTTTTCAAAATGAGGGCTAACATTGCAATGCTGTGTTACATGCCGAGCTGGTATCCCGAGAGCTGTCTCATCCCTAGTGTCATGTGAGCCCTTCCAGCTCTGCTCTGCAGCATTCTGCGCCATGAGCTTTCTTTCACTCGAGCAATAGACTAGTCTGTATTTACATCGCGGTTTTCTTTGTTTCCCACAATTTTCCTCCTACTATTGCAGACAACCTTGGGTGATTTAATCACAGTGCTACCTCATTTCTCTGAGTGCAGTGACACAGTAGTTAGTATGTTTCTAAGATACAGCTCCTGAAATGTTGAGATTATGCCGGGATCTTGCTTTCAGTAAAATAAGTAAATGCTCTCATCATAAAACATGCAGCATTCTTTCTATAACCGCAAATGTGACCAAGTCCCTTAAATGCTTTTCCTTAGAGAAATGACAAGGCAAAAGGAAATGTTGTCTTGCAGTTAGAATCTTAGCCAGTTTTGTTAGCATTGAAGTCTGCTAGGCTTGTTAACCGTTGGCATTAGCTGAATTTTTGATAGAGAGTCTTGCATACTACCATTTTGTTGTATACTTGGCCAGATGGTTGACCCTGGGGATGTTTCTTCACAAGTATCAGGGATTATTAATACAGGAACTTTTGAGACATTCTCATGGTAATGAGGATTCTGTCCTTGAGAGAGAACTGTTAATCAAGGAAAGCAAATATTGTCGTTCTTTAAGGTGAAACATCCTGAAAACATCCTGAAGCACATGACCATACAAATGTTGGAAGTGCTTCTGATCTACATGTTTTGAAAAGTTTAGCCAACTTGGCAGAAAAGTGAAAATTCTGAGTGTCCTAAGCCTAAGTACCTTCATTATAAAACTAAAAATCACACCCATAGGTCAAAAAGACCCTGGCCCAGGTGAAGACCCTGCCATGAGCATGTGTAGTAGCTACAACTTGAGTGTGCAATTGTATGTAAATTACTAACCAATCAAATAGAGATGGGTGGTGATGATATTGTAAAATGTGTATATAAACCATGCAGAGAGTCCTGTTCCACCACGCACCGTAGCCAGAATAAAGCAATATCTTCTCTCTAAAAATAGTCTGTTTTGGGAAAATCGGGACTTAGACCTCTTTTGCAGGTAACAGAAATGTTAAATATGTTAAAACAAACCTCATAATTTTTTGAAGCCACAGTGAATGTTTTTCTATGCCTGACCACCATGGGTTCTGACAGCGCGAGTTTGGCATTACTGAATGACAATGCAGTACAGCGGTAATTTTAGAAACACTTTTATTTGTGTACTGCAGAGATGTGAGGAAAGATGCTAGTATAGACAGAGCCGCGGAGGGAGAGAGGAGAGGGCTCAAGGGTGGTGCTGGAATTAGGAGCGAAGAGACTGAGGACGGGAGCCAGCACACATGGGGCTAAAATGAGAAGAAAAGTGAAGGTGGAACGAAGGCGGGGGGGTGTGAGGAAAGCAAAGCAGCTGAGCTGGGAGGCAGCTGGGGAACGGCGGGGAGAGAAGCAGAGGAAGAAAGTTGGGAGGAGGAACAGGAGGAAATGACTCAAAGTACCTGAGAGATTACGTCACTGTTTTGAGTGGAAAAGGTACTCAGAGCCTTTCTGTGCCCCGCTTTTGCCAGCCCATGTTTCAGGGTAGCTTTCTCAAAAGAGAAAGCTGGCACTGGAGGCAGCTGTCCCGGCTTTCTGTGGCGAACACCTAGCGTCTGGAGTGGCGGGCAGCCAATGTGAAAAACAGTAATTAAGTACCTGTACTGTCAGTTCTCCTGGGATCGGCACGAAGTCATAGTAATGACTTATGTACACCGTACGTGTAAATAGAACGCCGGTGGTCTTTACTGGCCGTTCCCGGCAGAGCACAGCGCGCCAGCTCGGCGCGGCTGGCGGGCTCTGCCGCGGTCGGTGCAGGGGCGGTCTGCTGCCTGCACCTTCTGGCTCCCGCGCTGCTCTCTTGCTCCGTGCGAGGCACTGCCCGCCTCCCCCCCGACTCCGAAGCGGGCCGGGCGCGGNGGGGGGCGGTGCCCCGCGGAGCAGCCGCACGGAAAAGTTGCCGTGGGTCCCAGTTGCTCCTGTCGCCGCTCTCTCTTCCTTCTCCCGCAGGCTGGCGGGCTCTCTTCCTCCCTCCCTTTCTCCTTCTCCGCGCTCTCTGTCTCCCGAGGGCCGTTGGGGCTGCTGCCCTTCTCTCCTCCTTGTATTATGGCCCTGAGTTTTTAGGGGATCGAACGCAGGGAAATGGATATGTCGGACCCAAATTTTTGGACCGTCCTTTCCAACTTCACGCTGCCCCACCTGAGGAGCGGCAGCCGCCTCCGCCGGACTCAGAGGTAAGGCGGGGGAGGGGGGAAGGCGGCGGGCCGGCGCCCCGTGGGCGCAGAGCGGCGGTCTCCCGGCCGCGGGCAGGTGAGCGGCGCCGGGCCGGGCCGCCGGGCTCCCGGCTCCGCCGGCGGCCGCGGAGAGCCCCTGGGAGGGCCTCGGGGCTCTCGGCCCCTTGCCCTCTCCTGGTCTGAGACCGCGAGGATCTCCTTGCGAGTCACTTGGGGTTCTTCTAGTTTGGTTTGGTTTGTTTGGTTTTTTGTTGTTGGGTTTTTTTGTTTGTTTTTTTTTTTAAACCAAGCGCCTCGTGTTACTTTGCCTGCTTTTATAAGGTGGTGTTTTGTTATCTCCTGCCCTTCCACCCCTTATCCCCCCTTTTTTTTCCTTTCTTAAAGACACTTTCAGCTTGCTCGCAAATATTTGACCTTTTATCCGGAGCAGATACACTTTATATGGACAACTCAGGATAGCTTACTTTGTTCGGTGTTCTTAAAGAGACAGGTTTGTGCAACTACTTTTTTAGACAGGCTAGCTGACGTTTGTTAATACAGGAACGGCTTTTTTAATTTTGTAGCATTTTTATTATTGTCAGAGGGGGAAGAGGTTTGGAAATAGTAAATGCTAAGTAAAAGGTAAAGGGTTGTGCTGTTAGTGGACAGAATACTGATAAGCTTTGACTTCTTAATAATTTTTTTGTGCCGCGATATCCTTTGCAGTTAAGTGCGTGCCTCTGTTGCAGGGAGTAGCAAAAGTTTGTGGAAGCTTGTAACTTTGTTCACTATTACCCTGTATGCCGTTTTGAGACATACCAGTTGTGATGTTAAATTATGATACGCTTCCGTCTGTGAAACTACTTTTGAGTATTAGCTTATGTGTTCTTCTGTTGGCTGAAAAGCTGGCAGAAAGCAAGCAGGATAGAGTTTTAGCAGAGCTGGCTGTTCCTAAGCCTTAAGTATTTATGTCCTGATATTTTTCAAAAGGAAAAAATGCTTGTCTGTTGAATGGCAGAAAGTTAAAATAGGAAAATCAAGTGGCCTATTTCACATCAGTGCAAACCTTTTTCTTCAGCGTATGTCCGTTCTTTATGTGTCTAACTTGGCATAGCTGTAGCTGCTGAGTTACTTTAGAATTAATTATTATCCCTCTCTTGTAAATAATTTTTTTACTCTTATGTGGCATTGGCTGAATGTCCAAATAGGTCTTATGTGTTTTTCTGCTGCAAACGCATCTATGTTTAAAGAGGTGAACACGCTGGGGCTTTCTCAAATCGTCTTCACTACTCAAGTAGGTTTGCACTGATGTGAAGGCCTAAAAATACCTTTTATAGAGTGTATGGCTGCATGGTAGGTTGAGGAGAGAGATTTGGTAGACTTCACATTTCTTCAGGCCTTTTCTTAAAGGGGGACCTATCCCCTGCACCCCTATACTCCTAATTCATCTACTAATGTAAACGACAGATCCCAGAGTGATAAAACTGTCAGAAGAAATAAAAACAATATGGACATTTGTCGTGGTTTAGGCCAAATTGGCTACTGGGGACCTAGGGGACCCCAGATGGGACCGACAGACGCTCCCCTCTTCAAAGAGAGGGGCAGAGGAGGAAAAAGAGACTTATGAGTTTAGAAAAAACTAAACTACTTTAATGAAATATTAATAATAAAATAAAAAGAAATAATGAAAAAAATATATACAAAACCGTATCAAGCTCCCGAGATGACAATCACGACACCAGCTGGCACTGGGGCAGTCCCAGGCTGGGCTTGGTGACGGACGGGAACTGGATTCCGGATCTGGATTCAGGATCGGGATCACAGGCAGACGAACAGGGTCCTCCTCAGACGTCCGCCATTGAAGGAAAGGGCTCCGACCCTTTGATCCCTCAGCTTTTATACTGAGCATGAGGCAGATGGGATGGAATACCCTGTTGGTCAGTTTTGGGTCACCTGTCCTGTCCGCTCCTCCCTGCAGGTGGGACCCCACTATGTTTTTTCGCTTCCGACCTTCCAACGGGGCAAACAACAAAGTCATCTGGCCTTGGGTGTTAGAGCAATAAGTATAAGCAAGAGCCTCTTTGCACACCATGCCTGGGCAGCAGCTATAAACATTGGTCTTATCACTCTGAGAAAGTGAACATTGTCTGCACAATATGCTGTTAATTTCAGTAGTTAGAAGAGGCCCAGCTAAGAAGCGAAGTTACTGAACAAAATTGGTTCTGTTTTACCTCAAACCAGGACAACACTGCAGATTCTTCTAGTTCTGCTGCAGAAATGGGCTTGGGTTAATTAAGGTAGCAGCTGGGTCTGCATGTTGAGCTGTATCTTCATCTGGGCTATCTTCACAGGCTCACAGTCAGCCATAGACCCAACTGTTACATGAAAAAACTGGAATAATAGCTGCTTACTTCCCACAGGATGCCTTCCATTTCTCAAAGAGTGCTGCTGGGTAGTGGTAGCCGCTGATGCTTTGTATAGCTTTCCAGGCATTTTAGAGGACCAAAGAGTAGGCTATGCATAGGCTTGAAGTGAGTCTAGCTCCTGTGATCTGAATCTCCTGGCTGTGCTTAAGTGAAAGTTTTGGGTCCACTGATTCAAGAGAGTTTGTTTTTTTTAATAGTAACACCTATGAAACTGCTGTCGAGCTAATGACAAGCCTTGGTGCTTCATGAAAACTTTACAAGGAACGTTCACTGTTCTTTCCAGTTGTATCCGCAGTTGGCTTTGGGACTTCTTGTCAATGTGAGAGCATTAATTTTACATTTTTGACATTTTTGCCTCTTAAGTATGTTCTTTTTGCCTATGCGACCAGGATTTTTGTGGCCTGCTAGGCCCTATTCTTTCTATAAGCACTGTCCTACTTTCTTGACACTTGGAATGATGAGAATTGTCTGCTAGTACAAAGAATTTTCTTTCATTGCACAGATTTACTTGTTGTAGGCATTTAATTCTCTTTGAGGTAAAGAATTAAAAGATAGTCTATTCTCCTCCAGGTTGCAGTGTTGAGCCTGGCAACTAAGTTACAAAATGGACATAAAACTTAGTTTATGGTCTTATTTGCTAACTGAAGTCTTTCATTAAGATTTTTTAACTTCTGTTTTCCAACAGTAGACTTAGCTGAATTTCAATTGCAGCAGCTCTTTTGGGGAGTGGTATCTGAACAAGAAATGTCCCAGCCTGACTTTCAAGTCGTGGAGTGGGTTTTCAGGACTGGTGGGTAGAAAAGTTCTCTTCAATTATAAATTGGAGGCATTTGGTATTCAAATCACTGGGCCTATAAATGACATGGATTACACCATGTGCTTTTACAGAGAAGAAACATGTGTACCACCATGTGTTAACTTCTTTTTCTATTGCTATAGAAGTGCGGACCCTTCAGAGTACTTACTTTAGGTTCCTGCCTGAAATGGCATCATCTGGAGTAGAGAACTAGAGAGAGAAAGGGTCTCTGTGTATGTATATACATTTATATAGATTAATGTGTAGATTTACCTATGGATAGTGTGTGCACACTTTTTTCATATGGAAAAATCACTAAATACTTTCTGCTTCATTCTATGCTATGTATTTAGTTCTCTTCTGCCACTTTCGCTCTTCTGTCTCTGACTTTCTCTGTGTATCTTGTACAAACCTGTCAATCTAGTGAGTCTTTTTGTGTGTGTGTGTGTGCATGCACTTTTCTCTTGCTTCTTTGAGGTAGTTGCACTGAAACAATATTTTTGCAGTCGTTCTTCCTTTGAGTCAGAGCGTGGGTTTTTTTGTTTCCAAAGGCATGGAATTATGAATGCTTGCCCAACCACTTCTCAGCCAAAGTAGACTTCTGGATGATTTGTGTTGAAACTTCATGTTATTTGTGTACAGTCACTGAAGTGATACTGAGACTTTCGTGATATGGGATTAAAATAGTCATCAATCATCAAGTAGTAATCCATATATTCTAACAGTTCGTAACCATTTCTGAAACATTAAAGACAAAGGAAAATTATAACTTTTATTGGAAACTCAGAGAATAGAGTTGTCAAACTTTGCTGTAGTTTTATTACTTTTGGGACAGCATGTTTCCTGGAAATACTGAGCAGGCTTTTTGAACTTCTTTGATATGGTAGTTTGAGTAGATGCAGTGATTTTAAAGTTGTGATGTAAACTCTTGCATAGATATTGGTTTTTTTCCCCTTTGCCAACATAGTGTTATGTGTAAGTATACTATAAATGGATTGTTTTATTTAATAATAGGCATTAAAAGTTGTTCTGTTGGTGACATAAGAAAACCAAGCACGCTTATTAACATAAAAGCAGCCACAGATATGAATTATAATAGTGTTGATGCCAGCTGAGTCTGTCAGTGCTCCGACTTGAGTTATTTTACTTTTGTTACATAGGAGTAAACATCAGTTAAAAGTTTAAAAAAGATTGTTTTTTTCTGTATTTGTAATTTTTAATATACGTTTTGGAGTGTGGTGATGTGAAGAGCTTTACTTCTTCATTCACCTTAATTCCTACATGCAAGAGAGAGGGAGCTGTTATCCTAATAGATGTTGAATAAGCTTAGAGAGAAGATCGTTATCACAAAACTGGGGGTAATAAGAAATACGTCTGTGCAGGCTATCTGTGCTTTCAAAACACATTGTCATTGAATATGTTTTGTTAAAAGTTAATCTGTTGGACTAATGATCCCACTGCTTTCTGTGCTACATAGTGAAGTGTTAATGTATCTTGGTGATTGTATTTCCTTTCATTCACCGTGAGGGCTGTGTGTTAGGGGGATAGTCTTTCAGTCTCACTGTCAAAGTGAATGGGTTGTTTTTATTCTGGTTGGTTTACTTGGCCAGTCTTTTTGTTCAAGCAATTAATGTATTTCAAGTTCTGCTTACAATCTGAATGTTGGCAACAGTCGGTTTTCTCCAATGAGCCATCATTGTTTCTTAGCTTCAGCCAGACTGGTGAGGATTCATCTGGTCGTATTCCTGTTTATTGCTTAGTTTTTACTCTAAAAAAATCCTATTTTGTTAGAATTAAGTTGAGATCTTTAGTAGGATTTGACCAAAGGATCTTACTGTAGAACACTTGAGGAAAACTGAAGAGCAAAAAAAAAAAAAGCTTTGGAAAGTGCTGGAACATGCTGAAAGAAGCTGTAAATTTTTTATTTTTTTTTCACTATTGTGGTTCATGTCTGCTGTTACACAGGAGAGAGCCTTTGTTTTTCTTACCCAGGGAATCAAAAGGATGGTAGTCCAGTGGTCCCTTCATGAGCTGTGGTAGTTGGGACACGTCACATGATGTGGGCACATTACACAGAGATTCAGTCCTCCCACTCTGTTTGAATTTGGCTTACATCTACTATTGATGTTCTGCCGAGCCATTACAGTTCTTGCTGTATTAGAAACTGACTGATACTTCTCAAATGTAATTTTTAAGCACACGGGAGCTCACTCATGTGATGGTTGATAGTTGCCTCTTCTGCTGCACCTTCTGTCAGACAGCTCCAAACTTTCTGTCCTGGTTTGAGATGAAACAGAACCAATTTTCTGTTCAGTAACTTTACTTTTTAGCCAGGCCTCTACTAACTACTGAAATTAACAGCATATTGTGCAGGTACTGTTCCCTCTCAGAGTGATAAGACCAATGTTTATAGTTGATGCCCAGGCATGGTATGCAGGGAGGCTCTTGCTTATACTTATTGCTCTAACACCCAAGGCCAGATGACTTTGTTATTTGCCCCGTTGGAAGGTCGGAAGCAGAAAAGCATAGTGGGGACCCACCTGCGGGGAGGAGTGGACAGGGCAGGTGACCCAAAACTGACCAACAGGGTATTCCATCTCGTCTGCCTCCTGCTCAGTATAAAAGCTGAAGGATCAAAGGGTCAGTTCTCTTTCTTCAATGGCCGGCGTCCGAGGAGGACTCTGTCTGTCCATCTGCCTTTGATCCTGATGTGGAATCCAGTTCCCGTCAGTCACTGAGTCCAGCCTGGGACTTCCCCAGTGCCAGCTGGTGTTGTGATTGTCATCCTGGGAGCTTGATACCGTTTTGTATTTATTTCATTATTTCCTTTGTTTTTATTATTAATACTTCATTAAAGTGGTTTAGTTCCTTTTAAGTTTGTTTCTCTCTCTCCCTCCTCCCCTTGAAGAGAGAGATGGGGCAGAGCATCTGTCGCTCGCTCCAGTGGCCAGTCTGTCCCAAACCATGACACTTGCAGAAGCAGTAAGCTATGTACCTGCTTGTGTGGCTGTGCATACTGATTGTTGGGCTTGTCTCTGGTAGTTCTTTGTCAAAGCTGGACGTGGTGGTCAGATACGTGGATTCTGGGGTGCGTTCCTTGTGAATTTGTTACACATGTCAGTATGCATGGCTTACAAAGTAGGAAACATGAGTGGTAATGATTTGGTTAGTTATGAGACATGAAATCATTCAATATTTTGAGCCACTGCTTTAGAATATGAAGATACTGCTAGCTGATTTAGGTTGAATATTTTTAATGAAGCTTATTAAATGTGTCACGCTAATAATGGTACAAAACTGTTTTAATGTTGCATGCAGTTCTTCTGTGTGTATTGCCACATTATCTCTAGGCTCTGGACCTGCATCAGGATGTCAAATTACATGACATTAGAAAAAGGTTCAGTAGGAGGTAGACTCGTTACAAGGAACACTGATGGGACCAGGACACATGCCTATGTGCTGTACTGTATTTCGCAACCTGAGGGAAAACAGAAAGTTTACTTATCTTTGATTCAGCTTTTTTCAACAGGTGTGTCACATTCAGTGACACCTCCTGGATTTTCTCTTGGGAACCTTTCAGAGGTTTTTTGGCTCTGAACCTTTGGAAATTCACTAACTGCAGTAATTGTGAAATTTTAAAGCCACCCACAAGAATATGTGGTATTAATACGTAAAATTGTGTCTAGGCATAATATCCAAGTGTCATATATTGGACTCTGAATTTCATCTGATGTGGGGGTCTACTGCACAACACTGTGCATAGTCACTTGACTTAATTTTTCATGTGACTTACATGTACATGGGTAGAGACGTTTAAGGAGATCATTCACACTTAATATACTTGGCATTTTTCTGTCGATTTCTGAGACCACGTACTTCTCAGCACTAATGTTTCAGTCCTTTTTTTTTTTTTGTAGCAGTGCATATTCTAATATGTATCAATAGCATATAGTATTAGTTAGATCTACTTCAGTAGACTCTTCCACCCGAATAAAGCAGAGATTAAAAAAAACACACTTCCAATGCAGCCTTAAATCTCATGGTAGGTCAGTTCTGTGGTTTTAAACAAAATGCTCAAACCAAATCGAATAGTAGTGAATTAGAAAACTCCCTTTGGCATGGTTCCCAGTAAATACAAGCATATCTCAGAAGTACTGTAAACCGGAACAATTCCTAGATTGATCTACCCAATAGAGAGACTTCAGAACTACAAACTGTGTGTTATTGGTATTCCTGTGACTGACAGATGAATACAAAAATATTGGGGTCATGCCAGAATAGATATATTAGCTTTTTTACCCTTTCTTTCAGTTAGCAGTGGTCATCCCTAAATAATTGTTTAGGAATAAGGAAAACTGTCATGTTCTATTGTTCTTGAAATATTATAATTTGTATTGTAAATAGAATCTGTTATTCCCATGAAACACTGGCATGTTCAGTTTGGTGATTAGAAAGTAAAAACTGCTGCAATTTCCTTATCCCACCCATTCTTTTTTCTGCATATGCAGTAATTATGTAGATGTTCTAGCATGTAATAGCCTGCTTTTGATCTCTATCATTTGGCTTTAACGTATGTTTAAAATCATACGTTAAAGAAAAATTGTTAAAAGGTTACCCACCAGTGGATTTTTTTTTCCTCTCTTAAAAATGTTGAAGATGATGTCAAATGAGGCACTGCTTACTGGTAGGAAAACGGCTATTTATATGTGCTCAAAGTGTCTGTCTTTTCTAACTACACTGGTTTAAAACATAGTTATTAACTTCCAAATAAATTATGGGGAAATCAAGGATACATATACTCAAGTTTTCTTAAAAAAACCTAGTTTGTGTAAGCATTTACATGTAAGCAATTTTAAAAATCTCTGTTAATGGTGGGTAGACTAAGGTAGTCCTGTGTAAAGCCTAGAGTGTTGATTATTGAAGAAATATTATTCCTAATGCTGCTTAATTTGCTGAAACAAATAATAATGCAAAGCATTACATGTTGAAAGAATTTAGCTTAATAAAAATGTGTATACCCTCTGTCCTCAGTGCTTGATTATAGTATCTTATTGCAGAGTTTAAAAGAGATTTTTTTCTCTCAAGGCAATAAGGTGGTTGTAAAACACACTGTTTCTTTTGTGTGTGTCATTAAGGGAACACATCAGTCTGAAATTTTTTTTGTCTGACAAAATTCCTATTTTTTGTTTTCAGGGGACTTGCATGAATGTAAACTTATGTTGCAGGGTTGGAGAGGAAATGTTATCAATATCGTTTTTCGTGTTTATCGGTATATATGTATACCCCTGTACAGACTGAAAATACACACACATAAGGGAGCACAGACACTGTATACATAAATACTCAAGCAGTAACTGTAAAATAATACTTGTTGAGAAGCTGAACAAGATTGATACTATGAGGTTAGTTCAACAATCAGAAAAAGTTATTTTTCTTACTTGTGCTTTATTCAAAGGCACATCTTGGCATAAATAGGATAGATGATTTTCCATCTGTGAGGGTGTTTATGCTGTTTATAGTGTGCATTTGTGCTATAGCTTTTGCAAATTCCCAAATTACAGCCATTTATAATCTTGTTTCTGGGAAATGTGACTTGTCTTCCCAAATTGAACAAGACTCTTGGTTCTATTCAGTCACTGGAAGAAGCTGGTTTATTTCTTTGAATTTTTTTTGAACTTGACTAATTCAAACTGGTATAGTGTTTACATTATGAAATACCATGATACCTATCTCTTTTTCCCTTAGGAAATAGGGAAAGAATTCTCTTTATAAAAACTTTTGTGTGTGTGTGTGTGTAGGTAATTCCATGGATATCAGTTTTGTCTAGAGCTCAACTTGAGAGAGCTAATAAATGAAGTTAATTTGTTTGAATGCTGGTACTTGTTATCTGTGATTGTTTTAAGTAGCACTGAAGATGTTCGTAACTAACAGTAGTGGAGGATAGACTTTATTTTCCCCAGCTGTTTCCCTGCATGCATATGGGAACACTGTGTAGTTGGTCTTCCCTCTCTGGGCTGCTGGGCCCCCATCCTGTATGAGATTTGGCACAGGCTTCTGAACAGAATCCTGCTTCTCACAAGAGATAGGTTTGCACATGTAGAACAACTTGCAGTGGTTTTTGACCCTTCGCTTTTTTCATGCATACCCAGGAGAGAGGAGTTTATATAATAGTAATTTTGTTGAAGCTATCCATCAGAGATGGATTTCTATAAGAAGCCTTTACTTTGTTTTTGAAATACATTTAAATATGATGCTTTTATGTATCAGTTTTAAATCCTAAAGTTATTATAGTGAAGATAGGTACAATAGTTTGAACTAGCTGAGCTTCCTTTCATAAATCTGAGTATAATGAATCGGCTTCCAATTTAAATTCTTCTTATTCCTAAAATTCTCTTTGAGTAACTGGTATTATCACTTCCTGGATGAGCTGCTGGAATTTTCTGGAAAGATGTTCCTACATAAAAATATACAGAAACCTCAGAAACCTCAGAACTAGAAAACAAAAGAAAGGTAGTCCTAAGAATAGCAAACGTTATAAGTATGCACTTTAACCCCTAACTCCCCCCCTCCTCAAATCCAAACCAAACTCTAATGAAACATGAGAACTTGGTGTGCCTGATGGATGCACAGAAGTCTCTGTAACTGGGAGGCAGGACCTTCTTTCAGCCAAGAGGTGGTGGCATTCTGGCTAAATGTCCCAGAGATGGCATTGCAGTGGCTGCAAGAAGCATCTCTTGCACTCTAATCTAAACAAAAGTGAGGGAAGGTGATCCCAAAGGGAGTTTGGAGAGTGAATGGAACATGAGAGATGAGAATTTTGCAGGATGATTGTAGATGTGCTGTGATTCAGTGAGAGGACATGAAAGCATAGAAAACGGAGCTTCCCTGGTTCTTCTCTTGACAGAGTTATTTGTAATAGATACGTAATTTAATTTAAGAATATATAGCTTAATATCAACGAGCCTAGCAATCTAGAATGAAGTTGTGCCTTTAGTCATGGGTGTTTCCTGTTGATTACAGTCCATGCTGACTGAGAGAAGGCAAAAATATTTATCAGACTTTTTAGTTGATAAATATATCTTTACAGATTTAACAAAATTCAAACATAAACATAATAAACCAGTCTGTGATGAAATGGAAGTTAGATACTGACGATAAGAATAAATCAGACTTATGTTTCTACCAACAGATGCCTTGGTGTTTACGAGAATTTGTTGTCAGGACAGTTTTCATAATGTAAATCAACACACAGCTTTTTTTTATTCCCTTTTATGGAAACTGGAAGGAGAATGCTTGAATGTTAACTCATTCATCTGACAATGCTGTTCAGTGAGAAGCCATAATTAAGTAATATCCCTTGTGATAATAATGTTAACTCTCTCAGAGTTAAATAATAAAAAGTAGATTGTGTACATTTGTTTTACAAATACGCTTTTTCAGTGACTTTAGGCCTGTCTAGCTTGTTCTTACACATGGGTATGTCAAGGGAATTTCCATAAGTGCTGTAATAGTAGAAGTAAAGGCAGTCAGACAAGTCCAATATGCTCTATTCACCTTGTCTATGAACACCCCACGCAAAAGGATGATTATGTCAGTTCACTGTACCATCAAGTCTTACCAGAACATCTTCCTTTTGCTTCCCCCACATAATGGACAAAGAAAATATGTAACACACTTCATAAGTAAGCTTGTATTATTTTTTTTTTTCTTACCTGAGGCTTGGTGATTTGGCTTCTTCCCTGGCCCTTCTGCCATGTTTTGATGATTGAACTGTTGTGTTTGGAGGCATCTGCTCCCCATCTGTGACCTATGACTAATGAGAGAATGTGAGTTCTGTTGGGAAATACACTTCTATCTAGTTTTTTCCCTTACTGCTTGATTGTGTCTCACATGTGCTATTCTGTCTTGCCAAATGTCAAAATATTGTCATTTTTTTGCAAGGCTTTGATTTCTATTGGTGGAAAAATTTTCAAAACAAAGAAAAAAAGAAAATTCTTCCTGTTTATTTTTTTCAAGTTTGAAAATTAGGTTTCTTCACATTTTTTCTTACATGTCTTCCTCAAACTGCTTTTTTTTTCCTTTTCTGTAAAGGAAATGTTTCAAGGAAATACAAAACATACTAGAGTGTATGAATATACTGGGTTATTTTATTAAGTATGCAAATTGTTTGTGTAGGTCAGACCTAAGCATTCAGTATTATCTATAAATTAATACCTTTTAACCATCATGTGTTTCCTTCTTCTGATTCATAAATTACAAGGCAAGAAGAAACCAGTAGGATCACCTACTCTGACAGTCTACAGGAAACAAGACACCGAGTAATAGTGTTAGAGATTTAGTAATTCGGCCCTCCCAGTCAAGGTAATGTGTTTGTTTAACACATCGATGAGTTCGAGAAAACCTGAAAGGTTTGCCACTGTTCTAGTGAGCTTTCTTTTGATTCTTGTTGTTCCTTAAGTGGGCTGTTTTTTACCACTACTAATTTATTGCTGATGCTATTGTCTCTCCCACTAACCTTAGTAATGGCCTCAGAGACATTGAACCAGTCTTTTTATAAACACAAAAAAATGTTCTGTACGTTCTTTGGGACTGTGACAGCTTAAATCCAGTCCAAGGGTCAACAGATGGATATTAATAGAAGGAAACAATCTGAAGAGACGTCCAAAGGACTGTCTGTGTTTTCTGCCTCAGTCGGTATGGAAAAATGAATTTTCCCTTCAAGTCATACTGAAGGAACAATATCATTGTGTTTTCTAAAAGGCACCTGCCCCAGGAAGCTGGTCTATGGGCCAACAGCGTGGTGTGGCTTCTGTGCATACTGGGAGCGCTTGGCCCAGGTCCCTGTGGGAGTGTTGGGCGTGTGTGGGTGGGAGAATAACATGGGTGGGGGGGGAGTCATGTGCTGCTTGTCCCTCTTGGAGGGGCCAGACTGTCTGGAAAGATGGAAGTGTGTGGGAGTTGTATGAAGGAACATGTACTGCTGAGGTGCTTTTGGAAGAGTAGTGCAGTGGGAGGCAAAAGTGAACCATTGTTCTTGTTCATGTAGACTCTTAAGAAGTGATCCATAGAGCTGCTCCCAAGTTTCATCTTGTAGGTAAATAGTTAGATCATTCGAGAACATGGTACAGGAGTGAAGTAAAGCGCATGCAGTACAGACAATCAGATCAGGGTCCAGGAGCTAGAATATCGTATGTGGCAGGAACACCCAGTGCATGCTAGAAATTCAGCACCCAAATGAAGTGAAATGTTACTGAACATAGTTTTAGTACAGGGGTAGTGTATGCATGTAGAATATTAGAATATCTGCCAAGTTTTAGATGATTTGAAGCTATATTTTAAGCATTATTCTTTTTTTCACAAAGGTGTTGCTATTCTAATAAAAATACACATATTAAGCATGCACGTAACAAGATACAAAATTATGAAAATCAGTGTAATTACCCTATTTTATGGATAAGGTCATATGAAAAAAACATTTTTTTTAGTTATGGACATTGTTAATGTCAGAGGAGGGATTAGAGTTTCAGAACTGGCTCATTGTTCTGCGTTACGCAGTGGCATGTAATGCCACGCAGCCAAAAGCAAGGATGGATAGACCGTTTTCATTCTAGTTTTTGTACACGTTTACCAATATTTCACCTGAACAGTTTGTGCTGTAAAAAATAATTTGTTTTCTTGTCTGCAAACTTTGTATTTTTACAAAACCACTTTTCTGATAGATACCAAGATTCAATAAACATAAAACTCATAAACCATGAGTGGATGACTTCACTTGTCACTAGACGGTAGTCATCCTGAGGGCAAAGGCAGCAAATATTATCAACATAACTATTCAAGATAAGTGAAAACAAGTAAGTATAGTATTTCGACTTCAGATACAGTGGACGTCCAAGGAGTTAAAATACAATACTTTATAATATGATTTGGAAGGAATGTGGTGTTTTAATCAGATTTTTTGCTTTTAAGGCATTTATTTTTTTTTAGTTGTCATTATTTTGAGAACAACTCCCATTAATCTACTGAATTCTGCATTTATTAGGCAATGGATTCTTGTAAGTCCTGTCAATAGTGAGGGCTACTCTTGCCTCATAAAAATCTTGCAGAACAAGGGAAACTGATGTGGAAGGTAAATTTGCTCTTGGCTTTGCCACATCGCTACGACTATGAGGGGACCAAAGTAGATTTTGGACCAGTCTCACATTTTTTTCTTTGTCTTGAATCCTCTGACAGTGGTGTTCACAAGGCATAAGATGTGTTCCAGACAAAAGTAAGGACTGCAGAAATGGTGGGTTTGTCCTTTCTGCACATCTCTTCTTCAGGCATACTTCGGCTGTGATGCAAATAGAAACCTTAAATTAGCTAATGGGCTAATGGTCCGGATGAGTAGTAAGGTGATTACTCTTCCTGATGGCCAAAAAACTGTAGCACACCCTTTTCTGTCACCTTACTTTGTCCACACCCTGTTCTAACCTGTTGGAGATGTTTGTCTCATCTACGTGTTATGCCTGGGTTTTTGGACAGTGTAAGCTCTTTCCAGCAGAGGCTGTTTGCTGTGTTCCTATGATGTCTAGAACAATGAGGACCCATCGCACTATTGTATATATGAGTAATAATGCTTCTCACCACTGGGCTCTTTGCATGTTGGACCAAGTGGTTTTATTCTTGAGAGCAGAAAATGCGGGGTTTTCTCGTTTATGCCAGTTCTTCCCTCAAAATAGTTTTTCTTTAGAAGTCTTTGAACAAAGCTGACCTACTTCAGTTTTCCAGAGATTCTGCAAATTGACTTTGTTGCAGCCTAAAGGACGAAGGCTGCAGTCTGAAATCACTGTACAGTTTTGAACATCAAAAAAAAATTCAGTCATTACTTAGTTTTAGATAAAATCTAGAGTAAGAACATCTGAAATAAATTATCGTTTATTCCAAAGAGTTTTTCAACCAAAAAGGACCATTGTGTCTACCTGTAGTGGCATAGTTCGGGGTTTTTTTTGGCTGGGAGGAATATTATGTGGCTTTAGGGACACACACAGGAGTACCTACAATTTTCTGTTTTCATATGTCCTTCTAGAAGAAAAAAGATATGTGGAAAATAAAAGCTGCAGATTATTTGTTCACATACTTGCTGCATTTTAATATTGGAATAGAAAATGTGTAACAGCGTCAATGTATTTGGTGAGTTTAGTGGTTACCGAGATTTTCAAGTAAGTTCCTAATGTATGATTAATTTCAATTGATTTGATTTTTTTGAAGTAAGCTGGAAGGCACCTTACTGTAACACTCTTAAGACAATAGTTTTGCTTATTGGATATTTTTTTCGCTTCCCTTCTCTCAGCACTGAATTTATGTAATGACAATATTGAACTACACCAAGTACTTTTTCTATTGAAAGTATTTGTATGTATCTTGAGGGTATGATTTAGTTGCTTGAATGTGAAAATCTGAATTCTAATCTGTACTGTGGCCACACAGTACTTGTTTGCCTCAACAAAATCAGTGAACTTCCATGCTTCTCTTGGCTTACTCAGTGGTGATAACCTTCTGAATAGGTTATCAGTATAATTTACCTACTTTTTATACTTGGCCTGTGATTTGATAAGAATTTCATTTGTTTAACTGGATGATTATGTATTGCTAAATTTAATCTCAAAACATCCTCATTGCTCTTTATTGTCAGTGATGATGAGTTCTCTTGAATGATAGAATTGTGTATATTTAGTATGTAACAGGCCTGTTTTTGTTAGTTTGGGTAGTTTTCAGTAGCTTGATTCCACCAAAAGGCATGTTGGTTTTAAATTAAGCTTTGGTAGAGAAAAGCTTAAGGTAAACCTGGGGTTTGCTTAATACAAATATGCTATCAAAATGATTAAACTTTTCCTGTAGTTAGCTTGTTGATATTCTGAAGAGCAACCCAGGACTGAAGAAAGCACATTCAGTTGGTCTGGATTTCTGAATGTTCCGTCGTTTTTTTCGCAAGTGCGTGCTTGAGTACCCTTGCACTTACCAAATGCAGTGATCTGTAATGATCTCACGTGGTTGGCAGCCCAGATTCATCTGCAAAACAGCACTGTGCCCTGCAGCACCATACTGGGGTGTGTGCTTAGCTCTGACTCAGAGATCATCATCATTTCCTGCAGCAGCTAGTTAGCCTAATGCTGTGTAGCCTGAGATGTGACAAAATCGCAGCACGAGGTGATATGGCTACAGGCATTTGGACTATTAAAGCTAGACTTGTAAAGGATATGACAAGTAGCTTTGTGTTACATTGCAGCATGATTCCCGTCTCAACCACTGATGAATGACGTTTCTACTTTTCTACAGTGATAAAGTGTGCTGGGAGACATTGGTGAATAGGAATACCAGAATTTGTCCTTTAGAGAGAGTGACTACATTATCCGTTTTAAAGATACGGCTAGTATAACATACTGAATAGTCAGAATATAAAAACAGGATATTATTTGCTGGAATTATTACCGTAACTTGTTTTTAGAGCCCTGAGTGGGTGATGTTTTAGTGGCTATCTGCTGACCTGTAATATCAAACATACGAGTATCAGTAATGTAATGTTCCGTCCAGCTTCAGTCTTACAGAAACTCTTGGGAGTTCAGCAGATTTTTGCAAAATGATACGGTACCTCTCCTATGTTAAATAGGTATGAAGCTGCTACTGTGTTTGAGTTTGTCTACTGGGAAAAAAAATCAATAAAGAAAAATTAAGAGAGCAAGGTATGCTATTTCTCTGAAGAATATGAAGAAATAAAGAATCTGTGTCAATCAGTAAACAGTCTCCACAATCGTGTGAAATCTAATGCAACTCTTTGGAAGGAAGAGATGATCAGATTACATTGCTGTTTAACCAGATTGTGGAAGGAAATATGAACTGTTGAATGCTGGTTTACCAATTAGAGTCTTAGGGTTTTTTATTGGTCACTTTTTAAAATTTCATTGTCGTTACTTTTCTGTATCAGCTAAATTTATGCTAGTCACAATGAGGCAAGAGATTATACCTCCCCATAAAAACAAGTCAGAGGTCTGTAATCAATTTGAGCTAGGTTGAGAAAACAATCAGTCACTTTTTAATTGGTCACACACCCATATATATAATCAAACTAGTTGTCCAGCCCTTCTAAATTGTGTGCTGCCACTACCTGCACAGACTTTCTCAAGGTTTTGAAAGACTGAAAAATCATTTTGATGTAATGTTTAGTTATGCATTTGTGGAAGGGAGGTTATTAAAAAGCATGTGATTATGTTAACATTGATTTATGTAATGCTTTATCATTTAATTTACGTCTTCAAAGGTAAAATCCATTTATATGGGTAGTGGTAATTTTGCAGTTATGATTTCAAGAAGGGATAATCCCAACAACTGTCTTTACTCTTTTATATTCAAGACTTTTGGGGAAGTGGCTTTTGCTGACATTATTTTGTCTTTCAGATGTATGCCTACATTTGGCTTTCAAGCTGAATGTAGTTGTTTGAGGTTGTTTGTAATGATTATTTGAAAAGCAGAGCTAGAGCTTATGTTAATAGAAAGTCTAATGTTTCATTAAACTGAATCAAATTAGTGGTTTGGGGCCTCTTATTTTGCAAAATCCAGGAAATTAAGGATTAATGTTCAAACTGTGAGCATGTTCTTCCTTACTACTGACACAGTTAGAAGATCTCAGAATGCTACGTGTTGTAGTTCCTCTTGAACCTGTCTCTATGACATCAAACGAACAGTATGTGGAAGTTGTGCCAAAGCAAGTTTTCAGTGGAACAGAGTAGTTGTGTGTTAAAAGAACTGAATTGATCTTAAACTATAGATTCAACTTTCAGTTCTCTTCATCCACACTGCTTAAGATGACTGGTAATTTGCGAGACTGCTTTCTGTGGTGGAGTCACTGGTGTGAATCTCAGAATAATAATGATGACGGTATAACCTCGTGGCAGTACAGCTTACAGAAATGTGTGGACAGTCTTGTTTTTTAGCTTGTCCACATAAGAGTTAATTGCTAGCATATTAGTATGTCTTAGAGAATTTGAGGAATGTAATGTGATGTGGTACTTCAAGACATAGTTCAGGAAAGGGGGAAACTTGCTCATTGTGGATCCCATGGTACTGTTTTAATGACAATTTGAGTGTTTCTTAGGTCTAAATCCAATGTAAGTCATCGGGACAAATTCTAGTGCAAAACAGTTGTGATCCGTGGAAGCAAAAAATTTTTCCTATAAGTGCATTGCTCGTATCTGAGATAGCAGCCTTTGTGTAATTAACAGTTTATAAAGAGCAAAGACTTATGTAAAATCGCTTTTTTGTATGAGAGTTCTATCTCCATTGCCAAAATAGGGCTTGAAACATGAACTTTGAAGAAAATTGCCAAACAAACCCCAAAGCAAAAAATCAAAATCGGCAGCAACAAAACCGTACTCTCAAATACTGAAAACTTGGAGTCTTGAGTCATTGTATGAATCTGTAAGCTAGAGGTTGAAGAATAACTGCACATGCTACATCATACAGTTCTAACAGTTGACGACACAGTCACTTTAGTGTGCCTGAAGTCCTGCTTGTATTGGAGCAGATGTTGTTTAAACACTTCTAATATAGATGTATGCCATCATGTGTTGCGTAGTTTGACAGGCAATATTTCCTGTAGCATCTCAGGCTGTTCTTGTTACTGCCAGCAGCACTGCTAGATCTGGCACCTAAAGCTATTGCTGCTATTGTGTCAGGTAGGCTTTCATAGCTGTGGACAGTAAGTTAACTGATGTGTTCAAAATTCAAATGTTAACTATAATTATCACTGCTTGCTTTTTTGTCTCCACAGTGGATGTTGCTTTACTAGTCATTTTATGTGATGCTTCACTCTTGACACACCAGGGTGAATTAAGTCTTCATTGTGAAATTTTTCCTCTTCACGGTATTAGCTCATAGCTATTTACACACTATAAATCATATCCTTGCACTCGTTTTCTTCCTTTTCTTCTTTCTCACTGAGTCACTGACACTTGCTTTCATGAATTCTCTGTGACCTACTTCTATTTGTGAGCAATTAGTACATTATTTTGGTAGCAAAGTACTCCTTTCCTGGTAGGGATATTTTTACAGAGCAAACTATATGCAAAATCTGTTGTCGTAAATTGCTTGTATACTGTGCTGTGTTTAAGATGGACTTAGTCTTTTCTCTGTATTCTTGTGGGATAATGTATCGTATAGATTTAAGTCTAGTATGGGAAAGTATACTAGGGATAAAAGTTAATTTTAAATTGTCATTTTGCCTTGTTTCGGTGTTCTTGGATTTTCATGAGAAAATAGGGTGTTATTTGCCACTGAAGGGATCAAGAGAACTATAAATGAGAAACCAAGCTTACTTGGTCCTGAAAATTCCAAGTGTCACTAAGACATTACTCATGGAAAGAAAGCTGGGTAAAGATGAAGCATGGATGGCTTTTGTGGACCAGATTCATTCCTGGAGGTACATTTCATTTCATTAGGGCTCTAACTTGGAGACTTGTAGTGTTGAATACACGCTGGGGTTTTTTGCTAGAAAAATGCTACTCATTTTCCAGTTTCACTCAGCAAATTTTCATGAAACGTAACCATGTGGATAACTTTAAGGTCAGACTGTGTTATAGTTGTGCTGGGTCACTGTTTGTGGAAAAGAGCTTGAAGTATACCGTTGCGGAGAAGAAAACTTCCCCTCTCCCTGGATATTGCATCATCTCTTTTCAGAGCCTGTATGAGAGATTGCAATCCAGCACTGTTGTGTTTTGATCTCCAGAAAACCTATCTTAGATAGGCTTAAGGGATTCTGAAGTTTTACAAGATTTCTGGTTCAGAGATTTGGATGCTTGGATCATTAAAGTGACATAGCATGTCAGGGGGAAGGGAACATTTGGTGGCATAACATGAATGCTTTATCAGTACTTATTTGGGGCAGCCTAGTAATTTGTTTCTGACCTCACTGTTTGAGTAATCCAGTCACTTGAAATATACGCCACTAAAACTTTTTTTTAATACTGCACCATACTATTTTTAATAGTATAAATGTGCATGTACATATAAGTGTTAGGTCTGTGGCAGCAAACTGAAACACGTAAATCATCTGATCTTTCCTGGCTTGTGTGGTGCTTGATGATTAAGCATTACGAAAAAAAAAAAAATAGAGAGCAAGTGGATGTCAGAAGCCTTGTGTTGTCATACCTGCTGATGACTACCCCAGGAGATGTTTGAATTGCTTCACTGGAGATTATTCAGACGTTTCCAATTACCTCACCGTGACTTTGCAGCAAAGCAGTGTGATCGGCATTGTAATAGATTGTCTTCCTCAGTAGGTGTACTGCCATGTGGAGCTGAGGTTTGCTCCCAGACCTAGTCTACACAGTGGGTTTTGTACAGGGGTAATTATTTGATCTATAGCTACTCAGTTAATTTTGCTGATGTAGCTTTGTTAGTACACAGAGTTGAAAAAGACAGTTTGTATTCTCATGATTTATTTTTGTTTCCGTCTGGAAAAATCTGAACCAGTAAAAGACTTTTACCCTATGGTGTAACTCTGTCTGTAGAAGGGTGAATATGCTTATGTACTGTGTCTGTAAAAGGGGGAATATGCTCATGTACCTATACCAGTATAGGTACACAGCTAACTCTTAATGTAGATACTGTATATCTAATAAAAATTTGTGGTGGGAAAAAGTCATTGATGTAGTTTCCATAGTTTTGTAAATGGTGTCAGCTATGTGCCAGCATGTATTTGTTTTTTTTTTTTTCTATTAAATTTGTCATGAAGTTTTGCTGAGTAAAAAATAATAAACAACAGTTAGTTACATAAGCTCAGTTTTCATCTGGAAAAAAAAAAAGACTAGACATACAGTTTGATTATATTGGTTATTTGTTATTTTGCTATTAAAGGGATGTAGCTGTGTTTGGGAACTCCAAGGGCAAAAAGACTAATTTGTTATAGTTCCATATGACTTGTGGGGAATGTCACCTTGCTGGCTGCATGTATGTGTCCGGTGATGTCTTGACATTGTGACCATGGAGTGTTTGGTCGCTTACATTTCAGCATGACTTTGCAGATGGCCGGTTCCGACTGAACAAACAGCCTCTTCATGAAGGCCGCCATAGCTGGCATTAATTGATGTGATGCCCTCTTCAGCAGGCTCAACAGACACCAACAGCTGAACGGGCACAGTGAAAGGATTATTTTTGTTTTCCCCCTCCCTGGGAGAATAATGCTTCTAGATGCTTAATTATGATTTAATTAAAAAACTTTTGGTCAGCTGACAGTGGGAGGGAGGGAGAACATGGGTCTCAGTAAAGAGAGGGGGTCTTTTGTTTGCAAGCTAAATTTCTGAACTGCAGTCAATGTGTGCATGCTCAAATGTGGGGCACTGATGGTGCTGCCAGAGGTCTTTGGGAACAAAGGTAGTTTTGAGGTTGAATGCCTCCTGCTTAATTGTTTGTATTCAGGCTCCTAACCAGTAAGGGACATAGTTTTCAAACATCTATATTTTGTCCTAAATAGTGATTTTTTTTTTTAAGGTGTTTTCTTTATTTCCCGAGTTCCAATGTATTAACTGCTTAAGCCCCACTTACTACTCATGTTCAAGCAAAAGACAGTACAGAGTATTAATTGCAAAATGTTTATCACTTGTATGGAAGCCGTGATATTTACATAATATTGCCTTTTGCCTTTTTAAAAAGTTCAGAAATAAAAAGGAACAAGACCATTTTCCTGTTATTTGCATTAATTCATTTGAAGAAAGGGTGCAAACTTATTTCATATTGCTTAGTTTAAAATTAGGCATTTATTACAAATTTTGACAACTCATATATGTAAGAGGAAAGGAGAGAGCGGTAAACCACTGCAGTTAACGCCAAAGTGCGTAGAAGGGATGAAGCTCATTTTCCTCACGTGTCAAATGCTCAGTAGGCAACTGTGCTTCATCGTTGTGGTTCTTTCCAATCAGTGGATGTGTATCCTCACTTCTGGTTCTCAAGAGGTTAAATAATGGCAGTGCCCAGGACTTTCCGGTCTTACTGGGAGAGTGTGTCTGCAGCAGGATACT
>VUYV01000017.1:6262784-6388003 GCA_008711295.1 Anarhynchus alexandrinus | reverse complement strand
CCCCCCCCCCCCCCCCCCTTGCCCCTGGGCTGCAACAAAAGGAAGTCGGGTTTTGTTGTTGTTTCGGAAACTACTTTCAGAAGCTTTCTACTGAATTAAGTTGCTTAAGGTGCTAGCTTGTGCGGCTGTACTATTTCACCATCATTCCAGCTGTTTTTGAAGATCATGTGGCAGTTGGGCAGCAGTACATGGGAGGGGGAGGCTTGCAGATGCCCCTTCACTAGGAATCACTCATGTCCCTGCTTCTGTTTCAAAACTGCGTGGAGCATTTGCTTCTTAAGTGGTGATAGGGCTTATGTATTTAGGTGGGATTAATAGTGATTTTGGTGAATACAGGCAAACCCCGCTTATGCCCCTGTGTGCGTAGGCTATCATCTCTTTGGTAACTCTGTGTGTTTCTTGAAAATGTGAAGGTTATAGAAAAGGGAGTTTTGGTGCAAGAGGCATCAAGATTTGCTGCAGTAGTATTCATGAACCTTCTTACTCTATTGTCTTATAGCTAAAATTTTAGCCAGTTTTGTTAGCATTAAAGTTAGCTGGCTTGTTAACCATTGGCATTAGCTGAACTTCTGATATAGGGTCTTGTATATGAGCTTTTCGTTGTGTACTTGGCCAGATGGTCGACCTTGGGGATGTTTCTTTACAAGTGTTGAGGATGATTAGTTGAGGAACTTCTAAGACTTTCTCATGGATAATGAGGATTCTATTCTTGAGCCGTATGAGAAAGAACTCCTAATCAAGGAAAGCCAGTATTCTTATCATTCTTGAAATGAAACATCCTGGAGCATATGGACCTTGAAAATGCTACTAACTTACATGTTTTGAAACTTGGCAGAAAAGTGAAAATTCCGAGTGTCCTAAGCTGAACTACCTTCATTGTAATACTAAAAATCATTCCCACAGGTCAAAAAGACCCTGGCACAGGGGAATACCTTTCCCCTGAGCATGTGTAATAGCTATAACTCGATTGTGCAATCATATGTAAATTACTAACCAATCAAATAGAGATAGGAGGTACTAATATAACAATGATATTGTAAAATGTGTGTATAAACTGCACAGAGAGTCCTGTTCGGTGTGCATGATTTTTGGAAATACCTTTGGAAATACCTTGCACCCTGGCCAGAATAAAGCAATGTCTTGGGAGAATCAGAACTTTCACTTTTTTACAGGTAACAATTCCACAAGTGATTTTTCAGGTGATGGAGGCAGAGTTCTTGCAGCACAGGGATGCCTCAGGCCCAGTTCTGAAGTGGAGCGGGGCAATTCCCCCATGCTGAAGAGCAGCGGTGGCAATTCTCTGGCAGACAGCTCTCTTACCGCCTCATTAGGAGTCCAGCAAGGTCTGGGGCAACTTGGCCGGAACAGCGGGCAAGTGCATCTGCGTCGTCCAAGACACTGGAAATATGGTGTGCTTGGTATGTTTATGGCACCTTTTACAGGACAGATGATGGGCTCTTTGTAATAGACTGGCTGCCATCTCTGCCAGTCAAGGTGGAGGTGTCACCAACTAAGTGTCTCCAAACAGAACACTGGCATTTGAGAGCTGGACTAGTGTCATGCCTTCGCAAAATGTTTGTGTTAAAAATTGCATATGCATCTTTCGGGTCTAAGGCAAAGATGCTCCTCTGAGTAACGCAATTTGAAACAAATCATAACTGAGTAATTTGCTTAAGCTTGTTCTTAAGGCAAAAGATGAATTCAGGATATTTATGAGAGAAGACAAAGGAAAGTGTGTTTTTATAATTTTTTTTTCTTATTTTTCCTTTGAATTTACAAATTTTTATTTTAATATCATGTTACTTCCTTTAAACTCTATTTTGCTTTTCTCCTGTTTAGTCCTGGTTCTGTAATGCTGTGAAAAAGGTTGCATTGAAGTACTGACTAATGAAATGAGGCTCATTCAACATTTTTCAAAAATTTAGTTCAGTGGTATTCTAATTTTTCTGTTCTAGCATTCCCTTGTTGTAGACAATCTTCTGCCAGAAGGTTGAAGTTATGTACATACAGGCACGCACACACACCACACATGTGGCTTGCTTTTTGGATGTTATTAGTTACAGATGAGCTATAATCTTAATCTTTTTTCGTGTGTATTAACTAAAAGGTTAAGTCTGCCATTTTCAGAAGAATCACGACTCAATAAAAGGCAGGAGTCTCCCAGGAACATGCATCAACAATAAGCTAGGAATAATCAAAATATTTTAAGATCCAGTACAAGCTATATAATATGCACAATTGTATTTTTAAAATAGGACAATCAAGACTCAGATGGCTTCTAGAAGTTTTTAGCAACTTTCTTAATGTGTTAGATCCTTTCTGGCAAGGGAGAGTAAGTTATTTAGCAGTTTGTCTGTAAGTATTTTACTTTTCTGTCAGAAAATAAACATTGATATGAAAAAGTAGCTTTTAGCTTTAGGATCCTGCCCAAGGAGGAATAAAAAAAGTTCAGACTTTTTTTGTTCCTAGTAGGTTTGATCTGGGAATGTCATTTTTACTCAGTGAGGTGCATTGATCTGGCATTGTCTTACCTGTTCACCCCTTGCATCTTTGGTAGTATTTGCTAAAGGATTAAAGACAACACACTTAGTCATTATGTGCTCCCTCATAGTTTTGGGAGGTTGACAGCTACCAAATTTAGCAAGGGAGGAAAGAAGCAGTCCTGTCTGGACTCACTACTCTTTCACGTAAAAATGAATTGTTACTATTGAACTATAGGAGAAAGGAGTCAGGTATAAATATAAATTATTTTAGGGGTTAAACCAGAAGGGAACTACTGGGATTGAAAGTGAAACTGTGTAAAATCTCTCTACTTCAGGCAGCTCCCAACTTCCTACCTTTGAATTTTAGGATATGATTAAATTAGTTGTACTTCAAGATTATTAGGAAAAAAGGGGGAGTGTGGGTGTTAAAAAAACAAACAAACAAAAAAACCAAACGACAACAAAAACAAAACTCAAAACTGTCCTAAAAATTGTGAAATAATGTGGGGAGTAATATTTTTAGGAGCTTGTCTTTTAGTGGCTTTTCTCATGGGGAGAGTCTCTGGAGTGCAGTGCTGAGCAGACAGTGTTTCATGTGATAAAGGATACTGTGTAGACTTTTGTTTTAATAATCCTCTGACTCTTCTTGTGTGAAAGTAGCCTTGGCAACATAAATTATTTTGACGGGTACAGACAAATTGAGGCGGTTGAAAGGAAGATGAAGCACAACTTCTGTAGCAAGAAGCAGAGCAGACTAAAGAACTTCTTCTTTCCTTCACCCAACTGGAAATAGATCGGTTGTTTCTGAGGTGTCTCCTAGACATCTACTGAGGCACCAGACTTTCTTGGCTGGCCGCGTGTATAACCAGGTGATAATTTCAGACCATGGCAGACTTTAACCCTTTGAGACTTTTATGGAGCATTGACACCATGCACACTCATGGCCAAGAGAAGCACTCCCTGAAGCTACTCCCCATGCTGTTTGGGGAATGCTTTCAACGCTATGAGGTCTGTCTGGCTTATGATCCTGGCCCCCTAGTTCCATGATATATGGTGAGTTATGAACAGTGGTGCTCAGAGCTGTGGTTGTTGGGAACAATCATCAGCAAGGAAAAAGCAAAGAAAGCTAAGAACTGGTAGGTCTAACTGGAAAACAGAATGAGAAAGCTTGGGAGAAGGTGGACATGGTTCCACTGTGGTAGGTATCTGGGTAAACAGGCTTTCCGTCTGTAGTTCAGAGCCACTCCCATGTTTTATCTTAATTCTGAACTATGCTGGCCTCAGTTTCAACTGGAGTTACAGAAAGCTCAGGGTATGTGCTTAGCTCCCTTGCAGTACTGGAATGGCCTGGGGAATTGGCTGCGGTTAGTCCTGGAGTCTGGATGGATGTTGTTCAAAGGAAATATGACTGTAACAGGACCCGTTTGTTTATTGGTTTTGTTTGGGGTTTTTTGAAGGGCTGGACTGGGTAGAAATTGCCAGTAGATGAGCTGCTCTGTTCAGTGTAAGTGTGGAAAAGGCTTTTGCTCTACAGGTTAGCTTCAGCTAGGGGTGGGAGGGTAGGTAAGGAGGAGATCCCCCAGCTACCTTCTTGCCTGAGTCTGACTTCTTGGTGTTGTGAGCAGCAGCAGCAACCACGAGGCACCAGCCTAGCTCCTAAAGTGGGGACAGAGCCAGTGGCAAGCACCGCCTGTGACAGTGTCCATGCTACAGCCTGGCAGACAGCACTCCAGCCCGGGTGGAGTGGAGGGTCCGAAGGGAGCAGCAGCAGTGAATGGCATCCAGCAGCCCCGACTCATCTCCCTCTGCTCCCCACAATCCCCCAGTTTCTCCCAAGCTGTTAACAGTGAGCAAGGGGGCAGAGTGAGAAACATCCTGCCCCCAGCTTGACCACCACATGATAAGAAATGTCTGGCTGCATCCTGTTATCCCAAGAGGTGCACCCGCACCTTGTAGTCTAGAGTCAAAATTTGGAGTGATCCAGCTTAATGCGGAAGTGCTAGGGATGGCCAAGAGCTCAGTGACACCTGTGTTTTAAACCTCCTGTCTGTGCTGCAGCCTTGATAGGCATGCGCTCCAGTAAATAGGGTATTTCCTGTCTAATGCAAATGGTTTCTGCAAGGTTATCTACTATGAAAGTCGAGGCACTTCATTTGGTTAACATCTCCAAACTATTGATGCTTTGGTGTGATGTATGACACTTCTTTTTTTAAGGGAGCGCTTGTTAAATATTATAAACCCATCACTGTGGCTCCCGATTCCCTCCCCCTAACCCCCCAGCCCTGAAGTGTTTCTGCTTGTTTTTTGTATCTGCTGAATTATGTATAATAATGGTAATCATACTTAGCAATGATTTAGGCCAGCCCTGTGTATTTTTCCTCTACTTCTGGTACTAGTTTCCTACTTATCTTTCTATTTTGAAAGAGCAATATTTGCGCATCGAGGAATTTAGTTAAATACCTCAGTATGATAGCAAACGTGCTGTTCCCCTAATAACTTGGTTTATGTCCCTTCCCAGAACACAAATGAAATCAAAAAAGAAATTTGAGAAGCAGTGGGATTCAAATGAACGCATCAGCATGTTCTCAATAGGTTGTATGATATGAAGACTCAAAAACTGCATTTTGTGGATAATGAAGCAGGATTACGCAGTGGGCTGTTTTTATGATCCTGAGCATTCTTTTTGTCTGCTCTCTGCTGTCTGCTCACTTTGTATGCATTACAGACTTTATTCTGTATATAGCTATTTTATGAATATTGTACAACTATGGAGTTAGTAGTTAGCTTAATACTCTTTTTTATGTTACATAATTAAATATTTATCTCTATAACAAGTTAAACCTGAATCAGTTTTTTTAGGAAGGAACAGAACAGAAAAAAATACACCATCTTAGTTCTGTAGAAGTAGTTCAGATTTCTCTAAACTCTACGTTTTGTCATGTGTGAGAAAAAGAAAAAATTACGGATCAAAATTGCTTGGAGTAAAAGTGAGAGCAGTCACTGGAGTTGAATACACAGAACACATATCTAACTCGCAAGTACAATTGAGAAGGCTTAATGAAGGACCTGTTTATTTGTTTTGCGATACACTGGAGGGATGGAAATTGAGAGGCCTTCTACGGTGTAAGAAGTCTGTCTTTGCAACAGTCTTCCTCAGGTCGGAACAGCAGAGATTTGGCAGGTTTTTTTGCAATTCTGTAATTTTTTCTTGGCAGATATTTTTGCAATGATGCTGTCTTGCATGCATTTGAACCCTTCAGGCAGTCCGTGCAGAGAGTGATCATGCGTCCAGTTGGTTGTGTTTTAGGTTTTATTTTTGCTGTAGATTTTTTTGGAAAGATGAAGAAAAAGACTGACGTCTCCTCCTTCGTATGGTTGAGGAAGGATGAAGTTCTGGTGGCACAGTGGCATGCTGGTATGTGGTAGTAATGGCAGAGAAAAAGGCGTTGAACACAAATGCGTGACTACCTAGAGAGTACCCTTAGCTTACTGTCTGTGCCTACTTGGCCGATAGCTAAAACTGAAAGGCTCACCGTAGTCTTGCAAAGATTCAGGACAAACTCTGCCAAATTATGGCTTCCAGCAGCTTTGTACTTCATCTTGGTGTGTTGTGTTCATAATGTTTTGACATCACTCTCATTTCTTCAGACTAAAACTGGCCTCACTTAAATTGCCTAAACTTTGAATACAACAGCGTAAAACCTGAATCCCTATGTTACAACAGTTAAAATTTAAATCCCAAGTCCCTTTTTTTCCAGCTCATTAAAGACTTATATGGAATAATTCTTCACAGAGAGTGGGATGTATAATAAATAGAATGTTTGGCTGTACGTGGAAAGTTTCAGATATAGGATATTATATATATGTCATTATATAAACATTGAAAACATATAGTAAATATAAAAATAATAAATATAATATAGAAATAATATATAAACATTGAAAGCCATTAAAAGAGCAAAAAGAAAATTCCGGGTGTTACCAATGGTATATTTTAATAGCATTCAGATACTTTGCATGTTTCTCTCAATGATTGTAACATCTTGAGAATTTACCTACTTCAGTCTAGGAGATAACTCAAAATTGTATACCTTTGCTTCCTTACTCTTCTGTCTCCCTTAGTTACAGGGTAGAACACGGGAGAAACAAATAGCACTGAATGGAGCCTGTGGATTTTGCTTGTGTAACCTTAATTCCTCAGCATTCAGAGAGGAACAGAGTTGGTTGATTCATTTTCTTTGATAACACAATCTAGGTGTGAAACTACTATTAACTGCAGGCCATGTGTTACTTTGGCTTTCTGGATCCGGAGATGCTTCATCAAATACAAGCTTAAAGGCTCTTTTTGACAAGGAAGCCGCTGCAGTATCAGTGTGCGTCATGTCTTCATGGCAGCTGTTTTTTGCATTCGTTTGAGTTAATGTCCCACAGAACTTCCCTGGATTGTGGAGAGTTTGGACACACTCACCAAACTGCTTTTTAATGCAAAAGATTATTTTTCTTTAAGAGCAAAACAAGAACAAAAAAGCCTAAACAGAACAAGCTATTCCTTTAAATTCCTTTAAATGTTTTAATTTTTTTTTAAGTCAGTGCTGTGTGCACAGTTGACTTTTCAGTGTTGCTGTTCATGAAGATAGTAAATAAGTATGAAGTCATCGGTTAGCTAGCTTCATAACAAGTTAAATATAACTGAAATATAACTTAATTTTAACTTTCCTGTATAAACAAAGTGGCCACATCTCAAGTCTTGCTAGGGACAGCATGTTCCTTCTGAGGTAGTTTTCAGCTGTGCAGTTTTAACACCAGAGAAATTATAACTAACTTTTCTATCACTAGAGCCTTTATGGGAGTGCTGGTCTTGCATTGCTAGTCTCTCTTGTGTCTACATGGTCAGGCTTTGCATTCTGGGTATGGCAATAGCTTAATGTTTCTGCATTTCTATTAGCAAATAAAACGTTTTGTTTGCAGCCTCTCTTAAAGTAGAAGTCCCCTTTAATCTTTACCTTCAGCTAAACTACTGTATTACACTGATACCAAAATTAAGAAGCTGTGTTGCAGAGTAGTGCTGTGCTCAGCATAGCCTGTGAAAGGTGGTGAACTGTCATAATAGCTTACAGCCAAATCCATCTTCATTACAAGTGTAAATATTAATAATTGAGGATGTTGAAATGAAATCATTATAAATGATTAAAGCAGATGCCAAATTTCCCATGAAAAGCATGGCAAGTGGTAATCTTTGTCAATATAGCCTTCTTTCCCTAATTTTTTGGAAAAAAGCAATTAACCTTTGCTGCCAGTAATTTGCTCACATATTAGCCTTCGTTCTGAGGAAGAAAATTCCATTTCAGGGCATACCTCTTGCAATTTTTGCCATTTCTTGATTATCAGGAAACCTGCCTTTAATATTTCAGCTCTTTATGAAGTACTGTCTGTCCTAGAAGAACTTGATTCCTGCTTCAACTTTTTATTTTATTTAGTGCTTCGAAGAGCTTGTGGAGTGTAGCTGTATGTTAATGGCCATACTGGTACTTTTGTCTTGTGCTTTGCTGGTTTCAATCTAGCAGTTCTCATCATCTCTGCTCAAATGGCTTTTTCCTGATATGAGAAGAACTGTGGCTTTTTAAGGAGCAAGGTAATAACGCTTTATGCAGTTGAGTTGCATCTTTCAGCAGCTGTAGTTCACCCTTGCTTTGTGAGTAACAAAGTTGAGCACTTTTTTTGTAGTGTCCTCTATCTGTTTTGTCATGATTACCTCTCATGGGAAGTGTTGATCTGTAGTAGCTGGAGGAGAAGTGACTCGGGGTTTAGTCTGTTGGGTATGATAGTGGAGTTGGGATGAAGGAGGTGAGACATGGTGAGAAGTCAGGATAGGGAGGAGAGGTGCGAGTGGGCAGGAGCGTCAGTGGCGGAGAGCAGGAGGTAATGTAGAACCTAACCTATCTGTGGGGGATTTGGAAACGAAATATGAAATTATGAATTGGATTCCAAGATAAGGAACAGTGCCAGTAGACCAGGGCACTGCTGCCGTGGTGTAATGCCAACTACTTCCAGATAGATAGTCATCCAGGACTGTCACTTTAAATTGTCAGCAACAGACTAAAGTCCAGGAAGGATCTTCTTGGGGCAAAGAAGACGACAAAGGGCAAAAAAAGGAAACTTCCAATTTTCTTCAAGTTTTGTGTGCACCCCAAAGTTTAATTATTGTTTAACATGACTGATTTTTTTTTTTTCCCCTTTGTTCTCCCCTACTGTCTTCTCCTTGGAAAAAATGTTTTTCTTTCTCCTTTTTTTTTTTTTTTTCAGTGCTCTAAACCCTGTGTCATATCTACTGCCTGGCTTGCTAGTCTCTTCTCTGTGCCATGCAACCTGATCACAACACGAAATCCAAGGCTTAGAGAATTGCATTTTGAGAGCGTAGTGCTCTGTGGTTTACCAAGGCTTATGTTTCCCTAAGTTACAATCCCTGTAGACTGTTCCTGCGCTGCTATAACTTTCCTGCAGACAAAGAGGCTTTCTTTCAGGGCTTCGTCTTATCAGTTGGTTTATCTTGTCAGATTTGAATGGGAGAAGAATAGTTTTATGAGGACAATAGAAGGGGAAAGTTACTTGATGTGTTCAGAGATCGAGGAAAACCGATTTTGTCTGCAGAATGGCTTTAACTTCTGAGACTCTTTTGTATACAGAAGGTTGCCGTTTCAAGGCTAAATACAATTCAGTAGGTAGTGCTTTGATACTTCCTTAGTGCGACTCTGCTTCCCATTTGTGGTGTTCTAGCAGCTTAGATCATCTTTCAGGGTTCCCTGAACATTTTTTTTTTCCCCTCACCCACAAAGAGCCTTTTATATAATAGCATTATTCTGGGGAAGGAGTTTTGTTTCACAGACTATGCAGGGTGAATAACATAATTTCAAAATCTTTGAAACAAAGCTACAGTGAGAGCTCTAGGGTGGATTTGTTCTTTCATGCAGTGATGCATCTTACCTTACTGGTAAGACAAATAGAGGAGTCTTCATGTTTTTATTTTCCGTTTCCCAATAGAACGTTTCATTTGAGTGTAATAAAAGATAAATTCTCCATGCAGCTGCAGCCACAGCTGAGCAAATAGCATTTTTTTTTTATTATTAATGGCAGTTGGGGGGGAAGTTTTCTCATTATGTAAAATCTTGATATTGGATGTAATGCCATCATATTCCCCAGAAATAATTCTTAAAAACAACGTCCCAAAAAATCAAGATAACTTGGATTAAATATCTTTGGTAATGATTTGTGAAAGGTGTTGCACTAACTTCACCTGAAGATCGTGAAGTTTGAATTTTAATGTAAAAGTGAATACAAGGTAGTTGGTTATTTGCATAAGAAATTCTGGCAAAAGTGATAAAACTCTCAATACAGATAAGTATTAAAATGTATTCCCTCCTTCTGACAGGAGATGTGGTGATCTTTTAGGTCTAAACTTTAGCCACGCAAAGCTGCTTTAAAGTCATGTAGTGGGGTCTCTTAACTGCAGCCTGCACCACAGATGCCATAGTGATATCATTGCATCATCATGGATAGATGCAGTCTGTGTGTCCTTTAATGAATGTCTAATGAGTACCAAAAGCTTCTACTGGATTCAGTTTTAGATTGGAGAATTGCAAAGGAACAGTTATTCAAGCTTTTAAAAACAAGTGTAGCAGATAAAGTAAAGCTTGTCGTAGTATAGTACAAGAAAAGTTACCAAAAATAGTGACATATGTCTTAAATAAGTTTTGACTTTTCCAGCACTCTAAATGTGAATCTTGCAATCATTTTGTGCTTTTTTTCTTACGTAGACCTACAGAAATGATAAGTATATACTCATGAGTTGTCATCATTTAATTGATTATAATAATTAAGTGATATATAGAGTCATTATGCAATTCATGCAAATGAAATTCACATTAACCCGTTAAACAGTTGGGAATGGCTGTCTTGCTGCTTCACAAAGCATTTTTCAAGGGGAGACTGGTCTTAGTGTTTGACTTTTTTTGCATATTGCATACCGCTTTTATAATCAACATTTCCTCTGCCTTTGTTTTTCTTTTTTATTTTCCTTGTTTTCAGTATTATTTTGGATTACCTTTGCATCTGTTTTACTTAGCTGTTTATGCTATTAAACTCCATCCTTTGTTTTGAATTTTATTCAACTTACACCTTATCAGGACTAATTAGCCTTGCTTTTTGGCTTTTATATAGAGACCATAATATTACAAAATTCATTGTTTGATAGATCTACAAATATGATCTGAATCTGCTTCTGTTGGAACCTACTGTGTTAATGAAATGGTTTTATGTATGAATGTTTCCCCTTTTAGTGCTTTTGAGTTTTTCTAAACCTTTATGGAAAAAAAAATTCTGATTGCATTGCTGTAAACATCAGCATATGCACTTAAGTTTATACACAGTTAGTCTGTTTGACTTCAAGATACTATTTACCTGTGGGGTTTTATGTTTGAGAGAATATTTGTTATAGTAGAAAGAAGAAAAAAAGAAGAACACTTCTGCCTAACAAATACTTAAAACCTGTATCATGTATTTAAGAAACATATCTCCTTTCCCAAATTTAATGGATGTGTTAATTTACTATTTATCTCGCCTAATGATCTTGAGAAGTGGGAAATTAGTGGCTTTGCAGATGAAAAATGTATGAGTTAAAAAAATGCATTCATCTTCTTAGGCATCATCTGTTCATTGACAAAAGGCACAGATGTGAAATTTATCTCAATAATTAGATTTATAATTATTGTATCATCCTCAGATTGATAAATCATTGCTCTTTGTGGCATGCGATTTGGAGCTACAGTTCATGCAACAGAAATAGGTTTAATCATTGAGTGGTGATTCTAAGCTTGAGACTGTTTTTCACATTATGCTTGTATATCTTTATGCATTATAAAAAGTGTATGGCAGAGAAACAAGCTGCAGTCACGGAAGAACGTTTTGTAAATGAGTCTACAGGGGAATGCTGGTCTTTGCACGGAACAGCAGACGTGCAAGCCTGAAAAGTATCCATGGTGCATTTTCTTTGGAAACTGCTGTCTTTGACATTATCCAGTATGGACATGCCAACAGAAACAAATTAGCTCTGATTTTTAATAGGGGACTGGAAAGTGAAGGAACAAAGTAGCAGAATCTCAAACTGTCCGTATGTGGTACCTGCTGTATTTTTGATGCTAATGTCTTCTCTCCTCTCTTTTTGCCCGCAGCTGTAGAACAAGCAACAGGAAGAATTTGATGGGCAATGGCCAGACTCCAGCTTTGCCTCGGCCTCATTCACCGCTCTCAGCTCATGCAGGTGATTTTATTTCTATGCTGCTACTACTATTATTAAATTATTAAAATTTCTATATGAGGAAAGGAAAACAGGCAAATTCTGTATCCCACTACTCTTCTTTCCACTGTTTGTAATAGCAAAAAATTGCCAATCATTCCATCCAAATTTCTGTTATGTTTAGATCCATAAATACTGTGTTAGAGTGAGAAGCAGTCCACAAATACCTAACATGGATCGTGTACCTATTTTTATTTCCCCGCCTGACATTCTGATGCATTTTCTCCCCCCTGACTTCCCTTTCTGGGCCTAGTTCAGTGTGAAAAGGATATAAAATAGCTTACACACATGGTAAAGGTAGTGGAATCATTGAGTAGGGTTTTATATTCTATTCCTAGTGCTTTTGATCCCTAGGATTTGTGGTGTTAGGCTCATTGCTGGAAATTTCTGTGCTTCACTTTACACAGCAATAAATGGATGATAATATTGTTTTGCTTCTGAAGTACTTAAAGATTGAATGAAAGTCCATAAATAAATATTTTATTGATAATGATTGTCTTCATTTTAAAAAGCAACATTTTTAGCATATCAAAACACATTTCCTCAAAGGTTTAGTGTCTCTATGGGTTTTGGGCATTGGCTGTAACTACATGCCAAAATGAAAGCCCCCCACCACTTCTTGTGTTGTCAATGACACTGAATACTTTGGAGAACTGCTCTCAGATGGATGTTAAAAGAGAAGTGCAGAGTTCCAGTTGAATTTTTGAAGAAGATGGTGAGTGTAGTAAGGCATTTCCAGTTTTCTTGTGGAAGCAACATTATTAGAGGAAAATATGGTGGTGGATTTTGCTTTGAGCAGCAGGCTATCCACAACCAGGAATCCAGACAGTGTGAAGATTTGTGAAGAGTTCAAGGCACCAGAGCATTTAAAGAAAAATACGGTGCAGACTATTTTAAAGCTGAAAAATGAAATGTTGGAATGCATGGGATCCCTCTCTGGATCCCCCAAATGCAGAAATTGCCATTTGGAACAGGTGATCTGTGATCACCATATAAAGAGGCTTTAGTTGTGCTGTGCTGACTTGATGAGAGCAATAGCAATGCCTGGTGTAAGAACTAGCATGTCTTCTGCTATGAATGACTACACCATCTGTTTGGAAAGTGATGGCTTAGACCAACGATACCTAACAGTCTTCAGAAGTATGGAGTGACCAGCATGCATTACCTGGGACCTGAATATACGTAGTGTATTTGATAAATGCCAAAGAGTTCCTGTCTGGCAGTGGACTTGTGCTTTCAGCCAATTGCTTCATCTTTTTGAATCAATTTCTCAAACCGTAAAAGGGGAATAAAATTGCTGATGTCACAGCTGTTGACAAGTGTCTGTGAAGGTGGAAAACCGATACTGTAAGGATTAAGACAGGTTAAGCATAAGCTGTTCTTTTCCTTAACCTCAGCAGTATGTACTGTGTATTTAAAAACCTATTGTGGAAATTTGGCAACTTCTTCAGTTACCCAGGATACAGTAGGTTCTCTTAATGCTGATACATCCTCCCAAGGTATGTGTGCTGAACACTGCAGCAGCACTACAGAATCTCATATATGGGATGAAAATTTGCACGTGTATGGTTGGCTCTGTTATAAGCTTGCTTCTGCGTAGTTAATTACAGTAAATATTCACACAGCCATTGGCTCCTACCTCAGCTGGCTAGTGTGCCTACACTGGTCCCCTGAAGGGGCAGTTTGAAGTTAAAGTGTGCTCAGAGTCACCCTTGACAGGCTTTCTGCTTTGTCTAGTGCTCAGTTAGGTACTGCCTGGAATTTACTTGGTAGGTGAAATTTTTTTTTTATTATTTTTTTATTTTTAATTCATACTTTGAATAACTGTGAGTGTCATCCTAATTCACACAAATAAAAAGATAGAAATTTTTTGGTTAAAAGCACAGCAAAGCCACATAAGTTTCAAATTTCCATCTACATATACAGTAGGAGTTCAGCATGTCAAGTGTTTAATGTATATAAATATTTGGTATCCTCCATCTGAAGAGACGTAGTGGATTTTTAGTGATGCTGCATTCTTGTGTTGTCAGAGCCAGCAGGTCTTAACCGCACTGGTGTCTGCACGCTGAACTCACCTACCTGTTCTCTGTGGTGACCTGTACTGGAGGCCTGGATTCTTGCGAAGTGCAGCAGAGGAGTGGCACAAGGGACAGCATGTGCTGTACAGCCTCCTGGGTTTATTCCTATTGGCAGTCCTTGGCTGGGAGGGATTACTCCAAGTCAGAGAGGACTCCTTGACTCTATGGAGAGAATGTGGTATATCTCCTATCCAGCTAGATGTGTTTAGGGTCTCCTTTGACTGCATCTGGAAAGTAGCTGGGAATGGTGAGATTATATTAGAAAAGTTCTAAATCGGAAGTGTTTATTTTGCAGCCTACACCAGACCTTCTGCCAGGAGCATGTACTATAAGTTCCGAGTCTCAGAGGGACTGGAGATGACCCTTTTTAACACCTTCACAACTTTCTTATTAGTGTTTGCTGTTGGGGGAGGAAACACTAGAAGCAGAAGAGGGAGAGGGAAAGAAAATAGTTTCCAACCCTAGAGGAGGAGGGAGCAAGCTAAATGTGCAGCGAAGTATTGGTTTATTCATTAGACTATCCTTGGCTGAAGCATGGTAGTAACATGCATTTTTGGCAAATATGTCCTAGTGAGGTTATGCAGTATATGGAGGACATCAGAGAGATCCTGCTTTAGAAAAGTTTTTCTTGCCTGTTGTCAGAGTTCAGTTTCATGCAAGGAATTTGCCCAGGTGAGTCCAGGTGCAACGGATTAGGCTGCTTGGATGCTAACAGCTAATGTAACTTCACATGACGTTGCACAGTTGTTGGCCACTGGGCTGTCAAAGGAAAAGACTGATTCTTGGATCTGCCTTTCAAGCGGCTGAGTCTAACTGATAATAGAGCTGAGAACTTGAGCCATTGAGGACTCTTTCAATCCGACCTGTCCTTAGAAACATTTAGCTCCTTCACGTCGCACCTTTTGATGGGTCATTCTTTTCTCACTCAGTTATGTGCAGCAGTCATCCTGACTGTAGGGGAGAGAGGTTGCAGCAAACCCAGGCTATCAGCTTTCCTGGCTTTTTCAGTCCTGTTTCATCTTCTCAGAATCTTTATACATGCATTGAGAGCTATTCTCTTTCCACTTCTGTCTTGTTTCTGTGTGTCTGTCTCCATTACCTTGCTTCCCCCTTGAGAAAAAGCCTAAAATGCTTCTGTGAGCCTTTAAAAAAAACCAAAAGCACCTGTGAAAATGTGGGGTCTGAGAGTTCCACTTTACTATGTGCTCTAGTCCTTTCTCTTACCTTCCCTGTTCCTTTGGGGACCTCACGAACTCTGTTCAAAATACAGAATTTTCTTCGGGTTCTGGAGCAAGGAGAGCTAATTGGTCCTTTGTAGTACTTCAGTAGGAAGTTGAGCGATTTTGAGTGTAGAGAGTCAGAACTTGTTCATCTGTTATCCAGCTGGGGCCTGGCTCAAGTAGAAGTCTGTCTTGTGGTTCTCTTTCAAATCTGAGTGGAAACGCAAGTTTGGGACTTACTTTAATATGCTTGGACACAGAGATGTATACTTAATAGCATTTTAGGCCAGAAATTATGATATTCAATTATTTCTGTCCATATGCTGCAAGATTACATTTTACTGTTTTTTCATCTCAGAAAGTTAACTGAACTTGTCAGGCTGACATCAGATTGCCCTGCCATGGCCTATCTTCTGACATAGTTTTAAGAACAATCACTTGCTTCAAGGTGAGAGGTCGGAAGGGAGATCTCTGAGGCAGCTTTCAAGGTCTGTACATACTCTGGACATACATACAAAAGTCTGTGTTTTTGGTCTTGCTGTGGTTTTGGAAAGGAAGTGTGCAGAGGTTCCTTGTTGGGCACCTTCCTGATTGCATGAAACAGGAAAATGAAGGACATAACCTGCGGTGGTTTGAGTAATTCAAATGGAAAGATGGATAGATTATGCATGACCCTGATTGCTCACGCCTTTTAGAAACCATTTTGGCTTCTGGTTTTGTACAGCATCTACTCTGCTCCCTACTGTCAGGGTATTCCAGCCATCTCTGGGTGGAGCCTGCTGTTGCCCTTACTGAAAGTAGTTCCATTGGATGCTCTTATTTAAGTGGACTAGGTTCTTGACTTCATGTTTGTAGCATCTTAGTTATTATTGCAGGTCCTTATGTCTTTATTATTCCCTTCAGCTTGAATAGCCTATCAAGATTGACAGATTCTTCAAAATCCACCCAGAAGGATAGATTTCTATTAATTATCATCTTGATAATCTTCAGTGTTATCCTGGGCCCTTCTTTTGTGGTCCTAATAAGGTTGTTGGCGTTGCTTAGGAAGTCAGTGCCTCAGAGGTATCTGAAGTCAGTATTTTCATCCCTTGTGAGGGCACCCTTGGATCTACAAGCAACCTGTTCCCTGCTACATTAATTCATTGATTGTTGGGACAACAGGCAAAATAAATACTTAGTTACCTCTGTTTGTATCTCATACCTGCAATGAGTTTTATTTGGTCTGCTAGTTTAGGCTGGTTTTTTTCCCCCAAGACTTCACATCTCTGAGGGCAAAAGAGTGCTATGCATCCTCTGTGTCAGTTGAAGCACAGTGTGTGAAGGCATGTTACGAATCTCAAAGTGGAGCTCTCTTATATCCATAGCTTTGCTCAAGAATGTTTTCATCTTTGATATCTGCAGAGCAATCATTTAGAGGTCTGGCTGCACCTTCGGAAACAATGTGCCATTAATTCAGACCTCCTGAAGAGCTCAGGTTGCTACTAGGTAATCATGACAATCTGGATTGGAGTTAGCCAAAACAGGTTGGATGTGAGAAGTATCGCTCTATTTTAGCAGAAAAGCTTCTTGAACATAATCATAATTCTTCAAGGTGCATTTTAGACCCACGTTCTTCCTCATAGTCCTGTTTTTCTTCCAGATGCAGTCTGAACTGAAGGCACTGGCTGTTCTCTGGTTTAGACAGACAGTCTTTGAGGAGGACCAGTGGTCCAAGCTTAGGATGGTGTTAATTGCCCCATATAAGAAAGTCATATAGAGGTCTCAAGCAGATTTTCTTCCCCCCTCCCCAATTTTCATAGTTTTCTGTGGAGGTAATAGAGGATTGTTCCTACACAGGAGTCTGTTAATCTTTACAGATGCAAGCTGAATTGGACAAACACTGAATATTTCCATAAAGCTTTTTAACCGTTAGCCTTACCATCTCAGTCATTCTCAGATTCATCTGATAGAATGGAAGGGAGCTTGGGAGGATGGTAGGATGCTTGGGAGGCACACAGAGAGGTATAGGGTCTGAGACAGGGTTAGGAAAAAGACAATATATACAGCAGGTATGTTATATATGTTATATACATTAACTACTAATACAATACACGTAATGCCCTTTTCCTCTGTGCAGAACCTGTAGCTACCTGTAGAAATAATTTGTGTTTGTGGAAAGTCGGATTTTAGTTTGCAGCTGAAGTCTCCCACTAGGGCTTATGCATACATTTAAAGATCATAAAAGATTTCAATAATAATATCAGCTTCCACTACGTAGTCTTTCACTTTGTTATGAAAATAGAAAACAAATCTATACCAGGTCATTTCTTGGGGTGCAAACCTTCATCATTATTAGTAACTCTCTTAGGTTAGTTGTTTGGACACCCTTTGCCTTTAGTGTCCTGGTTGGAAGCTATTAAGCCTACTGAAAGATCCTTTTAATTTTTGCATGAATGGTGGGTACATTCAGAATTACCGGGAGCAAAGGGTTGCAGCATCAGCTTGGACAACATCTGAAGCCCTGGTCATTAATGGGCTTTTCCAGCTGACTGCCTGCTGCTGCGTAGGCAGGTCATCTGCACCACCCAGCCTGTGAAGTGCATGATTATAATCTCAGCAAGTCAGGGCATTCAGATGTCCCCACCTCAGTAGTCACAGGAGCTTGTTCCTGTGGGTGATACTAACCCCTAATGATTAATAGTCACATGTGGTGCTGTTTCATTGTATCTGCTGTAGGAACAAGATTTAGCTGTTAGGAGCAATGCTGTAAATCTTAATTGTCTGTATTAGAGTAAAATGTTTCAGTGCTGGGACAAGAATTGCAAGATAAGTAGTAAATTGTTTAAAGGGGAGAAGACAGGGGTTGTGCTAAAATGAGAAATATTATGAAGTTGGAGCAGAGGTTATCAGTAGAGTCCTCCGGTTTTGGTTTTGTGCCCAAACACTTTTAATCTTCTCATAAGTGACATTGGCATAAAATTACTGTAGCTGATTTAAATTTGGAAGACATCGAGTATGAAACAGCATTGGGAAACTGTGTTGAAATGACTGAATGATCTTGAGGACTGGAATAAAAAAAGTATAAAATTACATAGCAACATGTATTATTTTGTGCTGGAGGGCCAGTAACAGAAGTGTCTACTGTAAGCTGTGAACTCGTCTATTCTAAGGGATTTAGGGAAGGACCTGGCTGCGTTTTCTGGATGAGATGTTTGCAAGGACCAGTCTAGTGTAGCTTTGAAAATCAAATCTCCGAAGATGTATAAAGGAAGTAATTTTCAATTGAATTCAGGAAGACTTCATGCCACTGTACAGTGTCCTGGTTAGATTTCATGTGGGATACTGCGTGCTTTTATGGCCATATGTGGTCAGATGGGATCATCCCATGATCTCCCAATCAGATGGGAGAAAGGCCGGTAGGCTAGAATGTGAGACCTTTTTGTGTAAGACTGGAAGACTGTTCCTTGCTTGCCTTAGCAACAGGAAGACTGAAAAGCCTTCTGACTGAAAAGTACTATCTTCTAAATCAGAGGTGTCTTCTTCATGGAATGGGAAGGGAAATACATGCTGGCTGTATATACCAGGACATGAGAGTTCCTAAGAGGAATCGTTCACTAAGCATGGCAGGGACAAACATGACCTTTTCTGTTGGATTAAACAAATTTATGAATGGGATTACATGATGCAATTGCCTAAAGCAAAATTTAAGGCCAAGGAGGTCTTGGCTCCACTTGTGATCCCTTTTCTAGGATTTTTTTAGGTCCGCCTAGACCTTTCTAGGCAGGTGCTGTTAGCATGTTGACTGCTAATATTCTGCTCTCGCTACATTAGGACTTACTGCCTGCATCAGATAGTTTTGTTTATAGATGTACTTCAGCTAGCTACATGGAAGTATAGTAATGAACAAAGCTGTTTCCACCATGTATTTTAGTTGTGTTAGGCTTTGAATCATACTGGAGGTATTTGTGTGTGTGCATCAAGTTTAGTTAGTTTCCCTAGATTTTTAACTTTAATCCTGTGGTTTATGTCTTGAGATAGGTGATAATGAGTACTGGCTCACACTGTACTTGAAGCAAAGAAGAATTCTTTTCATATGCAGTTTCTTTACTGTTCTGCTTTAGCTACAGTCTGTGTTGATTAGATTTTGGGGAAAGGAGGGCTAGGTTTGTAAATGAACAAAGCCTTAGTGTGTTTTCATGGTGAAATACAGGAAAGCTGAAAGCTAAAGAAGGGTCCTGAATATAATTTTTAAAAAGAAAACATTTAAAGAAAGGAAAATAATATAATATTTCAATTATTCTGACTGTCACATGTATAGTAATACATGTTTTGCTAAAATAAAACTTTTTATTCTGTCTTGCTTTTGAGTAAAGTAGAACTGTTATAGCCATTTCAGACCATCTCCTACTAGTTTAGGGACAGGAAAGGAAAGTCTAATCATTTGCAGTATCATGCAGATACAACTGACTTTTAAATTAAATCCCATTAAAACATAGAACTGCCAGTATTTTAGTAGTGGTCAGAACATACAAAGAATCCTGGCAAATGGATTTAAGGAGTGTGCAAACCTCCCTTGCTGTTACTGGGGAAAGCCGTTTGCTGGTGTGAAGCATAATTAATCCAGGTTTTGAAATAGCTTGATCTCCTCACCTCTAAGTGGATCTCAGTGAAAAGCACCTGCAGAAGTATTCAAAATGATTCTGCTGCCCAGCTGTGTTTTCTGCTGACTGGCACTGTTTATGACAGTATGAAAGTCAGACCTGTAACTGTTGGTGGATGCTTTCTTGTGTGTTGTTCACTTCACAGTGTGGGTTCACCACCAAGTAAAGTGACACAGAGGAACATGTGACCCATTGTTATATTATATTGCTGTGGTGCTGATGTACTGTGATTCATTTTAGAAGACCATCAAATAATGACATCAGGACTTCAAGCTGGATTTGTCTTTGATCCATCAGAATTTGGGATAACAATTATCATTAATCTGTTATTCCCTCAGTACTAACAGAAAGTCATTGCATCTGAAACTCTTTATTTTGTAAGTAGACAGCTATTAAAAATACATTAATAATACACAGTGACTGTAACATATGCCTTTTTAAAAGATTTAAAACATCTTCACTCTGTGGCAGACACAGGACTTCTTGAAGCTACTTACAAAACAATCCCTATTTAATTAGTTTAAGTATAGTTTTCTTAACAATAGCTGCTTGCAAAATGAGTTAGCCTGTGTGTTGTCATGAGGTAGGGTATTGTTTTGGTGTGTTGGTTGCCTATGCGTTGTGTTTCCCAGAGGATGCTGGAGTTAATTACTTACCTAATGCTGGACCACCAGTCAGGTTTACTTTACCAGGTTAGAAACATCAACAGTCATCTCAGCAGCACAGACATACCCTAGGACTAAAATGTACAACAGCCAGCAGATCACAAAGAACAGCGGGATTTGACTAATAAGCAAGCACTGCACATATGGACAGAGAATTAACTGGCACTGGTTTTTGTTTGAAAGTCTCCCAGGTATTGACTTGCAGATGGGTGGATGAGTGCCATGATGAATGAAGGTCACGTATAGGACTCTGCTTCTAACCTATCTTGCTTTTCTGGAACACCACACCTTAAACCCATAATAGCACTAGCTGTTCCTCCAGTCATTTGGGGTTTGGATTTTCATCCTCTGTTTCCAGGCTTGTCTGAGTTCTTAGACTTCTAGATAAACCCACAGGATTTAGTATCCAGGTATTATGTATGTGGCTTTACCAGTTTTGTTATTTTAAAAGCTCTTTTGCTATTGGGAATAGTACTTGCAAATTTATTTTCCTAATAACAGGATCTGATGCTCTTCCTGAGTAAGACTTTGACTTCTTCAGGTTTTGTCTGTAAGGAAGTGAGCTTTGTTGATTCTAGCAAGGTAGCCTGCAGCATTGTGTCTCCTCAAAGCCACTGCAATAGCTATAAAATTACTGCATTCTTCCACCATATTTTTTGCTTCTATGTGAAGTTTACACATATGTTCTGACTAACTAATGGACAGTTAGGCATGTCCTTGATGTGTGTTAAATGTGTGTATATATCCATATATAACTTTAAAATAGCTATCAAAGGAAAGGGATTTGTTTACAAACCCCCATAAGCTGGTTTGTCAAATTATTTCTTATCAAAAGCTGTTTACATCTGGTTGCATTAAGCCTAATTCTCTGGTTTTCTGCCAGAGCTTAAGGTAGCTTCTTTGTCTTTTTTTGGTCTTATGTAAGTCCACGAAGCACTCCAAATTAAGCTGATATTTTTCCAGTGCAGTAGCTAAAGTTTGTGAGCATGTTTTATCTGCACAGTGTTACAATTCTTTTTTACCTTATCTTTATTAAGTAAGCTGTCATAGGAGCAAAAGAAATCCAGTTAGCTGTTAAATTAAATGAACTGTTGCTCATAGTAATTTGGTGTTTACAGTTCATGCAGGACAAGAATAAATTGTGTTGGTCACCAAATAAAGATTGAAATCTGTGTCACATGTGCAGCTTCTCCCCTTCCCCTTCAGGGAACAAAAATCCTTACCACCTTGAAATTACTGAGGCCCTCAGAAGTGCCTGAAGGGTAATGAAGAATCTGGGGTCTTGAGGGGGAGGAGGGAATGTCAGAAGGACATAATTCAGCTGTGATAGATAAATGGGCAAAAAAAAGTTGGAGGTATTGGCCGGTGAGAGTGGAATCCTTGTCTCTTGGGACCAGGGGAAGAACAGCTGCGAAGATGTGATTTAAGCACAGCTCAAAAAGCATCTTGCATCAGCTTCTAGCAAAAAAAAAAAAAAAAAGGGGGTGTGTGTGTGTTCTCTGCATTTGCTACCTAATGGCTCCATGATCATGCTATCCTGTATAGAATTAATGGGATCTGTTAAGGACACCACTGTGATAAATGCAATGTTAATTCAAAAATTTGAGTAGAGATCAAGGCCACTTAAAGTCCTTTTAAGGACTCACTCTTTGGTACTGGCTTTTTCACACGCAGGTAGTAATTTTCTCCTCAAAAATTAAATGTTTAATCTAACTGGGTACATAGAAGCATTTTTTATCTGTTGCTTAATGTTGTGGACTCACTTATGTCCAAAAATAAAATGCTACAACAAATACATTACAGTTTTTTTAACATATTGTTGTTGCAGTCTGTTCGCTGTTTAAGGAAAGATTGACTTTTAGATGTTTGCCAGTGCTACTTTAAATCAACTCCTTTTAGCTTTTGGTGGTTTTGTTCATTTGTTCAGGTTTTTTTGTTGTTGTTTTGGTTTTGTTTTGTGGTGTGTTTTTTTCAGGGGTTGTCTTTATTTTTTCTTCAGGTACTGTGTCTCCTCTAGTTGTAGGTGCTGAGGAGTAGAGGTGGCAGGAGCAGCTTTTGGCAGCTGCCTTCTTTCTGCGCTCGTGCTGGTCAGCAGGAGCTCGGGTGCTTTAATATGAAGAAGTAACAGACCCTAAAGTTACAACCTGTTCACAATGTGCAGTTGCTTCTTCTCATCACAGAAGGTGGTCGCCTTTCCATGCCTTGGTCTAACAGAACTAAGGGAAAAACATTTCAGTGTGTTTTGTCCGCTTGTTTGTTTCGGAGCTCGNAAAAAAAAAAAAAAAAGAAAAAAATCACAATAAAACTCCTGTGGAAATGCTGTAGAGACTTTGTATAAGGGCTAAATCACGTTGATTATGATTTTTCTATCTTTCAAATGTTTTGTGTGATTTAAAAAAAAAAAAGCCATGTTTTTGACATTAAAAATATGTTTATTTCAAGTTAATACACTGTTTTTTTCAATTTTAATTTTCAAATTTGAGAATTCTAAAATAAAGGGCTAAATAGAGGGTTTTCTATGAATTATAAAATCCGGTAACTAAAAATCAAATATAAATCAAATGTGAGTTGACATAAGATTCCGTTTCAGAGTTTATTTTCTCAGAGACTGTGAGAAATAATTATGAAATTGGTTTATAACCTGCCTGGAAATGCTTGGATTAATATGTCTGAATGTTTTTAGTTGGTTGGTTTTTTGTTTGTTTTTTTTTTCTCTAATTATTTTTTTTGTGTATCACCTCCAACAGGAAACAGTCCTCAGGATAGCCCTAGGAATTTTTCTCCCAGTGCCTCAGCCCACTTTTCTTTTGCACGAAGGTAAGAGGTTGTTGTAGTATGCAGCATGCATTTTGCATAGAGGAAATGTTGCTGAACCCAGATATTAAAAGATGATTGCAAATACATCTGTCAAGTCTATCACATAGAATGACAAGTGTTATCTCACTTATGAACACTTTCCTAAACCTCAGTTGCAACAAAGTTGTACTGGATGCAATCATACCTTTTTGAATTTTTTTTTTTTAAAAAAAATATTTTTTTAAATTACGTAATTGTAGTACATCCATTTCAATCACTCTCTCCTCATCCAGTGAGATATGGGGAAATTTTAAGCTACATCTACAATTTTTCTTATTTTTTTTCTTGACAGTGTAAGAAGTGTACCTCTTAAGAGCACTATTATAGAGGTCCTGAGTTCACATCCTAATTTTACTGGCAGCAGGAATACCATCCCCATACCTATGATACCAACCTTCACCTGTTTCACTATCTGTACCACTGAGACAGTCAGCTCTGTCATAAGTGTTGCGAGGATTAATTAATGCTAGTAGAATTTTTGAAGATCTAAAGTGAATTTGAAGTGATCTATGAAATAAATCATTATTAAATGAACCATAACCAAAGTTGATAGCATATCCTGGGAGACTGCCTCTTCGTGCCAGTGTGGTTCCCTGTCACTTAACACCTTGTCAGCCTACCTCAAATAATAAGTTCATTAAGTCTAAGCCTGGTAGGCAGAGTTCATATGTTGACCCAAGAGCACATACACAAAAAAATGAAATAGGAGTGCTGTGGCTTTCTTTGTCATTAAATAGTGCCAGACATGTAACTATTGCATTTGCAATGAGACGGCACTTGCCGCTATGCTTTTACTTCCTTCAATTTGGGAGTTCAGTAAAGTAGCGCACAAGCTCTCAAGAGTAAGTGCAAGGAAATGGCTTATCTCTCTTTAAAAGCTGCAAAGGAGAGAAAACTTTACTTGTGTATTAATTTTATCTGAATCTTAATTCATCTGTGATAGTAGATCTTGTCAATCTTTCTAATAGCATATGATGTCACTTCTTTAATCAACACATAAGTTGAGTGTTTCTTTTGCATCTATTTCCTCTTGATAGTATCTTTAAAAAAAGGAAAGTTATCTCTTCATAGATTACTTCTGTTTGTGAGCATATTTTTTGAAAGATTCATTAAATCCAGAAATAGCTTATAATGGAGAAAGCAGATGTGAAAGACCGAGCATAACTTAGAAATACAGCAGGCAGGAAGTAGTTTTCCTTTCCCACCCGTAATTATCAGAAAGTTTAAATCATTGTTTTTGCAAACCTTAAAATTCAGGAGGGAAAAGTGAATTTGTTTACCAGTGTTCCATTTGGATTTTGACCATTTTTAGAGCCCTGTAATGGGCTCTGAATAAATTCTTCCATTAAAGGAATGCTAACACAAGAAGTTTCTGTGATTTCCAAATATTTTGCCACTTCAGGTGGACTCAAGAAACTTCATTAGAGCAATTTTCTATGAAAGCTGATTTTGTTCTATGTTTATAGTGAAAATGCCTGATGACACTTAAGTTTAAAACAACATTAATGGAAAAATTTCATATGAATTTGGTATGTGTCTTGTGGTTGTCTTCATATAACCTGTGATATGATGCATTTTGGTAGTAAAATGACTTGTGGTTAATGAGAGCAGTTCTCAGACTTGTGACTTTATACCTTTTCTGTTATGTTTTGTAAATTTACTGGCGACACAAAGGAAGGGAAGGACAGTGTATGTGTGATAGAGAAGGCTGAAGGAGCAGAGGCAAGGTGGTATAGGTGTATTGATACTCCTTTTCCATCCACTGCCCCCAAGTCAGTGGGGATATCAAAAAGGTAGGGAAGTGTGAGGAAGAAAGGGAGGGAAATGCAAAGGAAGTGGTTTGGAAGCCTCCTGTGGGAAAGGAGGGCTTCCCAGCATAGCTGTTTCTGTCCTTGAGTCATCAGCTGCTGGCTATGCCACGGAACAGCAGCAGTGGGAAGGTGGCCCTCTGCCATGCTGCCAGCCAGTGCACCAGGCTGTGGGCAGCCTTCCCCCAGGCCTTCATCAGTGAGCAGGAGTGCCACCTTCCTCTGCCCACATCTGGTGGGGTGATCAGTGCCCAGGAATAGCCTGTGTCTCTGGCAGGCACCACTTAGGCCTCTTGTGCTGGTACATGCAAGTCCAGCATCTACAAACCCATGGGTAGGTGGTAGATCCTGCTTTTCAGAGCTACTGGGAGGTGGATAGGACTGCACTGTAGGGCAAGGACAAGCGGTGTATGAGAGTCCAGGGGAAAATGCTGTAGGGACTTGCTACCATTTTTTCCCTTCTTCCCTCATGGATTCCTCCTATTCTTGCATCTTTGCTTCCCAGATAACTTTCCTTGATATCCCATCCCCACCCTCGATGGCCCTTCTGTGTGAGAATTGCTGTGTGATGCAGGAACCCTGTTCAATATGAGGTATTCAGTGAGGAGGTACTTTCTGTCTCACAGCTGCAGAATATATGGGTCTCACCCATATTTAAATACCTTCCAAGTTCTTGTTCTTTCAACTGTCAACATATTTAGCTTGGGCAGCTGAGCCAAAACGAAGAGAAAACTCCTTTTGGAATTGTTCATTTGTCTGGAGATAGCTCGTGCATACCTGGGGGAAGGGGAGAAGGGAGGAGAAATATTGAATTAAAAACAAAATTTTGGAGGAGGAAGAAGTTTTTTCCAGAGTTCAGTCTTTGAAACAGTCAGCAGTCCCTCTAACACATGTGCACTTTGTATTTTAACAGTTATGTACTTTAGTTTCTTTTCTCACACGATATGTATTCAGAGTCCCAGAGACCTGGGTTGAAGCTTGTGGATCAATAAATCGGAGTAGGAAATAAGGCATTAGAATGGAGAGAAGCAAAGGGGGTTTGAGACAGTTAGCTTGAAGGGTAGGGAAGCTGCATCAGGAGGTTTAAGGTTCCTGATTTGGCATGGCTTCTGTTCTCCTTTGTGGAATTGTACTTTTTGTGTAAATCAGACTTGAGAGATGATATTTGTACTGGCTGTAAAACAGAGCTTCAATTCTTCTTTCCCCCACTATCATATTGTTTGTTAATAAAAACCTGTCCTGTTATTTATTTATGTATTACTTTGCTTTTTTTAACATATTTGATACAATTGTACTCCAGTCATGGGCACCGAAATGACAGGTAAGTGTTACCTCCTCAAAAATCCAAACACAGCTCCCATAGTTGTTTTTTGGTTTGTCACTTTGAATGTTCAAGTTCCATATTGTCAGTGTGTAGCTAACCTCAAGCATTGAAGAACAGAAATTGGTTTTGGTTATGATCTTTTTATTATTATTCTGAGTGAGCATGATTTTTGCTGCAAAATTATTTTTCCTGATTTACATATCTAACATCTAACAAGGTTTTTTTTTACGTAATCATTCTTTGCAGCTGTTTGATGTTAGCCTGCTAGTTTGCTGATATCCTCTACTGATGTCACTTAAGACAGTGCTACGCTTGTATTTCAAGCAGACTGTGGTGGTTATTCTGTGTTTCAGACCATTGTGTTTGCATTTATTCACAGGTTTTTAATTTGCTTCTCATTAATTTTCTTCTGGTGGACTTGGGAGTTGTGAAGACTCCCTGTGGTCCATTTATATGTGTATTAGTGAGACACCAATTCTATGGACCTGTTCATTCACTTTTTGATTGTTTCATCTCATAGATTTTTAACTAGAAAAACAGACTAAAAAATAATCCGTAAGCCTAAGTCATCCTTGCTGAATGCTTGTTTATTGTGGTCCCCTGTGAAAGTTTACTCTTTAAAAACCCAGTTTGTATCATGCTTTTGGAATGCAGTTATACACAGTAATACTTCCACAGATGTGTTTTATATTAGGATACTGCAGTGTTCATTTGACTAACCTAGGTTTCACAACAGGACTGATGGTCGCCGCTGGTCTTTGGCTTCTCTCCCTTCTTCTGGCTATGGTACAAATACACCCAGCTCAACTGTTTCTGTAAGTACCCACTTTGCTGTGCTGATAGATTACTATTCCATGCCTTATCTTCTCAAACGTAGCTTGCTTCCCTTAGGAGAGGCAGCGTAGGTTTTGTTACTGTTGATAGACTTTGAATTAATACAGGATACAAAACTGCTTTACTTCATTGACATAGAAGAAAAGTTCAGGCAATGTGTGCTTTGCTTAGAGCTATTTTCTGGCATTAAGTAGCGTTTAACTGCCCCCTTTTGATCTATGGTCAGTAGAAGGGGAGGCATACTGACTTAACGATATGGTAGTTAGGTATCAAGTGAGGCTGCCTTGATAAGGAAAAGAAGGAGAAACTACTCTATGACATGATTCATCCATCTTAGGTTAGACTGCTGTCTTATGATGGGATGAATCATGCATTTGCCTGTCTTTTTTCTTTGCCGATAGTGAGTTGTTAGTGCATGATAATAGGTTAGATACTTAGCGTTTTAGATGGCTATAGTTAGAATAGAAGAATCCTTTGGAATACATAATAGGATAAATGTAAGTCTAAATTGTTAATTTTTGCCTGCTAGAGCAACCCTTTTGATGTGATTTTGTATCAGCCCCCCTGCCATGCAAGTACCATCTGACTCGTGATGTGCATGAGATGCTGCTTCGATACTTAGGAGTTAGGCAGTAGGAGAAGTATGAATCTGGTTTTTTGCACCTTATGCACACATCTATACTGGAGAGGAAGTACCGAGTCCTGTTACAACATGGAACTGAGCTGTCTGTTGTGATAGTCACACCTGAGAGACTGGTGAGATAGAGCTGTGGAGGGAGCCTGCTTTGGAAATAGCAAGTAGTTGGCATTTTGACAGTTACATTACATCTTCTGCAGTAAAGGGCTTGGTCCTTGTAGATCCAACTATGACTCCTCAAATTTTTTTTTGGTTTTATATCTTCAGCCTTTTCTTTTTTTTTAACCTTAAGTGTTGCAACATTAAAAAACTAGTTTTTCTCTTCCCCTGGATGTGTTCTGTTTCTCTTGTGAAATAGTTGAATTCCACATCCTATACACTGATGAAACGTGACGGTTTTATGTTATGATCAACTCATTTTATTTTTGTCCACAAAGGCTTCTGGAAAGTCAAGTCAATTCTTGCTGACTTCCAACCAGGTTGGGGGATTTCATGTGTCTTAAGAACTGTTCCTCAGCAGCACTAATTTTTGACTTCTGCTTTCCTTCCTGTGTAGATCTTACTTTTTGCCAAGCAAGTTGCTTGGTTTCGCATTAATTGCCTAACCACTTTACATAGCGCATGTTTGTACACCTCTCATTGTAACTAGATCAAATATGCTGTGCTCTTCCCTTAAAATATATTGACGTAAAGGAGGTTATGTCAGATAATAAGTTATTGCCATAGCAACCCCATCATTGTTATAAGAAACAGGCTTGTGCTAGAAAGGAAATGAAAAGCTGTGTCAGAAACATATCAAGACACAGTTTTAATTTTCAGTGTGTGCTCATGATTTTTCTTTGACATCTTCAATTTTAAAATCGTAATTCCAGTTCATACACTTTTGTCCCACTTGAGTTTACTAACTACTGTATGTGTGCTGGAATGTGGGGCAGGTTTACATCATTTTAGCATTTCTTATGAAAAAATACAGTGCTGTCATTTATGGACTTAGATATCTTAACTTCTGTTATCAATTGTTATCCCTTGATATTTCCTGACTAGATCACATCATGTCAATATTAAAATAGATGTCTTCCCTAGCATTGAACAGTTTCTGACTTCTGGAAAGAAACCTGTTTTTTCCAATAAATAAGTTTGAATTTTGTTGAAGAAACCAGCAGTAGAGAATTCATGCCATATATTTTTTTATGGTTAGGTTTGTTTCGTTTCCCCAAGAATCCTCTGCTGCTGGTGAGCCCTGCAAAAGCACTGGGACAACCTCTGAATTTTAAATCTAGCCACTATTTCTTTACTTGTTAGTAAAGATGCTTTTCACTTTTTTTTTTTTTTAACCCACTGGATGATATATGTGAATCAGAAGATGAAAACTGGAAGTGTTCCCATCTAATTGGTTTCATGTACTTTTTCAGAATCTGAAACAGCCAGCACTATGCAACCTCCTCCTCCACATTCTTACAAATTCTTAGAGCCAGTGAGATACCACTTCACACACACAATAGCCTAAGTGTACATACAGAAAACTCACTTTTCAGTGCTGGATAAATTATTCCAGAGATGTATCAACTGGAGATCAGAAGCAGTTTTTACACATCACAATAGAGCACAACTTTGATCTTTACAAGCAACTGAAAGTCAAAGCAGGGGCAGAAGGGTCTGTGTTAATCACGATTATGCCCAGGTGAGTGTAGCTCACCATTTCTTGTTAGCCTGTTTTTTCTTTTTTAATATTGGAAGTGAAGAGATTGATGAAACTACCAATTTAATGGAAGCTCATGGTTTTAGAAGTGGTACAAGTACCACGTATACCAGTTTTCACAGCCAAGTTGAAATTAAATTAAAATATTTCCTGCTAAGATTATTCGACTGAAAAGAAACTCTCCGTGTGTCATATTCTAGCAAAGTTGGATCAGATGGTGGCAGTTATGAGATGCAGTTGAGGTGATTGTCTGAGTTTGGGGTTACATTAGCTGGTATTTGCTGCAAATTTCCCTTTCTGTGTTGGAAGAACAGTTAGCATTGTCATGATGCACTGTAGTTGCGCATATTAAAAATATGTTGAAGCAGCTATTCTAGAATGCTAGGAGAGCTAGTTTTCTAAAGTTTTGCTGTGAGAATTTGGATTTGTACAGAAATCAGAATCCAAACCTCCAAGAAATTGCAGTCTGTGCCTGTGGTGGTCCTGATACAACTAAGAGTTGTTAGCAAAAGGAAGATTCTCACTTTAATCCTATTGGATCTAGACTCTGTGACACCTTATATGAGGAAAAGTGTGATATGGGTTATTGTCCTCCTGATCTTCCCAGAATCCCCTGAAGCTGAAGAGGTGGAGATTGATTTTCTAGAAATAACCATCTGTGATGGTCTGTACTGGGAAATTTTCCTGTGCTATAGTATCTTTTATCTTATGCAGAGCGGCTGTAGGAAATATGCCTTGAGGTTAACTGCAACTAGCTGCCATAGTGTGAGATAAGAAAGAACTCACCTATGCTGTGTGCTGAATTATGCATGGTAATGTGCTAAGGCTGAATTTCATAAATGAGTTACTCTGACTTGACAAGTTACTACCTATCACGTAAACTGTGGCAAGTTCTTGGTGTGCATGCTTCTTAGCCTGCAGCAAAGCAAGGCAGTGCAATCTTGCTAACTTTAACTTGTTCTGATGTGATGCAGCCTTCCCACGTAGACCAGTCATGCGCGAGTTAACCTTTCCCAGTAATGGGTTTTGTTCTTTTTTGCTTTTAAGAGATGACTTCATGAGATCTAGTGTGATAAGTAATCTTTTCTTGAGTTCCTAGGAATTAGGATATATTCAGCCTTTACCACACAAGTTGCCAGGAAATTATGAAGACTGTCTAGTTTCTGTGCTTGCCAGCCTGGATATTACCGGCTGACCTTAGCAATGTAGGGCAATGTTTGTACAGTATGAGGGTTTATTGATTTCCCTCACTAGGGATGATATAGCAAAGAAGCACTTACTGTGTTGACTTCCCATAAAAGAGCAGCCAGGCAGGGGCCTTGGTGTCCTATATGAGAAGACAGATTAGAATAATAATGTGCACGTGATTGGCATATAGAAGAAACTAATGTTCTTGAAAAAGTCAGATGGAGACTGAGAGCTCAAAAAGATGTACAAGTTTTTGGACTTCTTCCCCTCCACAGGTAAAATAAAGGGAATGTATGCACTATACCAGCAGCTTTGTGCAGTCATACAAGGATATTTGTGAACCAGCTATCTTGGAAACTAGTTTTGGTACCAGAAACAGTAAAGCATTTCTCTGTCTACACTTGTCAGTCCAGATTAGCAAGGCGAATGCATTGAACTATGTACTGTTCTTTACAAGGACATGAAATCCAGGCTCAGAGAAGTAGTTTCACAGTTCTACCTCCAAACATTTAGTGTTGCTCAGATAGCTAGCCGCACTGTGTAAAAGACAGTAAAATATGGTAGTATGATATCTGCACTGCTTTATGTAGTGCGGCTTTATACATGCAGTTTTGCAAGGCACTTTTGCAATTTTGTGGTAGCGCTTCCAATTTCATACCTGTCTGTATCTTCCAGTTTTATACTAAGTGGATGGTTTGAGTGTAATTCCTTTCACTTTTGTCAGCCATAGAACCTGTCTTGATAAATTCTTAAGTTCTTTCATTTCGAGTGTACAGGGTTTTATAAGAAAATAGCATATGATTTTCTCAGCAAGAATTTAGACTGTATTTCATTTTCTTTTAAAAAGCATGAATAACGTCTTAAATATGGAGAGTGAAGTACTCTCATTATGTAGATTTACAATTTGTTGTGGCAGTAAGTTGTACTCTATGGTTATTATACTTACTTTATTCTACTCAAACAATTTTCAGCAGATCCCATTTTAACTATTTGTACATATTGGTGTGTGTTACTGACATTAGATATCATCTTTGCCTTAGAGGAAATTTGAACTTTTGAAATGCAGTGCCTCTTCTGGTACTGAAGTAGGGGTTTTATACTTACTGTATATATACCTCATTAAGTTGAGACTAATAATTTATTTTCTTCTTTTAAATTGGTAGTCAGGCGTGGGAAACTAACTATAATTTTAAAATCAAATGGCTTTATTCATCAGCACTGAATATGGTCTTGAAAATGTTTTTTCACTCTGATAGAACCTTGTGTTCTGTTCTGCTCTTGTAGTCATCCTGCTCATCCCAGGAGAAGCTACACCAGTTACCATACCAACCGACACCTGATGAACTACATTTTTTGTCTAAACATTTCTGTACCACTGAGAGCATTGCCAGTGATAACAGGTGCAGGACCACTGCAATGCGCCCTCGGTCCCGAAGTCTCAGGTGAGTTTGTCTATCTGGAAATAGGGGTTGGATCTAAATTCACATATTCTGGAGCATTGTGGTTTTGTACATTGGGGACATTCACTATTCTTGAAATTGCTGAAGTATAATACAAGAAGTGTGCATCTGAGGCTGAATTATGAATAGTCCTTTTAAATTATTTCTCCTGGTTTTGATCATGGCTTACTTCAGTGGTTAAAATTGTAAGCTAGGTCTTAATGAAGGCAACTAACCCACACGAACTGTCTTGATGAGCTAGTCATTATTGATCTGACTGTAGCACTGGTTCTCTTCCAGAGTCCAAACTGTTCACAGAATAAAGTCTGCATTTGCAAAACTGTTTTGCAATGTATTTCTATCCTAGAACTATCTGGAAAGAAATGCGATAAAGAACAAATAGTTGGGTTGGGGGGCTATGCACTCATTTATTTTCTTTAACCAAAATGAACTTCAGTTCCTTGTTTCCCAAAGACTAGGCCTCTGCATTTCATATGTAGTGGCCATTTGTGTAAGATGTGTTTTATCCAATATCAGTTCTAAACTGTCAGAATAGTTTAGATTTGGAAAATGCAGATGAACTTATGGATAAGTTTTCAAGAACTGAAAGGGGGGAAAAAAAAAGTATATTTCTAGTTGTCATGTTGATATTTTCAAAAGTTTGAAATAGTTTAACAGGTATACAAATCTTAAGGATTGAGTTTTTTAGTGTAATATATTTTAACTCTGCTTTTTGCTTATTTTATTTTAAAATCTGTGTAGACTATTGTGACAAATGTAGTTGCTACCTACATGAAACTGCACAACCATTACTAAGAAAAAAATCCCTTTTCTTCATTAGAAGATTACAGATTGAAGCTGTATTGTATTTTTTGCCACATCTTTAATTTCAATTTCTGTTATGCTTTTAACACTTTAAAGCCTTCCATCTGGACTCACAGAATGTGTACAAATGATCCAGGGAAGAAACAAGAGCTAAACATTTTCAGGAAGGGGATTATGCTGCAGAAGTGTTGTGATGAAATTATGTGCCTACCCTGTCCTCAGTGGATGTGGCTGTGGATGTCCATAACAGATTGTCCATATCAATTAAAGGACCCACCATTGTGCTATCTTGGGACAAATTTTGGTGTGCAGTTTTGCCCATTGAGAAAGTCAAAAGCCAGTTGTTCTGCTCATGCAAGAAACCCCTATGAGCATGGTATGATAAAGTCACTCCTAGAAGATAGTATCCCCTTTGTGGGGTCTTTTTACTGCTCCACATCTTTTACACCAGTCTGAATGGGCCAGTGTCACCAACCCAGGAAAATCAGATGGAGGGTTTTCAAAGGAATTTATAAGGGACAATAAGGCTCATGATAGCAAAAAACAGTTTTGTAGGTTAGCTGAGGCTATGGATACCTTTTTGGATTGTTTTCCTGCAAGTCTGATGCTTTTCTTACATGCGCAGTACACCAGCATTGATGGAACTCATGCATATGTATGGCATTATTTGTAGGAAGTTGCTGCCTTTATCTGCTGTTCAGATTAAAAATAGATTGTTTTGATTTTTGTTTTAATGATCTGTTTAAAAAAAAAAAGAAAAAAAGTCTCACTTTTCTCAACTTTTTCACTTGCAGCTAACAGAGTTCTTGGTCAGGTCTTGCTATTTTGATTGTATGCAACCTTCAAAAGGGCAGGTATAGCCATAATTGACAGTTAAATATATCTGTCTTGCCCTTCTGCAAAAAAGGTGATGTTCACAAGTGTTGCAAAACTGCCTGTATCCTGAAGCATTGTTACAAACTAAGAAAATAACAGTTAGCAGTTAGATGTCAAGCACATGAAATAGTCTTCAGGGCCTAGTCAGAAATAGCAGAAAAGAACCAAGTGTACCACTGATGAGAGAACGTACCTTTCCAGTGAAGCCTATGTCGACTTTTTGTTGCAAATAAACTGTACAAAAATATAATAATTGTAGTTCATGCTGAGACAAGTTTAAAGGGATAATTTGCTTTGCTTACAGCCCTGGACGTTCTCCTGCCTGCTGTGACAATGAAATAATTATGATGAACCATGTCTACAAAGAAAGGTTCCCAAAGGTAATAAATTATCTTTAAGATACCCAGTATCTAAATTGATAGGCTACATAGGTTTTAAGTAAGTGGTGGTTTTGTTATGGGAACTAATGATCCAGCCCTGTAATGGCTTTCATAAAGCATCACCAAGCTCTTATTACAAAGATAAAATCACAATAAAGAAAGTCCCTGCTGAGAACTGGACATTCATTTGGCAAAGCTGCTGAACTGGTTTTGAGATGAATCATGCTGGTAATATATTCTGCTGATTAGAAGCCGATGGTACATTCAATTTCAATAGGTGGTGTGTACTTGGGGCAAATGTATACTGAATTAGTAAACGAAAAATAGTTTCTGTTGCCAAATCTTGTGCAGCATCTGCTGATATACCTGCATATTCCTTCCTTTACTAGCATCTATCCCTTTTCCCAAACACTCATTATATATGTATTTTAATTGTGAAGATCAGTACACAGTTGTGGGGGTTTGACTACGAGATACTAAATGAGGACACATTGCTGTTCCCTCCAGAGGTCTGAGACACAAACAACTTCCTAGGTGCAGGTGTGTAGCTCAGAGCACTGCGCTCTCGGTTGCTCCTAGGATTTTGATGACCCCTGGAAAAAAAGATAAAGTAAAACTGATACTGTTCCAAAAAGTGCCTAAAAAATAGAAGAAATTTCTTCATATTTCTTTGGAGAAATATAAACAGAGATTTATCAGGATTTGCAGAGCGATTGAGCAGCAATCTGAAGCGTGGAACAACCCGCTCATTTCAGTGTTTGAGATACGAACTAAGAACTGTTGGATTACTTTTTAATAATAAAAGCGTCTTTAAGGGTTTTGTTAAGCATCTGCAGTTTTGCGAAAACCAGACAGTTGGTTCTGTAAAACAGACACATCTAGCAACCTGCAGACGTACCTGGCAGGACCTGTGAGCTTGTGGTGCTTTTAATCAGTCAATGTTCATTCAAACTTTGACCAGTGAAATACTTCCGTGATATAACCTGTATGAACGGAAGGAAGATACTCTGGTCTGTAGTACCTGCATTTTTAGCAGAACAAAGGAGACTCCCTGTGAGTTCTCTTTTTTCTTTTTCTAATTATTTTGACTTGGACTTAAAGTTTTACAGTCATGGGTGTTCCTTCAGTTCTGTTTAGTGGTCATCACAAGATTAACGCACAGTTAATCACCAGTGGCAGACAAAGGTGAGGATCTGCGTAGTAGAACAGTAATGCGGTTGCTTTTCTGGACTGGTAATGTGGGGAAACATTGTCTGTCACTTTGCCATTCTGTTTGCTTGCTTTTTTGCTTCAATCACTTCACACATTCCAGCTTAGGTAACTTTTTAGGCAGTACAGAAATGTTGCAGAATCAGAAATGAGCTTTGAGGCTGTTAGTTTTATGTAAAGCTGATATAATGTATCGTGTATGTATTTGTCTACAGGCAACAGCTCAGATGGAAGAAAGGCTTCAGGACATTATAACAAATCATTCTCCAGAGAATGTCCTGCCCCTGGCAGATGGAGTGCTCAGCTTTACCCACCATCAGATCACAGAACTGGCTCGAGATTGTTTGGATAAATCCCGCCAGGGCCTTATCACATCACGATACTTCCTTGAATTACAGCAGAAATTAGACAAATTGCTGCAGGAGGTATGAGCCATGAGACTGCTGTTATGTTTGCTTGAAAAATTGATTAAATCTGTTTGCCTAAGAATCGTTGTCTTGAAATAATCATGACTGTTCACTCAAATAATTGTCAAAGTGGTATTCATAGCAGTTTTAGTCTACTAAATGACCACTACAAAGACTATAAGGCATCCTAATATACTAGTCTGGAATAGATGGGTTGTAAAGATTTTAAAAACAGCAGCATTTTGTCATGCAGTGCAAGTTATAAATTGCTTACAGAAGCGTGTGCATAAGCCCTAAATGAGGAGGCTTGCTATTCCATTTACTGTGGATAAATGAGGAAACATATACACTTTCCACTTTATCAACCCTACTAATTGCCTGCTGTGTTGAGAAAGCAGACAGCAACCCTTAGCTTTCTATTAGCTAGAGGTTAATTAATTATTTAAATATTTATAATATTCCTTTCATAATTAAACTGTTTATTAACAGAAATAATGTTATTTCTAAAAGTGTTGAAACTTCCATAGACTAATCAGCTAAATTAGAAGAACTAAATTAAGAAGAACTTGGAACTTGACAAAATAAATGCGCCATGACATAAGTCGCTGCAGTTTATGAATGTATCATTTTTAAAACAATGAGTACAGCATGTAATGTACTCATTTGTTTGTGTGGGACTAGATAGCATATTATGAACCAAAGTTAATGTGATAGACTGGCAGATTTGATATTGACTTGAAATTTTAAAACGGAGAAGTTAAGATGTAATGCCTGTCTTAAATTATGTCTTGTCTTCTGCTTTCCTTTGAATGTAGGAGCAGTTGCTAGAGGTTTTGGTTGATTTTTTTTTGTCCTATGCTGAGTTTTTGTTAACTTCTATTCAGTAAATTGGTTTCCTGTAATTGCTGTATTTTGAACTTTTTCTCTTCGCAAAGCAGTGCAAAATTTAAAACATCAGTGATTTATTTCTAGATTATTGAAACCCTATTTTTTGCGCAGAGAAGATACATAGAGCTTGCTTACTAGTCAAAAGGAAGTTTGAACTAGTGACCTTCTTGTGAAATACTTACATTTTTACGATGCCAAAGTGCAGGCGGAGTTGGCTAGTTGACTGGAGATGTCCAACTATGAATTATGTATGCTGGTGATAGTGTCAAAATACAAGGAAACATGTCTAAGCTAAGATTCACTGAACCACTGTTAACAAACACTGTTAATCCCTGTTAACAGTATATCCCTTAAAATAGCTACACATTAGGTAGAGTTAAGAGTACTCATTCACTTAACACTCACTAAAAAAAATTCTCGCAAGTTATTCTCTAATTTGTGTATAAAGCAATGTGTTATTAAAAAGAACCCCCAAACACTCATTTTGTCATGTTCTATGATGGTGGTTCTTTATTTTGTAAAAATTTACTGTTCTGCAAAAACATAGTACCTTAAAATATTCAGACTTAACTTTTGAGTCAACTGCGTAATACCTGTTAATAGCATGATATGGCAGTAAGAAAACATTCTCTTTGGACGACTTGGTTATGGACACTCAGTTGTGCTTTAGATTCATGTGATTCATTTATTGTCAATTCCCAGCTGCAATGTTCAGTAGAAAGCTGCATCTCCTACTGCTACTTGGCATGTTGCAATTACTTTGCATAACGAAGGGAAGACTCCCTTGAGGTTTGAGCAGAGTGGTTCAACCAACATATTTATAATTCTAAGGCCAAGGTCAGGTGGACCTGAATGCTTTCCTGCTTCATTCCTCTTAAACATAACATGTATAGAGTCTTTTGTTCATATATGCACCTGAGTTTTCACAAAGCTGTACAAAGTGCTTAAATTTTGCTGGTGATGAGCATAGACAGGTTTTTTGTTTACAAAAGAGTTTGGCTTTGTTGATAGTGTGCAGAACAGAAATTCTTGTGTCCAATAAAGGGTCTTCTGAAATGTATTGCAGAATACTGGATCGTGTTTGTGCCTTTTTCTTTTTTCCTTCTTTAAAATTTAAACTTCACAGATTAATTCTTCTCAGATATTTGGTGTTTTTTAAAATTGTAGTGCTTATATTAAGAGCAATATGTAGCTTCATATTTTCATAGGGTTTTTTTTACTTCAAAAAATATAATATATAATATGAAAAGTACTTATTTGTTCATATTAATCACTTTCTAAATGTTAGTTTCTTAATTCTCTTTGTGGTTTTGAATAAGCAAGAGATGATGAAAAACTTAAGTCTACAGTTTCTACTATTCAGAATAAAGAAATGCTTTGGTATTTGACTGAAAGGCTATTAGTATATTTTAATCAGAAGGAGAATGACAGTTTCTTGCATTCATTAGCATCCTTAAATTATATAATTTTTTTCATGGAGGGGAACATTTGAAACAAATGCAGTTCAGACCATTGTGCAAATGTTATCAAACCTTCTAGAAGTATTTTTTTTATGTATTCTTTTATAGCATTCCCCCCCACTTTGTTATAATCTTTGTAGACCTGTTTTTCATTGTCTTCCTTTCTATGTGCAGCTTTATATGGAAGCTCTCTGCAAGTATAGTTTTATATATATTTGTCATTTTAGTATGATGTATGACCGTAGAAAATCAGTATCAATTTAGCATCGATGTTGCTTATGTTTATTAATATATTATTAACGTTACTTATGTCAGTTTTCATTTAATCCTAAAATTATTAACAAATTGAGACACAACTGTACATGTAGAAAGACACATGTTGTATTGGAATGTAGTCAGTCCCTTTTGCAAAACTGATATTAATAATATTGTGTAAGTTTTTTAAAAAGTAGGTATTCTGTCCATTGTAAGTACTTTTGTTTTGTTGTTACAGTGTTAGAATTGTACAAAGGGGATTACTTCAATTTGAAATTGCAGCATTGCTCAAATCCTTGTTATTTCTGCTGGCATCTTGAAAATGATGTGCTGTTTGTCTCAAGCACATGCTTCAAACACTCAAAGGTGTTCCAAATATCACACAGACCTTCCTGAGTAGTGCATCGAATGTGATTTGTTTTGTTATCACTTTATTTTTATCTTTTAGGCTCAAGAGCGATCAGAAAGTGGAGAAATGGCATTTATTAAGCAACTTGTCCGAAAAATCCTGATAGTTATTGCTCGTCCTGCTCGCTTACTGGAATGCCTGGTAAGGTCGTGCTTACTATGAGTAGGTTTTTCACTTGTTTGTGTGGGAAGGCTTCTGGCTTAGTATTTAAGGCCTTTTATAATCATCTTTTGAAACATGTCAAACAATGGGGTAGGGCTTCGTTGTTCGTGGGATCCTTTCTGCTTCTATTTCAGGAACGTGGGACTGGCAGGGACCTCCTGCAGTTGTGTTTGGTTCCTGCTATTGCAAATACTATAATATAGAGTCCCTTTCATCAACTGAGAAAGCTCCAGTTCAAAACCAGTTGGATTTTTCTGTTGTTCTGTTAGACGTTGCTATTGCTTGGGAAGACTGTTCTGGAGTCATAATTGCTTGGTGGTTTTCCCGTTGTTGTTGTTGTTGTTCTTCTTAGAAGTTTCATAATTTTGTTTCACTCAAGAACTGCCAGAGCTATAAGCAGTTTGCAGTCAGCTCTGCAGTACCTGATCTGGTGGGAAGACCAGCAGAGGGATTAGGGTATATGGATATACAGATAGTTGGACTCATACTGGGGACCAGAAGGAGCAGAAGAGTTAACTTATTTATGCATGCACGTAGCAGTGATGTTGCCAGACTGGGCTAGCTGGTGCGAGGCCATGTGGGCGTGTTTCTGCTTTGCCTGCCCATGCTGTGGGAGCTGGGATGGCTCAGGTGCGGGAAGTTGCTCCTACGCACAGAGCCAATGTGCTTCAGTTGTTCAGTGGAACTAATAAACCGTCGCAGAACACAGTGTACTCAGGAGGGTGGCGTAGACACCCAAATACCATGTAAGAGCCAGCCTGAGTCCAACAGGCCTGGCAGGCAGCCCGAGCTGACTTTGTTGAGCCACTGTGCTTGCCAATAACAGGATCACAGTGTTGATGCTACATACAGATATTTGAGGCTGGCAAGGCTTATGTGGAAGCCACTAACCTGCTGCTAGACTCAAGTTATGCCTGAAAGTGTCATAACTGCATTTGCATGGCACTGAATCTGAGCTAGTAAGTCTTTCCAACCTGATTTTGGCTCTGTGCTGTGTCTCGTCATCTGTGGCACAGTTAATCCACAACCTGGCTCATTCAGCCTTGGGCAATTTGAGAGCTGCCTCTGTTTTGTTTTGGAAACACCATGTCTGTGTTCCCAGTTGCAGTTTGTTCATGATTTGCAGTTCAGAAGGAATCTAAAATAAGGTATGTGCTCTGAATCAGCATGAAAATGATGTTTAAAAAAAAAGGCAGGCTTTAGAGAAGAGGGTGCCTTAGCATGTCCTGCCTCTGCCATTGAATCCAAACCTGCGCTACTCCTTCACCCCGAACCCTGAAATGCTTATTCCATATCTAGTGTGATCTTCCCTGCTCCGTTCCCAGGGTTCAGGTATCTTTCTCCACCTCTTCACCCTATGCCTCATATCTTGTTTTCCCTCTGATCTGCATCCTTCTCTATCATCACGCATCAAAAAGTGCCCTTAAATACATCCTGTAGGCTGACAGACCAAGGCTTCTTTACCATGCTTTGCCCTTCCCTTCCATGCTTGCTGGTTCTCTCCCACCTACTCTTGCGCCCCCAGCATTATCATTGTCGTTTAGCTTTTTAATTCAAGTTCTCTCCAGGTGACCTGTTTGCCCATTAGTTCATTCTCCCTGAATGCTAAGTTTTATAGCTAGCTAGTCCAAATCTTCATTCACTTAGTTCCCACTTTCTGCCCCTGGGTTTTTATCCTAGGCTACTTGCTTTGTTTATCACACTTCAAGCAGAGACCTGTTGTGCATCCTGTATCCCTCTTCTTGCTGGGCCTCCTGATGTGAGTGGAAGGACAGTGTTGCAAGGCCAGGAGATGACTGTGTCTCTTAGTTGAGAGTTTCTCTGCACAGTATGTTTTTAGAGGCAGGTAGCTTGAACAAATTTAGGCATACTGTCACAAAACAATACATTTCTTATGCAAGAAGGTGTTAAACCTACTCCGTAAATGTCAGTGGAATCATGTAATCTCACAGAAACAATACTGTTGTTCTTCCATAGCATTCCTCTGGAAACTTTTGAATAATATTGGCTGATATTTTAGAATGTCTGTCTGAAGTAGATACTAGGTATGGAAGACTTCAGCCTCTGTAAGAAAGTTCATAGCACTGTAGGAAATAAATCCAGCACTTCTGTCATGAGGCATTCAGATACCATGCAGTAATGCTGTCAGTTTTCTGATGGTGATCTTGGCTCAGGTGTCACATGGTATGTGAATTCCTGGTTTTATTTGCTTGTTAACCATGTGGATAAAGCTTTTTCAGTTTCATATGTGCCAAGAGCTACTGCCAAATATTGAAAGATTTTTATCCATTTGTACATGGAAAATGAAACACAGAATTGGAAGATTAGAAAATAAATTTGTTGCTTCTAATTATTTGCATGTGTGTATGTATATGTGTGTGCATGTGTATATTTAGATATATATATATATACACACACACATATTCACATGATTAAAAGTATCTGTTTTGAAATTAGCTTGACTTAACTAGCTAGTGGAGGAGAAGTTGTATATCTGCCATGGCAGCAGGTAAGGAGATGATGAAGTTTTCGTGATGAAGGTGGATAGGAAGTATTGGCACACAATATCATGTCATCGTGTCCTTCAGTGCCAAGGACTAATATATAAGAGATACAGCTGGGGACAGCATGTCAGATGAGGTGAGTAAGGCTAAAACAGAATGTAATGTTTAATTATTCAAATGTTTAGGCAGCTCAGCAGCATCCTGAGATTTTGAGTTAAATAAGCAAGTTTGAGCAGTTCACGGGCTTGTGGTAGATCCTTTGGAGAACGCTGGAGATGATGGAAGTTATTTCATGACAAATGAAAAACTGAGATTGTTTCCACAAGACTCAAAATTCCGAAGACATTTCATTTGACACACTACAACTCCTCCTGGTAGCCACAGCAGTTTGGATGCTTCCAAAATGAACACGATACCTAATTTCTCAAGCTGTCTTCCAGTTTGGGACATTGAGTTCCCAAGTCCTGGGTAGCCTGAGGAACTAGGACAGGAGCCTTGTGACCCAGCATGCAGACTAAAGCCCCATGGAGTTATGGCAGGCCACGAAATGACCGGTAGGGAAGCTAACTAGCCCAGTGGTCTGCCTGGTTTCCGCAGATGTTTTTCACAGAACTGACTTACTCCAGCAGAAAGTCTGTTTTGTTACATCGATATTTCATGACTCTGACTGGCTCTCACTCTATTAAGCATTGCATCTGTTGTGATCTATGGTTGGCACAAACATCTTGAGGAATGTAATGGCTATGTGAGAGATGCTTTGGTATGAATTCATACTGGTAGATAGAGAAAGTATTTTAAAAAAATCAAACCTTTTAATAAACTTCGTTGTTCCTTTCAATGTTTTCCTATTTTTATCATCAATGAAGGTAGTAAAATAAATGTATTTCCAAGGGACTTGGGGGACAGGCAGGGTTTTGAGCTTCTATTTTTTTTATTCCTCTTTGAGGCTTGCCTTTTGGGCACGGTGTAAAGGATAGTAATACAGTTGGTTCCCAAAGGAGGACGTTTCATTTCTAGATTTGGAACAATTGGATCAATGAAGTTCAAATGTTGTTCTCAGCAACTTATGATTTTGTCTTTGTTCTAAAGTTAGTGATTTATTTAATTGTATTTTCCATAAAGTGTAGTGAATATATATAGATTAGAAATACTTCAAAATTTAATTTAGAAGTATAAGTGGAGACTAATATATTTACATAGTTTCTTTATTTCAGTAGTGGATTTTTATATGCAAGCAGCTTCAGGGAGATAGTTTTCTGTATGTGAAATCTTATCACTGCTGGTTATAGGTCATTTCACTCTGAATATTATGGGAAGTTTTGAAGGCAAAGAACTTACTAGTCTTATAAAGTAGTGCTCAAATAATGGTATGAAATTTCATTGCTTACAGCATGTTACATTGTATCAGAGTTGTAATAGAATAATAGACTACTAGTAATAGAATAAAGAAGTATTGTTTTTAATAAGGGCAATGTCAAATATTTGCAATAGAAAGAAGCAAAAGAAGTTTTTATGTTAGCTTTAAGACTTCAGTTTCTAGAGAGAAAATGATGGTGATTATTTTTCTTCTAGGAATTTGATCCCGAAGAGTTTTACTATCTCTTGGAAGCAGCTGAAGGCCATGCTAAAGAGGGGCAAGGCATTAAAACAGATATCCCTCGATATATTATTAGCCAGCTGGGCTTAAATAAAGATCCTCTGGAAGGTAAGTGCATCTCCCCGTCCGGCTATAGGCTCCTAGATTCTTCCTTCTTCATGTGTCTAATCATTCTGATAATCTGTGTGTACCTGAAAAGGGTCAAAGTAAAGATGGTAGCAGAACAAGCATTCGTTAACCCTCACAGTTCTCTTACAAGCTCAAAGGCATTAAAAGGGCCATCTGAGATTTTTCTCCTGTGAACGTCACTTACAAATACACTGTGTCAATGGTACTCGTCATCTTCTTCCAGCCTGGCAGTGCAACTTCCTTATTTCAGCTCTAGCTGAAATGTACTGGTATAATTTAATGGCGACTGTTATCCAAACATAGGTATAAATGAAACTGGGCTGAGCTGTTATTTGCCCTTCAGTGTCCCCTGACTCCCCCATCTTAGAGTCCCTGAGAACAGTATCTCCCATTCCTATTAAAACTGCAAAGATTTATTTTTCTGGGTAGTTTATGTGTCCATGTTGAGGACTCTTGTAGGGAGAACCTGGGTTCCAATGGAAGTATTGTCATTGCATTTTTTTTGCCTAATTTTTCTTTTAAGGACAGTGTTGGGAAAACTAAAGTTACTTCTGTCTCCTAACCAGACCATCTTCTCTTCCTTCCTGAGACCAAGTTCTATCACTGGTGACAAATGGAAACTGATTCATTGTGTTCAGTGCTAGTCCTGCAATTTGGAAAAATTGGCAGAAATGCCATCATCGAAAATGAGTCTAGCTAGTGCTGTTTAGCTTGCCTTCTGTGTTATGACCCAGGACAAGAAGGATTTCTAGTAAAGGACATGATAACACAAAAGAATAGCAAAAAACTATGATAAACTTTTTTTTTAACCAGTTCTCATGATGCAAGATCACATTTTCTTAAATCAAAGGAGTAGATACTGTGCGTTAAAAGAAAATTCTTTTGTGTTCAACTTCAGCAGCTTGTGAAGTTCAGCACTGCCAGATGTTGTCAGGAATTTGGTTAGATCTAATTCAATTAGATTGGATATTGTTATAGATTATATTAATGTTATGTTATCAGATTTAAGGAAAGTCAAGCCTATTACTAGTCTGCTTCCTATTTTCACAGAAGAACTTTATCCAAATTTAGTATTATTTGTATCTGAGTTACAGATTAAAGCAGCTTTGCTTTTTGTTTGGATTTGGAGTGCAGCAAGGATGTCAGACAAATTGGGGAAATGTACATAAATACTGTTTTCCATGTGGTACTGGAAAAAATCAAGAAGTAGCTTAACTCTCTGCAAGATAAGGATGTGTCTGCTGGATTTGGAGAGCTGTTGGTCTGGCTTAGACTGATAATTCATAAATTCATCACTGAAAGTATGCAAGGTTTAGTTTGGAGTGTGGGTTGATGGTTTAGTATTATTGACCCTGGTTCTGCCACTTGAACCTTATCTCTGACTCTTTCTTGCCGCTTGGATAAATGTGTTCCTCAGTGTAAGTCAGAATCTGACACTACCTAAGTTTAATAAAATCACTGAATTTAAGTTTATTGTGAGAGATGTCTAGAAACAAATGCTGTATACAAATAAAGGATACCATTTTCTCAGGTCGAATATTTATTTTACGTGAGTGTACTTCATCTAGGACACATAATTACATTTCATAAATTGAATGTTAATGAATGTAACATAAACTTTGAAGAATTCCAGGACAATTGAAATGTGGTGTTTTTTTTCAGGGGGAAAAAATGAGCTGTGTGTTATTTCAGAAAATACTGAGGGGTGTATGATGTACGGATTACTGATTTTTTTTTTTTTTTTTTTTTGTTCAATTGGAGATTTGGGCAATTTAATTATTTTGTGTATCATTTTAAAGGTTAATGTATATATAGATTTGTGATCAAATAATTCAGGCCATCTGATTTGTATTAATGCTTTCCCGCCTCCCTACAAAAAGCGATATTTATAAGCAGTATAAATCACTGTGGAATGACTTCTTAAATGATCTGGTTTTGGTTTTAAATTGGTGCCTCTAGATACAAGGGTGTTTCCTAAGCAAAAATAAAAGAATGGCACTATGAGTTTATGCTCTGGAATTAATTGTTTACAAAGAGAATTATTTGGAAACACTGCATTCATTGCTATAAAAAAAAATCATGTGGAGATAATCCTCCTGAGAGAGCTTTAAATTCCTTGTATGCAAATCTAGAAAATATTTAAAAATATTTAAATAGCAGAAGAAACAAATATTTCAAAACAAACAAAACCCACCTCAGTAACACCACTTACCCTGAAACACAGGATTGTATTTTGAACTAATTATGTCTGCAACGTTTGTAAATGTTCATGCAAAGGATTTTGCTTCCTCTGCAGAGAAAAGCAACCTACTTCTTTAGACCTGTCTCTACTTATCTCCTTTGTTTGCTGCCATAGCTGTAGTGTCCTTTCTTTGAGTGAAATGATGCATGCATTACTTGGAGATAATGCTAGATAAATTTATACTGTACTGAAAGCAATACCACAACAGATTCACCATTTAGCAGAGACTGGTGGCTGCATTTCTGAAGAGTTCCCCAGGGAGAAATTTTTCCCCATGGTTTTTACATTACCATATTTACCTTTTTGAATCATGAGTCTTCAGAAATGGTTTAAATCAATGAAAGAAAAAGGGCAGATGTTTAATGGTATTTAGATGAGTTTTAAAAATCTCTTCAGGCATTGCAAAATGGTTCCGGAGCTCCCTGTTTCGAAAGCTGGCTTTTGGTTCCATTCCATTACTACCTACTGCTTGCAAATAATACTTATTTCTCAGATAATGGTTATTTTGCAAAAGTTCTGTTTAAAAATGGCTCATTTTAATTTACTATTTATGAAAATAATTTCAGTTGAGAAGGCTGTCAAAGTATATTATTCTAGCTTGCTTGGTTCTCACCCATATATTAAAGGTTTCATCAACACCTCTATTATAAAAACCCCACGTTCACAAAACTGTGACTTTTGACAGGGAAATCCAGTCCAGTTCTGAGTTTGGCCTATATAATTTTAGATTAAGCTCTCTTTTTTTTTTTTTCTTTTGAGATTTTTTTGTTCTCAGTGGAGATATTTTTCACTGTTTATTGACTTCAGCATTTTTTGAATGCTTTTAGCTTCTCTAACAATTTAAAGATCTTTTTGTTTTTTGCAGTGACACTTTCATTACTTCTGATTCTTACACTTTGCAAATGTTGTGTTTTGGATAGTGATTACAAATGAGAGTTTATTCCTTAAATCTTTAGCTGTTCCAACAGAAAAATCTTTGTGTGGTTAATTTGCTCTTAATGATTACAGTAAGTGTCATGCAGAATTTCACTTGTGATACAGAATTATACAGAAGAATCCAGTTTAGATATTCTAGGTGAATATTCAGTTATTTTTCATAGGTTTAGTTAACAGTCCTGAGATAAAAATGCACCTCACAAATTTGAAGTGGTCTTATCTCTGATCCCCAGCAGATAATTATGATAAAACGTGTGTCTTTGGCTATATGGAGTATATAATTAACTATGTATATGATTAAAGTAATACTAAGCTTCCCAGGGTCTTTTCAGCTACCAGCTGTCCTGTTTAGCTTTTATTACCTGGATGAATTGTTAGTTACTGGGCCGCTGAAGAACAGGATAGCCTTAGGAGCTCTGCAGCATACTTTGACCCTGGCAGGGACAACCAGATCAAGTTGTAGACTCCCAAAATCTTAGTTTCCCAGAGAAGTCATCTGTATTAGTGACTCTGTAAGCGGTAGGTTTCTAAGAAAATTACTTTTAGCTTGTTCTGTTAGGCATATCAGCATTTGTGTAGAAGATGCAACCCATTTGGAGTCCATCTGTGTCTAAACTAGAAGCTTTTTGCTCTGTGAAGGAGCCCAACAAGAAATGGGGCCTACTATTAACCCCTCAGGGGCTGAGATCCTCAGGAGTTTTAGCAGATTAGTGCTGTCTTTCCCTTAATGCTTATATCTCACACGGATCTCAAAATTTCCACATCTCAGCAGTGATAACATTATCACTCTTCACTGCTCCATGGCTGTTTGAATTCTTCAGTGGAAGATTACCTAGGCATTGAATAGCAGGTCTTCATCTTCCAGATGGGATTTTTTTCTATATGCTTGGAGATACCCTAAAAGTTATTTGGCAAGTACTACAGATAGGACTGCATGTTTATGAAGTATTCCAGAAAAGTGTGACTTCTCGGGTTTTATGTGCTTCATTTAGTTTTGTATTTGCTGTAGTTTAAAATGAAGTTTCTAATCCTTCTTTTCAGAAATAGCTGAGCTAGCTAACTGTGACAGTGGGACAGCAGAAACTCTGGAAGTGGATGAATCAATAAATGTAAGTTTTCCTGTTGGTGCGTTTGCTGAACCTGAGCAAGGAAAAATAAATATGTTGTGTTTCTTCCGGCCCTGCCCTGTTATATTTTTTCCTGATATGTGTAAACAGATTGAATAGAACAGTGGTTACTCCTCAGGCTAACACTGTGGTGCTCAGCAGCCAGAAAGCTCACAAAAGTATTACAACAGAACTTTCTACCTATTTTCCTAGGTGTTGCAGTATCTTCAGCTTCCACAAAGTTAGTGTTCACCATGTGACAATTGTTTCACCACAACATCCACAGCTGCTTCCTTTATTTCTGTTTGTTTAATGTATTTATTTTTCTTTTAGAAGGACTTTTAAACTGTTTCATAAAAAAATACAGTATTTAAGAGATATTAAAATGGTCAATGTGCAGAGGCAGCTAGTGATCAAATTGAGAGACTCTGAACAGATCCAGCAAAGAAGAAAGAAATGAGCAAGTTAGCAAATAGTCTGGATTCAGAGAATTTGTTTGCAGTCTTGGAAGATTGTGCATTGTTCTTCTGAATGTGTTAGAAAATACTTGTCTGCAATAATAGGTATCTTACTGTAGTATTTTGTCAGATGCTTGTTCAGGTTGGCAAAATAAATACACGTTGGAGGAGTCAGTTGGGCTGAATATTGAGGGCTTAAATGCTCTCAAATTAAATTCTTATTTTTAAAAGTTGGTTGTTATACCTTGGATTTCAGTCAACAGAGTAGGTGGAGTTCTAACAATATAGTGTCGGTTTTCAGTGCAAGCAGATAGAAAAAACAGGTGCAGTTTTGGGGGATGCATAGGTAATTCAATGGTACTTTACAGGTATTTACAAATGTTAGAGTTTAAAATACAGGCATAGGGTATCTGTTAAACTAGTTCTAATATACTACAGAAAAGACATCATCCTCTGGTACATGTCATATATCTTGAGATAATTTCTGCCTCTCTGGCAAAATGTCACCTATAAAAGCTTCCAGAGTTGTGACATGAAGTGTGTTTCTTATTTGCTGCTTTCGTTCATGTGTATTTAAAATCCTGTATTAGACCTGAGCAGTATTTAGTGGAAGGGTACTGACAAATTGGAGAAAAGACAGAAAGAATAACTAAAAACTTACAAGAAGTGCTGAAGTCCTTAGGAGCATTTAAGGTGCAAACTGCCTTAGTAGTGGCTAAGAAATTGCAATTGTAAAGTTATTTGTGTTGTGCAAATGTTGAAGAAATACGGGAAGGATAATGAGTCTAATAAAGTGATGTAAGTAGGGGCGGTGATGAAATCAGTTGAAAAAAATATAGGGTGAGTATTTGGAAACATTTTCTCAAAGTGTAGCTGTGGAATAAACACACATGAGAAGTGACAGGAAGCACAACTTTAAAGTACAGGACCATTCAAAATCATCACAAATACACAATTAGGAAGAATCCTGTACTGGCAGGCAAGTGGGCTAAACAGTTTAATAAATTGTCTCTCTCTGCTCCTGTGTAGTTCATTATATTAACATATTCACTAATCTTCTTGCACTGGATTTTCTTTAGCAAGCATTTAATTGAAAATGTTCCAACCAGGTCTACTTTCAACCTTAACTATTTCCAAACTGCCTGGATAGGGATCATAGAACTCCTTGGAGATTTGGAAAACATCTTGAAAAAATCTTGTGGGTTTGGAATACTGAATTTAGAGTCCTGTGCCCTAATCATCCCCCCTGCAGCCCAATTCTTCAAGATTAATTAAAAATTAAAGCTAGAACAAGGTTGTGCAGTACTCGGGGCAACTCCATTTTGAAAATGTTCTGACATACAAGTAGGAGAAAGTGACTTCTGTAATGGTAGAATTACTGCATTTTTATCTTCCATATTTTTATTTTTCGTGTTGTGTCTCTTTTCACAGTCTGTCCTAAGTTATATCACAGTTTCTCCTAACATTATTTCAAAATGTGCAGAAGTTTATTTGAATGAATGAGAGCTCATCTACATTTTTGTTACTACCAGGCTGTACTACCAGAGTCAGATTTACTAAAATGGGAAGGCAATGGCGAACAAGTGCCAGAAGTCACAGAATTCCATGACTCCAGATAGGAATTGCCAGTAACTCCTTTACCAGAAGCCTTTGTGCCTGTCTGCAGTAACCTGTGCATGTAGATAAGCGGACAGATAGCTGCGATGTAACAGATACCTTTTTGATGAAAAAGCAGCTTTGCTTCAGGAGTCCCTTTGGTCCCTTTCTGTGCTATCTGTGTGGCTAACTAGCCAGAGCTTTTAGCTGGTTCATCAGGGTGTGACAGCCTGGTGATAGTTGGGTTTTGTTGTTTTTTATTTTTCCCTGATTTTGAAAAAAGTACTGTATTAACTTTGTTCTTTCTCCTCTTTTACTTTGAAGAGCTCTAATACCTCACTGAAGCTGCAGAGGAAACCTCGGGAAAGTGATTTTGAAACAATTAAACTGATTAGTAATGGAGCTTATGGGTGAGTAATCCGTGAGTGCGACAGCTCTTTTGCATTTTATTTTCGCTTAACTTCTCATTATTTCTTATTGCAAGAATGTTTCTGTGAGGGACTTTGTTTGCACTGCTGCTTTTCTCATTCTGCTTTCCTGTTTTGTTGCTAATATTTGAAGTTCATAAGAAAAACTTTTTGGAAAGCCTGCTAGGTAATAATGAATTACTGTGTGCTGCAATAAATTAAAATACTGAATATTACATCACACAGATTTTTCAGAAGTAGGTATCATGTAATGCCAAAGATGAATTCTGAACAAATCAAAAGGCAGATTAAACGCCACCTTTATAAACTGGAAACAGCCTGTGTTTATGCAGATGTGAAACAGAATAAAACTGCATCTGTAGGGAGACACATTGTTAAAAACGAGTGCTCACTTGACCTAAAAATATTGGTGAAGTACAAACGAATTTCCTTAAGTAGGGCAACGCTGTTTTGTTGCTTCTCCGTTGACACTCTTCTATCCTCAAGTTTTAACCAGTTAGCTTTTAAGGAATTGGTGTTACTTGGTTAGTTTCTGGGTACTTGGAAAATGCACAGCTTACTGCCCAGTGGTATGTGAGTCATCTGGAGATGTACTTGAAGACCAAGAGAAAATTATGTTGGCCTGGGCCTTAAATGAACACAAAATATTTTCTGAAAGTACCATGCAGGGATTGTGTCTATTAGCAGGCAGAAGTCTGTCTTCAGTCACCTTTTCTGATGAGATACCTTCTCCTAGACCCTTGCTTGGCTCTTCCTCTGCACTGAAATGTATCAAGATAGGAAGTGTTGGTCTATGCAACCTGCAGGACTAGGAGAGGTGTATTGGTTCAAAAAAGAGGTTTCTGTCTTGAGATGAGGGCCCATTGCCAAAAGAGATGGGGTCACGGCACAGCAGTGGGGAGGGCTGTGCTGCTTTCCAGCACAGACCCCATTAGACTGACTGTACTCTGGGCTACCTCTGCTTGAGGTGGGAAGCAGCAGCGATCTGATAGGACTGAGCACTCTTTGAAGAGACCTTGGACATAGAAGAGAAAGCACCTGCAATCTACCCACTGGAGTTTTGCATGCCATTTTAATGGCCTCAAGCTGATGGGCACAGTAATACTCTCTGATCATATTTAGCTAAAGGTATCCCTGCACTCTGGGACAGGAGGCATTTAGTACTGCCTAGTTGGTCATGGTAGCTTGTGTGGAGGCTATTTCTTGTGTCCAGACCTGCTTACATAGCTTAGCAAAAAGCCTGAAGGAAATAGCATAATTTGCATTAAAGTTGCGTAAATATCCAAATACAACTTCTCAGTAGCCAACTTCTGCACAATTCATTTTCTCAGAATTTCTCCCTAGGCAAACTCATTACTTACTGAATGCCAGTTTCTCGCAATTACTCCAGGACTTCAAAAGCCTTTCTTCCACCAGTTAGCAGTAGCTGCTGCTCACCTCCCTGGCTCCCTCCCTTTCTCCTTCCCTTGGCAGGTGGTTAGTCCCCTCTGTTCTTCCTTTCATCTCCTACCCAATTTCCTCTTTGTCTTACTGGAGGAGGTTAAGAACAACCTTGTGGGTTGAGTCCCTGTCAGAGAGAAGGGTGTCTGAGTCACTAGACCTGCCCAGCTTCCCAGCGGTTTTAGGATGCTGAGGGATGGGGAGAGGAGGGAGCAGCCGCAGAAGGGCATGCTGCAACCAGCAGCACGAGTCTGGCTACCTAAAGTGAGAGGTTTGGTAGACCTATGGCTCTTGCTTCATAGGTGTTACAGTCAGAAGGAGGCTTGATGAGCCATTAAGAAATACAGACTGGAGACAACTGTCCATTTGAAACCAGAGAAAAGTAAGGATCTGAAAAGCTGGAAAAGAAAGTATGGAAAGCCATGGCTTTCTATGGCGCATACGATGTCGGCATGTAGGATTTTTTTTTCCTCATGTTTGTGGCAGGGAAAATCAATACTTACGAAACACCTTTTTAATGCCAATAATATGCAAAATTGGGAATATAAATGTCATAAAAATTGGATAAGACCCTGATAAATTTGTGAGGAAAAGGAGAGCTGATAGAGGGTGAACAGTTTGGAGCGTATCCGGATTCTGAATGAATCGTTATTCTCTTTAGCAAATGTTAAAACAGGAGTAGGCTGGCGGATTATACTGTGGTAGTATTAGAAGTGGAAATTGAAAATCTCATCAGTTTAGTAAAGTGTTATTAGTTCCATCCTTAAGCAGACAATAACAAAGTAGATTTTGTTGGTTTGGATTTTTGTTTTACATTGTTACTCCGTAGAAGAAAAATCAAGAACAAACCAGAAAACAGGTACAGCCCCTTACTAATCAATGCAGAGGGAAAGGAACACACTCGGGGAACTGTGAGACAATAAACTTTTAAAAGTATTTACTTCTAAACGTGATTCTTAGCACCTAGTCACTTCCCCCCAACTACTGTAAGCTGAGAAGGCTTGTGCTCCTAAATTCTCTAGGATATCACTTTTTCACAGCTATCTGTATGCTCGAAGATCTCCACTGTGGTATGTCAGATGAGTGTGACCGTAATATCGACAGACCATTTTTTGATCTTTATTAAGTGTTTTTTCTGTTGGCACCCGGTGAAGTTTAAAGGGGAACACATGATGATAACCTAAATGCTCTTTAACCCTTGTTCAAAATGGCGTGTAATAAAGCAATAATACCTGTTCCGTCTGTGAATACAAAGCAATAAACTGTCCCATAGGCATTTATTGCAGTTTATTTACAAGTATAAGTAGCTGAAATAAAAGTTATTGTTGTTATGCTACAAGGATTATTTTTTTTCTTTTCCATGTTTTTCCAGACCATTAATTTTTTTAAATAACCTAAACAAGTGTGAATTCTGTCTGGGCTTCATTGATTTACTTTCAAAAATATGTCAGTGGGCATATTTTGTGATCTGGCATTAAAGATTCAGTATGCTATTGTAATATTTTATTTATTTTGAGGCTATAATGGAGGGTTTAATTCTGAACCAATCTTAAAAAAATATGTACATTCTGCTGTCTTTGATTTTGCTGTGGTGTTTTTGCCTTCATTAGTGAAATGGAAAGCTTTGATTGCTTGACAGGGTAATTGTTGGTCTTGGCATGCTGTAGCAGAGATTTGTCAGATATGTTAAACTTGATGAGTTTAAATATAAACTATTGGTTTTATGAAGGTTTGAGTAAATATCTTAGCAGTTCTCTGCTTTTAATTGATTGGGTAAACTCATTTGTACTGTAATTAAATGACTGTATAGTAGATGAGGTGTATCAGGCTTTTGGGAATGCCTAGGAATATACAAGAAGTTAAACAAGCTGTGAATCAGTAAACATGTAGGATGCTGGCCAAGTCATTAATGGTTTCACAAGCTGTCTCTCTGACTTTTTTCAGCCAGCCAAAACTTTTCATACTTCCAAATTTTAAACTTTTACTGCAATCACAGCAACATTTTTCCATATTCCAACTTGCAAGACATAGTAGTAGTCCACCTCTTCAAGTTTGCTTCAGCCTGGTTTACTGAACCAGCTCAACAAAATAAAGACTACATTTGATTTCAGGAAAGCGAGATGTTAGTTCGGTTGCTCTTCACTAATGTATAACTGTATCTGTTTAAAGCAAGTACATGATACCACTTTTGTGCCTGCCTGGACTGCTTTTACTTCTACAAGGATGGTAATGTCAATATGTACATGACATACTTGCCAATGGTGTTGCTTGATAGATTTCAAAACTCAGGCTGTGTTGGCTTGAGCAGCTGTTGCCCCTAACCTGTGAGTACTCATTCCTGTCCCTTCTCCACTCAGCTGACAGTACTTGTTGATGTGTAGTTGCATTGGGAATGGGACTAAAAGTTACCCAGCTGCAGAATAACACCCTGTCAGTCAAGGTAATTCATATCAGCCTGGCAGCCACCAGTTCAGAAGTGGAAGAGTATAGGGTCAAGTATGGCTTTGTGTGTTCAGTTAAGTAGCACCACCTCTGAATGGACTACAGGTCTAATAAGCTTCTTATTTCCTTCTTTTCTGTTTACCTGTGTGGGTCATTGGTCTATACACTGTAAGAGGCTTTGATTCCTAGAAGCCCATAGCTTTAAAGAGCAGTTTAAAAAGTAGAGTTTGGCAATTTCTATGCTAGGGGTTTTATATTCATCATTCATTGTGGACTTACTCAAAATGATGACCTTTGAATTCAAGCACTTTATTGCCCTCCAGTGAGCCTCCCTTCCCAGAACAGCATAGGCCAAGCGCCTTATCTGTAGCTAATATATGTGTGATGATCTAATATTGTCAGCTAATGCAATTATCTTGGTGGTAGAGAAAGGTTGTTACTGTGTTGAAGGTCTTGAATTCTGTCCTTCCTGAATGTGCAGCATGCTACAAACTGGTGAGGAGCTCAATTTCTCAAGTGTTTTTTTTGCAAATACAGAACAGTTTACCCATAGGAAATCTGACAGCAGCTTCATCATTTTGCATCTGTGTTTACTACCTGCTATAAAGATAGAAGATGTTGCTACTGTTAGGTATGGAGAGGTGGTTTTATTAGTCACAATTTGTGACATATTGGAACAACTAGGACTAGTACCAGTTGTGAGAGAGGGATCACAGCCATCGTATTCTGTTCTTCAGATGGCCAGCTTCTCATTTGCTTCTAGGCAGACTAGGATAAGTCTGAAATACTGCTGAGAGGAGGTTGTGCATGTTGTCCTGGGGCTTGGAAGACCCACAGCATGCTGGATGCTCTTATTCCTGCACTATTCTGCAGGAATAACATGCTGCTGGCTAGGGCACAGTTTTCTTTGTAAAGCATAAATGCTGTTGTCTGGGGTTACTGTGATCAGAGGATGTGAATAAGTGATGTTAGACTTTTTATGTGTTGAAGATCATTTAATAGCACTTCATGTAGTGTAAACAGTGTATGCACGTGTAAACACGAGAGAGACAATTGTGTTGCAGTTGTCTCTTGAATTCAGTACACTTGAACTAAACAGGTTTTTTTTCTGAGGAATTGTAGATAACTGAATCCTAGTGGAAAGTTACACAATTACCTGCCTGTGACTAAGACTAGAGAATGAAATTTAGAGTGCTGGGGAAATATAGCCAGCATGTCCCTCATATCTACTGGACAGCCCTTAGAACTTACTGTTTTTTCATCTTTAAATATGGTAGTAATGACCTTACAGATCCACATGATCTGCAGAGGAGGTTTACTAAGATGCGGTAATAATATGCTCTGGTTAATGTCTGTCTTTCAAGAGTTCATCTTGGCACACCACCCAAATTAAAGCTCTGAGAAAGATCTGTATGCTGAGTCCTCAGGCAGTCCTCAGTTCATTCCTATAACTTCATTTTTCTTGAAGGATTGCAGCTTCAGGCACCTGAAGGGCTCACTTTTCTGCATGCCAGAAGTACATAAGGGGACTGAAATAGGGAAAAGGAAAGATGAAATTACAGGAGATGAAGAAGCTAAGACTGACTGAGAGGAGATAGCAACGAAAGAGAGAGGAAAACTAGAATGTAAGGGAAAGAAAAGCAAAGGAAGAGAGTTGTAATGAAGGGGTGGAGAGAGAAGTGAGTATGAGGGGAGCGGTAGGAAGAGGTGCAGGAGGACAAAAGGCATGAAGCCAGGAGGGAGGAGTAGTGGAGCTGAATAATTCAGTCTTTATTCCAGCTTGGGAGGGGCAGAAGGGAGTGAGACTTAGTAGGAGGCATGAAGGGTGGGGTTTGTCGTGGGTTTTGCCCAAGGTGGTTTTCCCCTACTTTCATAATGGTGTAATGTCTTTTACCTGCTCTGTGCTCAGACAAGAACAAGGGATTAATGAAAGGGTTTGGAATCAGTAAGACAAACTTTTTTGTCTAGAAAAAGTTTTTCCTTCACAAAGGAAAGCCGAAGCGTTGATTTTTTCAGTGCCTGTAACTTCAGTAGCTGTGGGAAGATCTTCATAGAGAAGGCAAGAATTGCTTTTTATGTTTAAATAAATAATTGTGTGCTGATAATTGGACTTCATGGGGACAACNGTAATTATATACTGAAGATGCTATAAGCATTAAATGCCACAAAGTAGATTTCAAGTAAGGCAAGCATTTTCAGGATTTGCCTCAAGGGATTTTGAGAAATGCAGCAGTAATGTCCTGTGTCAGTGTTTCACGGCAGGGTGATTCCTTCTCCTGAGCCTTGAAAGAAAGAGGGCTAGTCCACATTCTTTCGCTTTGCTTCCCTCACTGCCTTGACCTTACCCAACCAAGCTTACGGGAAACTTTGTACCCAGTACCCCAGTGGAAATTCTGCATGTCAAGATACATCTTAATCCCAATATTGCCATGTGGTTAACGCAGTTATCTTTGGTTCGGATTACCTACTGGTGACCTGCCCCTGATATGAATCAATGCTGATGTCAGGGACTGAACCAAGAACAGAAGATTTTGCACCTGGCGATGAGGGAACCACCCCATCAAGCAACTTCTGAGCAACCTTCATGAGAAATCTGTGACATGTTTTAAAATCCCCTGGATGGAGTCTGAGTCATAGTTATCTGACAGCACATTTAGAGAATAAGCATTTGTCAGAATGATTTATAACACTGTGCCATAGCCGGGTTTTGTATATAATCCTTTGTTGATGGAAACACCCAAAATCTGCCTGAGCTGAGAGCATTTGCTATACNCTGATATGTGTTGACTGACACTCATCCTGGTTATGAAACAAAATGAGGTTTGTAGCCATTCTCTAATGTGAAAGAGAGGTCAACTACATTAAATTAAAAACAAGTATTTTATGTAATTCCTATGCAGTTTTTTAAAAAAATATATTTATTTAATTGTAAAAAACCCAGTATTTTAAAATACATTTGTAATAGTTACTCAGACCTTTTTTTTTCTCCCCCATTTGAACTTCTTCAGTGCGGTTTATTTTGTGAGACACAAAGAAACCAGACAAAGATTTGCCATGAAGAAAATTAATAAGCAGAATCTCATCCTCCGAAACCAGATCCAACAGGCCTTTGTCGAGCGTGATATCCTGACATTTGCAGAAAATCCATTTGTTGTGAGCATGTATTGCTCCTTTGAAACAAGACGTCATTTATGCATGGTCATGGAATATGTAGAAGGTAAAATGTTTGTTCTGTTTTAGAGGAAGAAGAGAGTTTTCTTAGACCGAGAAAGAAAAGTAACCCATATGGTACTCGTATTAAAAAGGCTCCCTGTGTGTCCTCTATACTCTGGCAATATAGATCTACGATCTAAATCCAACAACAAGGTGGCTTTTTTCCCAGTCATTATCTCCCAGTGAGAGCTTGTAAAACACTTGTACTCCAGCTATAATAGGAAATAGCTGCTCTTTGAATAAGTTCCTCATAGACTGTAATGGTAAGCATCCTAGTGTTCAAAGCATTTCATTAGCACATGGTTGGGTATTTGTAATAGTTGTTTTTACGAAGAAAGAGGGAAGAGGAAGCAATGTGAAAAGATGCTGATGCTGAAGAAAACCAGTGGACAGAGGCAGTGCAAGATGAAATATGCAGGCTGTGGTTGTGTGGGCTTTTTTTTTTTTTGCCCTCCCTCCCTTTCTTTTTAAAAATAGCAGCACAGATTTTTATTGGTTTCCAGCTGAACCCTTGTACTGCTCACTCCCAGCTTCATGCTGTTTCTGGTACAGTAGTTGGTGTGGTTACATGTTCAGTTGAATCATCTGACTGGAAACCAAAAATTTATGACTACAGTTTGTGTCTCTTTCTGCAGCATATATGGATTATACCAATACACCTCAGAACTTGTAGCGTCATCTGGAACATTTGTCCTCTTTCCACAGGTGGAGACTGTGCTACTTTGATGAAGAACATGGGTCCCTTACCTGTAGACATGGCAAGGATGTATTTTGCAGAGACTGTTCTGGCCTTGGAATACCTTCATAATTATGGAATTGTACACAGGGATTTGAAACCAGACAAGTATGTATATAGAATATAACTAAAAGAGGACTTCAGAATTGTTAGATAAAATATGAAAGATGTAAACTTGCTTTGAATGGTTTTGAAATGTTTTTTTTAATCGTGAATGTTATGTAGATGCATGATTTCTGTACAAAATTTGAGTTTTCATTATCTGCAGTTACAGAAAATGCATTTTTTCCAAAAGAGCTCTTTAAAATTTACTGTCTTTAAGATGGAAGAGTCTATGAGTAGCTAAAAAAAAAAAAAAAAAAGATGTATTTACTCTTCTGGCAGAAATGGAAGGAAATGCATTTTGGTTGTTAAGGAAGAGATCTTTCAAAGTATACTTAAAACACTGTTTAATACGAAGTATCATCAACTTGCAGATATTTGCATATATGAAGACAAGATTGACCATATTGGGAAATCTTCCCCATTGCATGCTTTTTGGTTATTTTCAATATTTAGAAATACAATATTGCACCTATGCATGTAAACAACATTATCGCAAGTAGCTGCAGTAAAAAGTATGGCTGTTAAATCTTTCACATTAAAAAAAAGAAAAAAAAAAAAAGAATTGGAATCATATCTGATACCTCAGTCCAGTGTGGCATTAGCTGCTAACTTAATAGCTGAGTTTTTTTAAAATGAATGACCCAGCTTGTTACATACAGAAAATGCTCCTCTCACTTCAAAAGTGACATTTGTTCTATTCTAGGTCTTTTTGATGATGACTCTTTCTTTTTCTTCAAAGCATCTAGCATACAGCTCTCAACACTCCTGTGGTTCTATAAGATGTTTTGCAATTGCATATAATTGTTTACATCTGATAATAATAGTAACAAATGTAAGACTGTCGGATTTTTAACCTTATTTTGTACCTGTTTAAATTACTTTTTAAGCTGTCTTTATATTTCTTGCAGTGCTAATGAAACATTTTCCTCCAAGTATAATAATAATAATAATAATAAGCACATACTGTTGAATTCTATCACAGTAACTTCAGATCATTCTAATTTTCAGTTTATTGGTAACATCCATGGGCCATATAAAGCTTACAGACTTTGGCCTGTCAAAGGTGGGGCTAATGAGTTTGACTACCAATCTCTATGAGGGTCACATTGAGAAGGATGCCAGAGAATTCCTTGACAAACAAGTAAGACACAGCCTTTTTCATTTCTACATTGAGTGTTCAAATGAAGTGATGTTTTGCCAGCAGAATGTACCATAATACTATAAAACTGTTGTTATTTATGCGTTGGTGTTCCAATTGTTTGTCAGTTACTTTTACTGATGCCCTGTAGATTATTCTAGGCTTTTTTCTTTCTACATTAGGATCTATTAGTAAGATGAACAACCTAATTGTGTGCAAGTGAATCTATGAGATAGACAAATGGAAAACTGTTTCTATAAGTAATTCCCAAGTCTCAGCAGAGTACTTGTGGAGCTCATGATGCATTGTACAACCAAGGGTGCTAAAATCCTTTCTATGGCCCATTTCCCTTTAAGCATGCCTCATTACCATTGCTCACAATCTGTTCGCTGTAAAAGTTACTTAAGATAAAACCATCACAACTTTCATGTAAAGATAAATATATGCTTAAGTTAAATAAAATATTTGCCATGATGGACTCCCATGTACAAAACAAACTGTCTTTTACATGAGAGATAGTGAAAGTTGATTATGATACCTGTAAATGTAGCTAGCTACATTTAGCTACAACATTAGCTGTTAGGCAAACTCAGCAAATTAAAACCTGCTGAATTCCATTTTTTGATGCTTCCATATTATTTTACATTTCAAGAATCATAAATGATATGACAGCTCAATTAGACTTGTTTTACCATCATGCTTATTTGTTTTCTTTCAGGTTTGTGGTACACCTGAATACATAGCTCCTGAAGTGATACTGAGACAGGGTTATGGAAAACCAGTGGACTGGTGGGCTATGGGAATTATCCTTTATGAATTTCTTGTTGGATGTGTGCCATTCTTTGGAGATACACCGGAAGAGCTGTTTGGACAAGTAATCAGTGGTGAGGATCATCACAAAAATACCCAGATTTCTTAGCTTGCTGTGAAACATTTCAATTTCTGTTAATAGTGAAAGGTATTTACAACTTCACTGATAAGACTAGGTTTTCAAGCTAGTTTTGCTCAAAAACCCACCATCATCATAATACTGTAATACACAATTTGCTGTCAAAGCAGTAAGAATATATTTGGATTAAAAGCTGTACTTACTGTATATTGCTGCTAAACACAGAAATGCAGTAATATCAAATATGATGGTTATGCTGCATTGTTGGAAAAAGAAAAGCTGTATTCGTATTGAAGAGTACTGCCACTATGGTACAGTGATTTCAGTCTTTAGTAAAGAAATTATACCAGCAAAGAATCAGTTAAAATAAATTTGCATAAATGGGAAAATGCCTCCTGGCACAGTGAAGAAATTAACAAAGATGTAATAAAACCCTAAAACAAATGTCTCCCGAATAATAAATAATGAGAAAGAGAAGGAAACTAATTCAATTCGCAGATTGTTAATGATTTCATTGGTGATTGTTGTAGTGTAATGTTATTTCTGTAGCAGCTGTTCTTCTTCCATTTAAAATTCAATAACCTTTTAGATCTTAACCTGCAAGCTGACCCTAAGTATTGTTATGTGGCTTGTGGCAAAACTGAATGATAGTTAAACAGAATTGTTTATTATCCTACCTGCTGTTTCCATAAATTTCCCAGATGCATACATGTAGAGGGCCTCTATTTATGCCAAAAGTTTGACAGAATGGCATCTCTGTTACTGAGTATTTCCCAGTCTGTTTTATGGTCTGCTTGAAAGGTTCACTAGCTTAACAAAAAAACAACCCAAAACCAAGCAACAAACCACCATCAAAAACCGAGCATACAAACACCCAAGAGAAACAAAGCTAACTTCACCTCTGGTTCCTTATTCTCTGAGAACACAACAAATCCCCTTTTGTACTTACGGAGACACTCTTCTTATTGTCTCCTTCCCCTCCATCTCTGAAGTTGAAAGCCAGACTTGTTTGTAAACTGTAATGAAATGGGTTTGTGAGTTGCATCTAGTGTATGACCTCTTTATACTACATCCTAGCTGTTCATGGATTTATAACCATGTTGTTTTCTGATGTGATACACCAAGGCCTGAGTGGCAAGGAGAATCAACTGTTTAATTAACACAAGCAGCAAACGCTGGCTTTGTTCTAGATGCCTCACGGCTGCAATGCATATTCATGCTTTATTTTCCAAATTAGATTTAAACTGCAGTGGAAGCTGCAGGCAGGCAAACATGGAAATAACTAATGTTTTTATTGCATTTCCAGACACATGCACATGTGTTTTTATCTTTATGCTCTCTGGCTAGGAGAAGGGGAGGGAAGAGTCTAAAATTAATGACAAAATTTGCACTGTAGACTTTTATTTTGAATGTGGCATTAATTTTGTGTTTTGTAAAACAAATAATCATGTGTTATAATCTAGCTTATACTTGATGTAAATAACTTTATCTGTTTGAATGTGTCCATTCATCTTCCAGAAGTTATATGTAGAAGTGTATGCTTGTAAACCTTATCTATTCCCACTCACTCTCCAAGACTGCTGGTCGGCTTAGTTTCTTGTTTTGATGTTGACTTGTCAGTTTCTTCTCTTTCATTTTGAATATTTTTACTTACTGAAATCATTCTTACTGTCAGTATCTGCTGGCGAACTCTCTTGTTGGAGAAGTTTCCTGTGCTAAAATATATGGTGCCCTTGTATTCAACTGTAAAAGCTGTGTTAAAGAACCCCAACTATAGCCTACATCTTTATTCCAGTTTCTGTGGGTGAAATCTACACTCTATTTGAAAATCTACTTTAAAATCTTGCCCCCTCATTTTACCTCGCTCCTTTTTCATTGTAGATTGCCTTTGCTGCCGCCAAGTGGTATTAGTACAACTGTGGGAGGCGTCAGGGTAAACTTTAGATGCCTAAAATGATCGGGGTTAAAAATAATGCTCCAGAAATAGGTTACATTTCGGGCCTGTTTATTTCAGTACTTTTCCTTAAACTCTGGAATACAAAGATTGAACTTGTGTGTAGCTTCTGATGATTACTTCTCCACTAATGATCATTTTGAAGGAAGAGTCTAGATTGTATAATGACAACAAAATCCTTAACAGCCTTCTGTATTTCCTGAGCTCATAGCATTTTGTTGCTCTGATGCCAAAATCCTTGTACCTCCCAAGAAACTTCTGCAGAGTTTTGTCTAAACCTGCAACGTATTATGTTTGTGGAGGCAACTTCTGCTAAAAATCAGACAAAACTTGTGTAAGCTGTTATGAAGTTCATGTTCATATTGAAACTGGCACAATTTTCCACTGTTTAATTAAAGTTTGCCAGAGTTTTTATTCAGCCTTACCTGAATACAGCAGGGTTTAGTATCTTGATTGCGTGATTTAGGTCCAACTTGCTATGAAGTGCAAAAGCCTTAGTAATGTAGGAGTCAGTAGGGTGAGGTGGTTTTCCTCTGAAGTACAAGAGACTTGGGCAAAATACTGCATTGGCGTGTATCTCTCTAGAGCAGAGTCTGATACCTCGTCCCTTAGTCATGGGAGTAATGACTTTAGTGAGTCTACTAGCATTAGAGAAGGATTACATATGTGACCATTGCCTGCTGGGTCAGGTCAGCTGTGTCCATTTTGACAGCAGTTTCCACGTAACAGAACTGAAATTTAAACCATGATTTTGGGGAGGCAGGGAGAAGGGGCAGCATACAAGTTGTGCTAATATTTTGCAATAATTTTCCATGAGCCAAGCATTCCTGTATTCTGTTGTTAAATGCTGTTTTGGGTTAAAGGATACTTCTGAGGAAAACAGGAACATAACAATATTTTTGTGGAGTCTGTACACAGAATATAAAAATTGGAAGTAACTCGTATGCAACAAAGAGCAACTTGAAAAAGTTGCCTTAACTCTGACTTTACTGCTAGCTCGCTACAAGAGCTTTCGTACAGTTTCTGCTGAATGTTGGGATCAGACTTCAGTAACAATTTTCTGTTTTGCTAGATGAAATCAACTGGCCTGAAAAGGATGAAGCACCACCTCCGGATGCCCAGGATCTGATTACCCTGCTGCTCAGGCAGAATCCTTTGGAAAGACTGGGAACAGGTTAGGAGGCACTATTTTAAATTGTTAGTGCACTAGAAACAGCTTCTATATTCAGCATTGGGAGCTTTTGTTCACCTGTTTGTTTTGCCCGGGAAACATATGTCAGGGCAACTAGCATGACAACAAGCCATTATAGCAGAGGGTATTTTATAGATTCAGACCAATAACATGAGCTTAACAAGATGATGACTGTTTTTTTGGAGTTTACATGTGGTTATTTGCATTTACTCTTCTCTTAATTTGATAAATAAAACAAATTTCTCAAAGACACAGTTAATCATTGGACAGGATTCCTTCGTGAATACAGTATTAAATAACTAAGCATAGAAACAGAGAAGGGGAATCAATATACAACTGATGCTTCCTTTTTCAGAAGTATCATAGCCTGGCAAATTAATTCCTCCAGAATTTAGGGTGGGTGATGAGTACTCCAACTAATTATTCAGAAATGACTGTCTGAGAATGTGTTGTGAAAGGTCTTGTCATTCTCATTCAGCAAGCACTACTGCCTTTTGTGAAAAAGAATAAAACCAAAAGTGTGAATGTTAAGGAGGTAAATGGCTATCGGTGAGAACACAAACTGCTAGCTTATTCTACTGTGGTCATTCAGTGCTGTGCTTGTTCCATTTAGAGAGAAAAACCTGGCATGTGGTATTAGGAGCAGTGGGCCTACATAGGGTGGTGAAAGCATTTATGTGGTACAGTTTATTTGTTAGTTGATGGAGCAGGATTTATTTGGGAATTTGGGTGAGCGGCAGTAATGAAGAATATCGCACATAATTTTTACAGTGTTAATGTATGGGAACCCTAGTCACTGACTGCCATCCCACTGGGATGTAAGCACTATGGAAACACAGCAAAAAAGGCCCCCTACATAAAAGAGACTGAATGTAAAGGTATAGTTGTCTTTGCCGTGAACACTGTATGCCATGTATATAAATATATTGGGGATGCTAAGGAAACCAAGTGGCAAGTTGAGTCAGCATGAGAGTACTTGGAAAATTGCTGGCAAAACTGAGTCCAGTGGTCAGATTGTGCTGCATGTTTTTAGATCTAGTATAAAAAGGAGTTTTAGGAATCAGTTCATAACTGGCCTTACCACAGCCACTATGTGAGTATAACCCAGACCCCAAGTACTATTGACACAGTCCCAAATGACAGGTCACCTTTTGGGACATGGTGTGACTGGGATGAGTGAACTGCGTGTCCCTTGCTCCCTGAGTGTCTGGGATCTGTGTGAACAGCCCTTAGACTTCACTGTAGCTGATGGTCTGGAGTAAATGGTATCCACCAAAGTTTGTTGTTCTCCCTTGCACTGTGTTGAACAAGTTAAGAGTGAGGGAGGTGTCACACCCCAGTCAGCTTCTCCACTTGCTGCCTGCTTCATCTGCTGCAAGGGACACTGCTGCCAAAGGCAAAACGAAGAGCCACAGCTAGTTCCATTCCCTTGTTTTGAATGTACTGCTTTCAGGCATGGTTGTTGCATTGCCAGGATGCTTTTTCCTGGTAAACACTGTTAATTCAGGACTGTCACCCTGTGAGAGGCTGGATCAGAAGCAGATTGCAATTCTGCCTCTTTTGCTACAGCTGGTTGAGAAAGTGAATTGGCTAAAATGAGGCTGGCTTAACTACTGTAATGGTCAGTGCTGCTGCATGGAGCACCTCTGCAGCTCATTTATGGGCTGATTTCTTTCAACTGTTCATGATCTCTCAAGAGCTGGCAGTCTGGAGAAGGAAACCTGGCAGTGGTTTCTTTGAAACATAGAGGGGTGTTCAGAAATGGTAACAAAGATTTTTTGTCAGAAGCAACTCACAGAAATGGAGGCTGCAATGTGACAGGTCCCAGGGGGGCACTGGAAAATAGCACAGTTTATCCCAGGCTCCACCATGCATTTCAAATGTCAGCCCTATCTATTTAATACAGCTAGCTGAATAACACTCCATGAAAACTGTAATTCCGTATTTGCTCAGGAGACCCGAGTGGCCTGGTTGAGTTGAGGCAAGAGAGATAGATACTGTACTTGTTTTGAAGAAGGAAAGTGACACAAAAAAGACCTCTTTGGGTTTGAAGTGTCTGATACCAATCAAGAATTATAGAATCCTGACATAATATCCAATTACTGTGCTTAGAGAATTGTTTCTTGGCTAGTGACTTACAATGACATGTGATTTTGATTTCCTTTGGGAAGATTTGGCTTTTATGAATTTGTCCTTGCTGCAGTCAGAAAAGCAAAGAACCCGACCTAGGAATCTTGACACACTGACTTACGGACTAATCCTGGAGACTTCACACCTTTCCTGTGGTGCTCTCCTGACTTAGCCTTGACATAGGGAAGTTTACATACTGTATCAATATGGTGGGTTGACTTTGGCTGGCCACCAGGTGCCCACCAAGCTGCTCCATCACTCCCCCTCCTCAGCTGAACAGGGGAAGAATATATGACAAAAGGCTCATAGGTTGCTATAAGGACAGGAGATCACTTAGCAGTTACCATCACGTGCAAAACAGACTCAGCTTGGGGAAACAAATTTAATTTATTGCCAATTAACAATGGAGTATGATAATAAGAAATAAAAAGAAATCTAAAAACACCTTCCCCCACTCCTCCCTTCTTCCCGAGCTCAACTTCACTCCCAGTTTCTCTACCTCCTCCCCTTGAGTGGTGCTGGGGGAATGGGGAATGGGGGTTGTGGTCAGTTCATCACATTTTGTCTCTGCCACTCCTTCCACCTCACACTCATACCCTGCTACAGCTTGGGGTCCCACCCACAGGAGACAGTCCTCCACAAACTGCTCCAGCGTGGATCCCTTCGACAGAAGGCGGTCCTTCAGGAACAGACTGCTCCAGCATGGGTCCCTCACGGGGTCACAAGTCCTGCCAGCAAACCTGCTTCAGTGTGGGCTCCCCTCTCCATGGGGCCACAGGTCCTACCAGGAGCCTGCTCCAGCATAGGCTTCCCATGAGGTCACAGCCTCCTTTGGGCATCCATCTGTTCCGGTGTGGGGTCCTCCATGGGCTGCAGGTGGATATCTGCTCTACTGTGGACCTCCATGGGCTGCAGGGGGACAGCCTGCCTCACCATCGTCTTCACCATGTGCTGCCTGCAGCACCTCCTCCTCCTCCTTCACTGACCTTGGTGTCTGTAGAGTTGTTTCTCTTGTATGTTCTCACACATCTCCCCCATCTGCTGTTGTGCAGCAGTTTTTTACCCTTTTCTAAACATGTTATCACAGAGGCGCTACTGTTGTTGCTGATGGGCTCAGCCTTGGACAGTGACACGTCCATCTTGGAGCCGGCTGGCATAGGCTCTGTCAGACATAAGGGAAGCTTCTAGCAGCTTCTCACTGAAGCCACCCCTGCAGCCTCCTCACTACCAAAACCGTGCCACGTAAACCCAGTACAAGCAAGTTGGCACTAACTCTTGCTGCTGCAGGTTACCTGTTCAGATTTCTGAATTAGATTTATGCTTATTAATAATATCCTCGCTCACCTCCCCAGGACAAAAATTCCCGTATTTCATTGTGTTCTTACAGTTGTTTCTTAACTTGAAGCTAGTGTCATTGTTTAACTTACATTATAAAAAATAGGCAGTAATCATAAGAAGATAAATGATAAGTGGTTTCCTATAGAATTGTGTATTAATACCATAAAACACCAAAGGCGCTCCTGATAAGCAATGGTATTTTCATTGAGCAACTATTAAGAATCTTTCTTCATTACTCTCTGACTTGTTCTTACTCATCTAGTGCACTTATTTATATTTTGATGACTACTTCTACTACATCTGATGCTTCTGACTAACGTCTAGAGGACCGATAATAGTTAGTATACCCAGAAAAATAGAAATGTTAAAAGGGGAAAGATGATAAAACAATGCCACCACCATTAAAGAAATGGTAACAACAAAACAGGGACAGGGAGGTGCTCTGACAGGTTTAGGAGATCCTAGTGGAAACGGGTAGTAAATGTTCCTGCCTACAGTGATGGCTATGCCTTTCCATGATAATTTGCATTTTTTGGCCACGGGGTTAGTTGAAGTGATGTCAGAGGATTTGGTATAATCAGCTCAGTGTTTTTCTCTGGCTCCCCCAGGTGGTGCATATGAAGTAAAACAGCATCAGTTCTTCAGGAGCCTTGACTGGAATAGTCTGCTGAGACAGAAAGCAGAATTTATTCCTCAATTGGAGTCTGAAGATGACACAAGTTATTTTGACAGTAGGTGTTTGATGGTATTTAAAAAATGTGATGAATGCCTTGTTTAAATAATCACTGCCTTTGACTTTTGCTTACTGCTTTGAAAATCTTCTTTAGCAGAACCACTGGCAGCTTGCAATTTCACTGGTGGTTTGACATTTCTGCAGAAATAATCTTAAGAATAAAATTTCACTTTTAGTTACTATTAAAGCTTGGTACCCATTCTTCCTGATAAATTAAAATACTTTCCCTTGTCTGAAGCTCGTTCTGAGAAATACCACCATATGGAAACTGAGGAAGAAGATGATACCAATGATGAAGATTTTAATTTGGAGATAAGACAGTTTTCGTCATGTTCACACAGATTTTCAAAAGTAAGTAAAAATTGCTGTAATGTTAGTGTGTATTGTGTACGTAAACATTTTGCTACTTTTTTAGAGTTTGGAAATGTTAAGTATGGAAGACATATATAGGGCATTGTTTCCTTAAGAAGTGCTACCTGAAATTGAGCAAGAATAAAGTGAATACTATTAAATCAAAACATGGGAGGATTCTGTAAGGAAGTTATTTCTTGCATCCTTAAGAAGGTAATAGAAAATTCTATAAATAGATTGTTATTTCTGTAGAAAATACATGGTAGCATAAGAGAAAGTTTAGGGAATTTAGAATCCCCTCAAGGGAGGTGATTCTGCCCCTCTGCTCTGCTCTCATGAGACCCCACCTGGAGTACTGCATCCAGCTGTGGAGCCCCCAACATAAGAAGGACATGGACCTGTTGGAGTGGGTCTAGAGGAGGGCCATGAAGATGATCAGAGCACCTCACCTATGAATACAGGCTGAGAGAGTTGGGGTTGTTCAGCCTGGAGAAGACAAGACTCCAGGGAAACTTTATTGCGACCTTTCAGTATCTGAAGGGGGCCTACAAGAAAGCTGGAGAGGGACTTTTTTAGTAGGGCATGTAGTGATAGGACAAGGGGTAATGGCTTCAAACTGGCAGAAGGTAGATTTAGATTAGATATCTGGAAGAAATTTTTCACTCTGAGGGTGGTGAGGCACTGGAACAGGTTTCCCAGAGAAGTTGTGGATGCCCCATCCCTGGAAGTGTTCAAGGCTAGGCTGGACGGGGCTTTGAACAACCTGATCTAGTGAGAGGTGTCCCTGCCCATGGCAGGAGGCTTAGAACTAGATGAACCTTCCAACCTAAACCATTCTATGATTCTGTGAAACTAAACGCGTGTTCCTTACATTGGTTTCCTTGTACAAAGTTTGTGTGTTGCTTCGGTTGTGTCCTGGGTATCTTGCAGGTGATGGTGTAACAAAGATTACTGTAGTAGCTTTATAGTAGCTATTAATTAAATGACATTAGACTGAAGGGAAAAAGCAAAGTAGTGGTTAGCATGTGATTTGGTCAAGGAGAGATGTGGATTTGAGGGAGTGATTTGAATGCTGTGAATTGAAGGTAAAGCTAACTGTCCAAAGGGTAGTATACTTTAGTAGTTGAGATGAGAGCTAATTATTGCTGGACAAGGGATGACAGTAGGAGCACAGTGGACATGCTCAGGAAATACTGTGGAGGGTAGATTGGCTAGAAATAATGGAAGTGGAATGCTAATGAACATGCTTCTAGTCTTAACGTGGCATCCAGCAGTGATTTTCAAAAGAACTGTTTAAAGGTGTTTGGAAAGTCTGTGTTTGTATCTTTTTTGTCCTGAGTGATGCTTTAAGAAGTTGGTGGATTTTATGCTGGCTCTGCAGTACCACATACGTATTGCATCTCTGATAGCGTGGAAGAGGAGAGACAGGAATCATGGATGTAGTTATCCACATTCTATGTAAACTCCTTATTTTGACTTGGTATGTTTCAAATTCAGATACTGGTAAATGGCGCAGTCTCTTTGGAGATAACCTGGATGAGAGGCAATGGGCACAAACTGAAACACAGCAATTTCTGTCTGAAGACAACAAAACAGTTTCTTACTGTGAGAATGATCGAGCACTGGTGCAGGTTGTCCAGAAAGGTGGTGGAGTCTCCATCCTTGGAGGTCTTCAAAAGCCACCAGGACAGGGTCCTGAGCAACCAGCACTAAGTGACCCTGCTTGTGCAGAGAGGTTGGACAACATGACCTGGAGAGGTCCCTTATGACCTCATTTTGTGAATTTCTGTCCTTTTGAAAGCTCTGTACTATAGTAATAGTTTGGTTTGTCAATGTTGTGTCATTGTGTCTCTAGCTGTGCCTCTCAGGCTGTAGATACACAGATGACAATTTCTGTGTGCCGTTAGTCAGCTAAGCAAACAACAGACTTCCAATGATTGGGGTTTATTTTTTGTAAGTCCTTTAGTGAAGTAATTTATTCTTAACTTCAAAGTCAACTCAGGTTAATTTTTCTGCTTCCCCCACCTGACTGGTAGATACTAAGTCAGTATCTTAGGGTTAGGGGTTTTTTACTTTGATTCGCTTTATGGTTGTGAATTAATCCAAGATACACTTTAACTGGGACCTAGAGACTTCAAGGCTATGGCTTTTGTTTGTATTCTCTTGGTTAACACAGTGAAATGGGAAGAAAGCTGATGAATTTGTAATGAGAATAGACAGTATTTGTGACCCTGTATGTGAAGAGCCAAGAAAGCAAAATAGGAGAGCATTTTAAGAACAAAAACTTTTGGAAATTTAAGATACCTCAAGAAATTTGAAGTTTGCCCTCTGAAATACTGTATAAGCATTTAGAACATGCAGAGTCCAGCCTGAAATGCGCTTTCTTGCATCCCTTTTTGTATCAAATGTCTCATGATGAGTTGGATTTTTTGTGCTTTTTTGTCTGTAACAGGTTTTTAGTAGCATAGATCGAGTCACTCAAACACAAGGTGAAGAAAAAGAAGATGCAGGAGACAAAACAAAAAGTGTGGCATTGCCTTCTGTGGAGTCTTTAAGCTGGAGTTCAGAATATTCTGAAATGTAAGTAGGAGGTGGTGCTGGAAGTGGTCCATGTCCTGCTTGTCAGGTAGCAGGCCTCCTTATCTCAATAACTGCATGAGAGTTTGCTTATTTTTAATGCAGACAACAAATATCTACATCTATCTCCTCTGACACTGAGAGGCAGCGACACAGTTCTGGTTTGCTTCCGAAGTTGGCCATATCAGCTGAAGGAGAACAGGATGATTCCACCAGCTTAGTGGGACTTCGGGAGGAACAGGACAAGCCTGCATTTGTGAGCGAGGAAATAGTGCAAGATGAACCTGAAGTAACCACTCCAGCAAGTACAATCAGCAGCTCCACACTGTCAGGTAATTCACAGTGGGTCTCTTGACTGATTACATTAGAAACAGTTGTGAACCTTCTTCGTTTAGCAGTAGCATTCATGGATTTAGAAGTCCTGTATATCAGAACTGCTTTAAAAAAAAAGCCATCCCACAAGGGGTCTGGTTTGGATCAGGCTCAAGCTAATAAAATCTCATGAAAATATGTGTGGGGAAGTTTCAGTATTTTTGGAAATGCCAACATTTGATGTCACCCCACTGACTGTAGTATCTTGCTGGTTTTGTACTTTCAGAGGAGAGTTTTGTATAACTGTTGGAAGAGCTGATACTTAACACAGATCGAGGCCTATCCATATATAGGTTCCAGTTACCTTCGCTACACATTCACCTGTCTTCAGCTTATTTCTCTTTTGTACCTCACCTAATTTTCTCAAGATACCCTTTTCTGTTCCCATACCCCTCTTTTCCCATGTAGTCCACATATTCCTCCCCCTTCCTCCTCTCCATTTCTGGGAAAATACATTTCCTCAGGCTCATCCAGCTGTACAACCATTTCCATCTCTTTCCTTTGTCTAAAACCTTGACTGTCCTGTATTCCAAGTCTTGCTCACTTCCCCCAGTGCTGTGTTATGTTGTTGGCATTAGCACAGTAGTCACGGTGATAGCTCAAAACATCTGATCCTCTTCTGTCACTTATCAATTACACCTAAGAGTAATTTCATTTTTCTGTGGTCCGTTAGCAGCAGGATATGCAGTGATCTTAAAGGAATACTAAGAATTACTGCTATATCTTTAAAGAGGCGATCTACCCTTGGTGTGTGTTTCATAAGGTCATGCAACTTTCCTGTGACATCTTTGAATTTTTGAAGAAATCCTGTGCAGGTTGTGCATGTGACACCAGGCCTTTATGGTTTGTTTTATTGTTTGAAATATTGTTGTCCTTCCTTCATTCAGTATTATGGAAGTTTGTTACCTATGGTAGACTAATAGCAGTGTGGATGTAATACTGAGTTTAGTGGTGCCGGGTATCTTTCTCCTGTGCGGTAGAAAACCACCCAAAGAAAAAAAGCAAAATATAGTAATTGAAATAAAATTATACTTAGCGTTTTAATGATTTTGGAAAAGTTGTTAAGCTGATAGCAGCTTAGGTAGGATTGGAGGCTTTCATTTACTTTAGAAGGAGTTCACATGAAAAATAAATGTATGATTAAGTTGTCTAAGGTGTGTGCTCCATATTGAGATACCAGACTTGCTTCAGCTTTTTTCTCTTATTTTACTTTAGCCAGTGACTAGAAAAACCTGTTGTTCCAATTATTTCTTATAACTTTTATGTATCCTGTAAGTCTGGAAGAAATACTCATTGTAATGTTGTTTTATGAACTTATGAACAGAAAGAAAAATTTCTATCTCACAATTGTACCATTTCCCCTCCCTGACCCCCAGTTTTCCCTCAATGTATTTATCTCTTCTTCTTTGTACAGTTGGCAGTTTTTCAGAGCACTTAGATCAGATAAATGGAAGAAGTGAGAGTGTGGACAGTACAGATAACTCCTCAAAGCCACCCAGTGAAGTCACGTCTCACATGGCTCGTCAGCGATTAGAAAGCACAGAGAAAAAGAAGATCTCTGGAAAAGTCACAAAGTCCCTTTCTGCAAGTGCTTTGTCCCTCATGATCCCAGGAGGTAGAGATAAATCTTCTTGTTTGAAATGTTGTGATTTATGCATACTTGATGGTTTATGATGTAAATGCAAGATTTTGGAGTCTAGAATGGATACTGTGTCGCACCTTTTTGTTTCTCTTCTTGTTCACCTGTGTTACTAGGCGGTGCAATCTCATTACTGAGTTACAGTAGTCACATTACAGCTGAGGGACCTTCTCTGACAGGCAAAAATGTAGCTTAGTGATGACTACTTGGTGTTTCACCAGCATCAGGATGCAGGCTTCAGTCCTTGGCCCATCCTGCAGTAGGGGTATAGCTTAAGTTTTAAGTAACTCATTGTGTACAGCTCCAAGAATAGCTGTTACAGCAGCACATTCAGCCTGACTAGTTCTCTCCCATCTTGCATAAGGAAATGTGATAAACCAGAGAGAAGTGTCACAAAAGTAGAAATTGCATGTAGGTTCCTCTTTGTACTACACTGGTTTACATAGAGTGCTCAAAATTTGAAGACAGAAATATTGGTAAGTGGAAGTATAGCAGTAGTATTGATTGTTGCCAGATGAAGCATTGGTGCTTTGCTTTTTAATGGTTCAGAGTCAAAGTCCAAATTTCCCAAACTCTGAGGGATTTTTTCCAGAAGTGGGATTACATCTCAGCTTTGCACACTGGCCATATGCTGCTTTTAGACTTTAGGTGTAATATTTAAGTATCCCCTGGTCTGATAACATAACCCTGCACTTGCTCCATAAGTTCAAAGGTGGCTTTGATAGTAAATTCAGCAGGTTGCTTTGAGTCGTCAGGCTAGTGTAGAATTATACAGTGTTGAAGAGTTGGTCCTGGCTCTTCTCTTAGGCTTCAGCCATCTTTGGGTTGTAAAGCACATGTGCCTTAAGTGCTCCTTAATACCTTGGTGAGCAAACACTGCTATTGCGTGTGTTGTTTTGGAGACCGTGGAAAGGTGAAAGACCCATCTAATCCCCAATTACTGCAGGAATTTCTGGTTCGCCTCATGTTTTCTACCTTTTTTCACCATACAGTTTAAAGAACAGTATAGGCTTCCTATGCGGTACCTGTAATTCAAGCAGGTAACCATGAAGATTTTAAATGAGGTAAGTCAAGAGGAAAATGTTGAATCTCAGTTAAAAAGGAGTATTTTGCCCCTGCTTGAATGAGGACAACCAGGTGACAATGAAAAGAATACTTCACATTTCTGTGATGGTGTCCAAAAGTGAATGATTGTTCTCACCAAATGCATAAGAGAGATTAAGATTACTTAGTTTTTACAATGAGAAAAATAGTGACCATGTGCTCAGCCTGTTCAGGGCAGCGTTGACACTGAAAACTGCAGGTGGCTTGCAAACACTCTGGGCTTGTTCTTTGTGTAGGCTCTTTCTTCCAAATAATATTTCTGTCCCAAATGTCATGGTTTTTTGGTATACCTTTGTAACGGTTAGCGTCATGGTTATTTTTTTTGCTTGTAGAGGGCCTGTAGAGTATGCTAATTATTGAGATTAGCTGTCACAGGAACATGATACATGTGTGGCACAGCCAAGTAACACTCAGGAGTTATTCATCAGTTTGTATTCTAGTAGTTCTTTCATAGCTGTTGAGTAAGAATCACTAAGTTCAGAGATTACATAGACTGAGTTACTGTGCTCATTAAATGATGGTTTTCTTTCAGTTTAATCTCAGCATCATTCTATAAAATCCAAACTTAGCTTTACCTACACCTAAAAATGTTGTCATTATAGCTATATCAACCAAAATCTTACGTTAGCTGTACCTAATACTGTCCAAAAAAAAACTACCTTACTCATTTTTATCCAAAAAATAAACGACAGCAACATACGGCCAGTGTTCCCGACCTGAGTCACGTAGCTGAGAGTCACAGGATGTCCCAACATGCAGCAGAAGGCAGAGATCAGGGGATCTGAGCACATGTCAGAGCCAGAGGTTGACAATGACAGCCCCCTTGAGGCTTGGTTGTTCTGTGAGATTTCAGCGTACTGATCTCTGGGAGCCTCTGGTGACTTGCATCCAGGGAGGAGTGCTGCTGCTGTCATAGTGTATCTGCCCTCTCGTGACATGGCTTGGCACGGACACCAAACCTGGAATCTTTCTGAGCTTCATTCCTTTGCAGAGCTGTCACCCTGTTAGAGTCACCAAAGTGTGTTTTATACTGCTGCAATTGTGTTTACATTTTCACAAACATGAGCACGTAGTGCTTTCAAAACAATGAAATAAAACGAAGCGGTAATTGGTATTGTTGTTGCAAGAAATTCTTGTGGTCTTACATGATTTAGCAGAATGTAGAAATGGAAGCTTGGTACAAGCATTGAATTAGTGCCCTATGTACCAACTAGATACTGTGATTTAATTACAGTAGTCTTTATCTGTATCTGTATATAACTGAAACCAAAAAATCAACTAGCTCTTTGTTTAGCACTGCTGGATGATTTGGGGCATGGTTTTGGGTGTACTCACAATAACGTCTGCTAGCAAACTCTGATTTTCTTTTCCTGTTTGTTTGTTAGGAAGACGCTGATAATTCTTCTTTCGAAGTTAGCAATGAGTGTGTTTCCTATCTAAAAGGAAAAAGCAGTCTACATCTAACAAATAACCCTTGCATTAAAAAATACAGTTCATGCTACAGGGAAAGAAATTTAGTTCTAAGACCTGGTTGTTAGTTAAACTTCTCATTCACTAAGATACACACCGATTGAGGAGGAGAGAGTGCTTATGCAAAGACAGTGATATATTTTGACACAAAAGTGTCATAAAACTAAGCAAATTCCCTGTTCTGTGTCTGTATTTGTGTGTGCTCAGAATGTACTCTAATAGGCAGATTTTCTTGTTCCAGATATGTTTGGTGTTTCTCCTTTGGGAAGTCCTATGTCTCCTCATTCCCTGTCATCTGATCTTTCATCCTCACGAGATTCATCTCCAAGCCGTGATTCATCGATTGCTGCTGCAAGTCCTCATCAACCGATAGTAATTCATAGTTCAGGAAAAAAGTATGGCTTCACCATCAGAGCAATCAGGGTTTACGTGGGTGACAGCGATGTCTATACTGTGCACCATATTGTTTGGGTAAGATAACACCGTTTTTTGCTTATATGCAGTCACAGAAAACTGTAATGATGTATTTACTTTTGAGTTTTGTGCCTATGATACCTGTTTGTTGACAGTTGCTGTGTAAATTGTGATGTTGTGCCAAACAATTTCCTTAGAATGACGTTCATCCCTGTACACAAGACCAGTATTGGCTGTAGGGACAACACAAGCCACCTTTGGCAGAAGAGGTGCCTACATATGATGTTGACCTTCTGCATGGGTCACTTTCACTTTTGTCAAGTTTGGCAATTGTGAACAGCTATGTCTTAAGTTCAGAGTACTGTGGCTTAGAAAACCAGAGGTTTTGTGCGGCCCCTTTTGATTGAGGGCAGGATCTGCAAAACTAGGAGATTGTAAACAGAAATTTTTGAAATATACATGGAGTCTATTAAACCGTGTCAATTCAGGGATTCATGAAAGTCAACAGTGTTTTACTAGACACAAGTAGGCTGATTTCAAGTACTGACTTTTGTGTAGAATGTGTAAGTCATTTGGAATTGTGAATACCTTTGAGGATTCTATGGCACAGGAAAAAGACTGACTGTTTTGAATAAACCATGTATTCTTCATCCTCTGTTCACTACTCATTTGAACGAAGTAGGAGACAGGCTAAAGGAAAAGACAGCAGTTCTCACATTTTGTTGGTTATCAACCTCCTTAATTGTAAAATAAATATAAACCTATTTGTAAATTCATATGTATATTTATTTCATAATGGAGGCTGATAACAAATTCTATATTTTACATCATTTATATGTTATACATACATAAATATTGTGTGTGTATAAACTAATATATATCAACTACCTTAAAATAATTTGAAAAATTTATTACTAATTTATCAAAAGCTTTGAAGTTTTGTGTCATGCTTTGTTCTACATATGTATTGTAGGTTTTGAAGTAGCAGTGCTACTGGAATGGTGGTGTATTACTTATTCTTCATTCATGTTGTTTACCTCTCACACCTCTTAATCCATCAAGAACATTGAATCTGGAGAATGGGGTACATCTGATTGATAAAGGAGTAAATCAGAAAGTTGGATTTCTTGCCACTGTTGTAGCATCACATCAGTGAAAGCAAGGGGAAAAATTGGTACAATAAAAGTGAAGCCTTTGCTTTTTTTTTTCAAAATACTGTAGGTTTGTTGGGGTTTTTAGCACTGTAGGCTTCCGTAGTGGCTATATGACTTAAAATTCCCTAAAAGCTCATCTTAAAATATAATAAATGTATTAAGCCACCTTCAGAATAATTTGCAATTTAGTTTTTTTTGGTCCTTCATCACCTTTGTGCTGAACTGTTCCCTCTAATGGGCAGCCTGGTGAATTTGATCCAAAAGAATACAATCCTTAACTATATGGTGGAGTTAATTTTTGTCATGATTAGGGTACTGCATGTGACCATTGCCTTAATTACATCAGTATTTCTCAATGTTGGATGCTAAAAATGTTCATTCAGTTCTGAAATTTTGCCATGGGGAGTGAATCACCCCTTCTTTATTATGCATGAAAACTGCCCTGCTATACAGAGCTTACTTAATACCAGTGGCAACAATCAGTGTTTCAGTGAGCTTTGAAACCATTCCAGGAGCTGTGTAAGTATAAAGTTTGAGTAAGTAATTGATGATAAAATGGCTGGTCTGATTTTTGTTCTTTCCTTTATGTAATTTAATATCTGTTAGTTTTCTTCATTGCCAACTGGTTTTGTCGGAAGAGTTCATTAAACAAAGCCTGCTCTTGAAAGTATGAAGGTTAAACAGGAATCCATGTTGTGTATATTCTCTTTGTCTCTGATTTCCAGAATGTGGAAGAAGGGGGTGCGGCTTACCAAGTGGGTCTAAAAGCTGGAGACCTGATTACTCATATCAACGGAGAGCCAGTGCATGGTCTTGTTCATACAGAAGTCATTGAGTTGTTGTTAAAGGTAACTCTTGAACAGCTGGGATACAAAAGCACTTGCTGGTTTCACCAAGGATTGAGGGGTTGTGTTTGTTTCCTTCAGAGAGGAGTTATCAGATTTTGCAGTTGTTCAAGTACTGTTGCGCAGATATAGAGAAAGGTCAATGACTTCATCCTGCTATGATTTCAGTTTCTCTGCAATAAGCTGGCACTGCTGCTGAGCTAGTTGAAGTACATTCGAGGCACTGACACAAAGAAATGCCCCTTGTCTCTCAAAAATTTGACATTTTCAAATACTTTCTTGAATTCCTCCATCTTGATCAGGTAATTCAGGCTTTTGATGGTGATGCTACTTCTTGTTTTCTCCTTTTAAAGTGAAATCAATGAGGAAAAGTGGAAACAAGAACATAAAATATTTTCTTGCCTACTGGTACAGGAACTTGCCTTTCATAATCTTAAGGCCCAAGAAGTTTTTGTCTCTTCTATAGCTAGGCATGTCCCACAGAGTTCCTTCACTTAATGAAGTTCTGATCCTGCAGTTGGATTTTAACCTATCACATTTTTCTCCTGTGGAGTTTTCTGAGGTCTATCCTATTAGAAAATTACATTTTGTTTCCTTAAAAACAAACAGACAAAACCCCCAACTTCTAGTTCAGTAGTGTCTTAGCTTTTTATATTGCTCATCATATTGCAGTTTCTATGTAATCTTTTCAGCACAGACTATTATAAGTCAGAATTATTTTAGACAGCTGTGTATTTACTTCCTATATTACTAACAATTTATGATGTTACATGCAGACCTTTGCCTGTCAAAGGGAGTAGTCAGTTACAAAAGAAGATTGGAAAGCAATAAAGTAATGGGGAAATATAAAGAGCTGAGGAAAGATGCAAAGTACACTTTTCCTTAAGTCTTTATCTTCCTTCTATGAAATCAGGAGGAACTTCCAAGTTTTCCAATTTCGCAAGAAATGTATAAGAGAAAATTCTGTGATTCTAGGCAGTTGGGTGTGCAGTTGTTTTCTGTCAGATACAGAAAGAGGAACATGGCAACCCTGCATGCTGCTTACTAGAGTACACTCAAACCAGGAGATTGTTGTTTATCCAAATGTGCTGTATCATAAATTAATTCAGGCTATTGGAATTCCTTTGAAAATAAGTGCACTGTAGTGTTATACAGTGCTGGGCAGGAGGTATGGATTTTAAAACATAATTTAGATATTTTCAGTTGGTTTTATTTATTCAGTCATCTGTTCATGCAAATGGTCATAAAAACCTTAATGTTATTTGTTATCTCTTTTGAACAAGATAAAAGGATTGTTTGGGATAGGTAATGAAGATTAAGTGTTTTCCTCCATTTCATCATTGTAATAGTTGCTATCTTGAGACATGAATGGCCAGTGAATGGTCCACTGTGCAGTGACGTCTGTGCTTTGTGGGGAAATAGGATATTTCTGTAGAAGCTTTCATCTTGAAAATTGCAGTCTTGGTCAATCCTTGGTCTCCTCCTGTCTAGCCACAATTAGTGGAATTTCTCCTTGTCCCAAAGTTGGAACAGAGGAAGCTTAGGAAATTTGTCAGAATGTGAGAGTTTTTTGAGAAGTTTAGAATCATTGTTTATCTTACGTAAATTAGCCTGGCAATGTCTACATAGGGCTCCCTACACTCCCAGCTCTTACTGTGATGCTGGAGTTCTGTCTCATTGCATTCACATTTGTGGTGTAGCTTCAATTTAAGGCAAAGTCGTCTTGTATTACTCATGCCTAAAGGTTCCTCCTCCATTTTGGCAGAGTGGCAACAAAGTCTCGGTAACGACAACCCCTTTTGAAAATACTTCCATCAAGACAGGACCTGCCAGGCGAAACAGCTACAGAACCCGAATGGTCAGGCGCAGTAAGAAAACCAAGAAGAAAGAGAGTTTAGAGAGGTGAGTAATCCTTTTGTTTTATGGTGAGTATGCTTCCTTGTGTGTATACATAACAATTAAAGTATGAAGTTAATACAGTTCTCTCTCTTGTCTTGTACATATTTTTACTGTCTTCTATGGGATCCTTTGGTTGTAACATGTCCTTCCAATCCTGTTTTGTCTAAACTAGACCTGTTAAAATAACCTCTAAAAATTTTGCATGGCACACACAGGATATGGGTAAGAAAGTGAATAACTGAGGTTGCATCTTAATTTGGTTTAAGTATATGTTTTTGTACTTGTTTAATTGAACTTTCTAGTGCTAAGTTTATGGGCATTTTTAGTTTGATAAGTTCATGTGTATTTTGTAAGTGCATCGCTAGTACTTCATAGATACTTCCTCAGTTTTGGTGGGCTCTTAAGGAAGATTTATACTTATAAGGAGCTAACCATTCTTCTGAAATACAGTGAGTAAATTTTAGTACATATAGATTTAGTTACAATATCTATCCCGCCTATTAGCAAATAAGGGTATTTTCTGAACTTCACATTCTGCAGGGTGGTTTGCTTTCATGTAAACATAGATTTAATAGTTGCTTGTCTGAGGCTAATGGGAGAGGGAATTGAAGTCAGCTTGCAAGAGTTTTGCCTGTGGTAATAGTATCTTCTGTGTATCTTTACTTGTGATTAATCCTGTGCTCTTCTCACACTAGGAGAAGATCTCTCTTTAAAAAGCTGGCCAAGCAACCATCTCCTCTTCTTCACACCAGCAGAAGTTTCTCCTGCCTGAACCGATCACTTTCATCAGGGGAGAGCTTGCCAGGGTCTCCAACCCACAGCTTATCTCCTAGATCACCTACCCCAAGCTACCGCTCTACTCCTGATTTTCCATCTGGTGAGTGTTAAGGAGTGTAGGGGCAGAGGAAAAGGACTGGAAGTGTATTCTACTTCTTGTGACACCCCCCCCCCCCCCACCCCCCCCAAATCTGTTGCAGTCTGCTAAGAGTAGTCAGCTCTGACAGGCATAATCATTGAACAGCTGGTTTCTGTCTGCAAATGGGAAAAAGATTCCTGATGCAAAATCAAAGGTGTTTTCATGATACAGAAGCACCTAAAAAGAAACTGTCTGGTAGGTTTGTCCCAGAGTTTAAATCCAAGTCCAATGGCTACAAGTAGAATAATAAACCATCCCAATTTGGAGTAAAAGATAGAATCTTGCCTAAGAGAGGCTGATTGATAAAAGAATGAAACTGAGGAAAAAGGTGCTGCATAATGGAACTACCATGGGCACTCAAGAATGCATATTTATTGCTGAAAATATTGGCTGGGTGCTGAAATAAGCGTCTTTCTAGGTCCTAAAAGCCTGCCTCTTTTTCCTGTTTTACTTCTGTCATGATTTTAGTGTGTACTAAAAGTGGCTGCTGTTATACAATCCCTTGGCAAAGGTAAATTGTTTGAAAAGCATTGATCATTGCTTGGAGGTGGCAGAAAGCATTAGCTATTCTATTTAAATAGAAGGAAGCAATAATATAAAGGGGATAAAAGAACAGAGGGGGAAAGGGAGAAACAACAGTGTAATTGGAATAATGAGGGGTTTACAGCCCAGTCACTCAAAACCTTCCAAACTTTGGAACACTGTGGCAGCAGATGGCACATAGGCCTTTTGGACTGGTGAAAGTCCTGTGTCTTACTGAGGATTTAGACAAGATTCAAAAAATCTCACTAATCTTATGTTTGTTTGGTTTGGTTGTTTGTTCTTTTTGTAGGTACTAACTCTTCCCAGAGTAGCTCCCCTAGTTCAAGTGCTCCCAATTCTCCAGCTGGTTCAGGACACATAAGACCCAGCACTCTTCATGGCTTGGGTCCAAAGCTTGGTGGGCAAAGATACAGATCAGGAAGACGCAAATCGGCTGGCAGCATTCCTCTGTCTCCTCTTGCACGGACACCTTCTCCAACACCTCAGCCGACATCTCCTCAGCGATCTCCGTCACCATTGCTAGGACATTCAATTGGAAATACAAAAATAGCTCAGTCTTTTCCTAGCAAAATGCACTCCCCTCCAACTATTGTAAGGCATATTGTTAGGCCAAAGAGTGCAGAGCCACCAAGATCTCCACTGTTAAAGAGAGTCCAATCTGAAGAGAAACTTGCACCTTCTTATGGCAGTGATAAGAAACACTTATGTTCACGAAAACACAGCCTGGAAGTGACCCAGGAAGAAGTGAATAGAGAATTGTCCCAAAGGGAAGTGACTCTTCAGAGCTTGGAGGAAAATGTATGTGATGTGCCATCACTTACACGAGTTAGGCCTGCAGAGCAGGGCTGCTTGAAACGACCCATCTCCCGAAAATTAGGTAGGCAAGAATCTATTGATGAGCTGGACAGAGAGAAGCTGAAGGTCAAGATAGTTATGAAAAAGCAAGATCTTCCTGAAAAAGCAAACACTGCTATACATGAACCTGGCAGCGAACCGGAAAATACCAATACATTAAGACTGGAAGAAAGAGACAAAAAGGCATTCCAGAAGATATTAGAAAGATCAAACCAGTTTGAAACAAAAATTGTTGCTTTGGAGACCCAGTCAGCTGGTGGCATGCTCAAAGACACCCTTCAAAAGAATGCAAACTTGAGATCAAATGATGGTGTTGCTTTAGATGCACAGATACTGGGTCATGGGCCTCCACCTAATGAAATCAGTCCTATTTCTTATGACTTTAAAAGAATTTCTCCTCCGTGTACACTGCAAGATGTGCTACCTCAGTCTTCTGACAGGATGTTAAATGGAAAGGGAGAAAACACAGATAAAAATGTACCAACTAAAGAATTTGTCAAATTTGAAAGATTAGATGGTAAACTTGCAAATATTGATTATCTTAGAAAGAAAATGTCCATTGAAGAAAAAGATGACAGTGTGTGTCCAGTGCTAAAACCCAAATTGACATCAAATGTTCATGAATGTCTTCAACTTAATACAGGCAGACCCATAAACGTACAGCAGGACTCCACTGCAGTTGCTGATGGTAGAGCATTTATCAGCAGTACACATGCTGCTCAGATTAACTCGGTTTCTTTTGTTCCTCTCAAGACCTTGAATGGCCGAGCAGACATGAGTGTGGAAAAATCAGCCCTTATTTCCACTGAGGCTCCTGTCAGAAAAAGTCCATCAGAATATAAACTTGATGGGAGGTCTGTTTCCTGTTTGAAGCCAATAGAAGGCACACTAGACATTGCCTTACTTTCTGGGCCACAGGCTTCGAAGACTGAGCTGCCTTTGTGCGTGCTGCCAGAAGGACAGAGCACCAGCAGTGATGGGGGATCTCCTAAATGCCCAGCACCACAAGGGAGTGGCAGGAAGGCAGAGCTGGCCTGTCAGAAAGAGCAGTTGTTAAGCTATTCAAAATCTGGCAAAGTCAAAGCATCAGAGACTCAAGTTCTGCAAACAAGCAAGACTTCTCCAAATCCACCAGTCATCCCTGTAGCTGCAGAAGTAGTGACAGAGAAAAAGGTTTCTGGTCCAGCTACTAAAGGCAATATTTCTGTTACTGAAGCTGTTCAAAAGAAAGACACCTCCCCTTCAAAACAGAAGGACAATTCAGTGGAGGTAAAGTCTTGTGTTATTCAAAGTCAGAGTGTTAAAACTACTCAAACACACTCCAAACTTCCTGCTGTTCAAAGTACTCCTGAGAAAGCTGTAGGAAAAGAGAAGCAAATACAAAAGGAGTTGCCTGCCAAACAGCCAGTAGCCCAGCGAGGTTGTGAGCCTATCCCTGCAAAGGTGGAGGTGATCAGGGAGTCATCTCTGAAGGTATCTGTCTCTGATGTCCTGATAACTGGCTCCTCCAAAAGCAATGAAAAAAATTGCGCAGATTTTACCATTCCACCTCAGATGCAAGGAAAAATACAGGCAGCTGGCCCCAAGGCACAGCCTAAGGATGGCAGAGAATCACTGAAACAGCTAGGCAAAGATGACAGCAGTGTTGCTAGTAGTTTTGTGGAAAGGGACATAACCAAGCAGAAAGTTCTCAGTGAGTCTAAGAGAGTTATTGCAGAGTCAAAGAGTGAAGCTCTTCCATCCAAACGGCCCATGCAACCTTCAGTAGATTGTGATCCTAAAACTGAGAAGTCTGCTCTGATTTCCTCTGTGCAGAAGGACAATGCCAAAGATTTAGGAAAGAAAGATCAGAAACAGCTCACTGACATAAGGCTTCAGACTACTGAGAGAGAGCAGTCCAGCCAAGTTCCTCGGCAGCAACTTAATGCTTCAGGCTCCCCTGCTGTGAGAGACACTGTAAGCAGAAGCTCTGCTGTAGATGTTCATGTAGGTGTTCAAGAACACGTGAAGCCTGCTGCCACCTATGTGGAAAGCAGCAATATTAAACACAGGCCAGTCTCTGATACGAGTTCCTCTAAGTCTAAGTACTTGGATAAACAGACATTGTCACAAAAACCAGGCACTCCAACCGTAAAAGAAAAAGAAACTGTTATTCAGGTGTCTGTCGGCTCCCGGAAAGATGCAAAACATGCCAGTAAAAATGTCCTAGATGCCCTTTCTTCTGTTTCAGGCTCTTTGAGAAAAACGAGCAATGAACATGTGCAGGCCGAAAGGCCTGTGAGTTTGGAGCATGGCTCAGTAGCCACCCTCCAGATGAGCAGCACCACTCCTGACACCAAACCCAAATCCTATGCTGTCGGCATGGTACCAGCAGGCCCAGAGAGTTCTAAGCAGATGCAGGTGCAAGAACCAGCAGGCTGGGGGGAATCTGCTGATCAAAAGCAACTTCAGCTCAGTGAAAAACAAACCATGTCTCCAAAGTTTTCCACTGTGAAAGACTGTCTCTTGCTGAACAAACAGGCAGACAGAATTCCTAGTAACCAGATGTCTGCAGACAAAAGACCTGAAGGAAAAATATGCACTGATGCACTTTATGTTCAGCTTGATAGTGGGAAAGTAGAGCCTATCCTTTGCCTTGCAAACTGCGATGCCAGAGGGAAAGAAGCAGAAAAAGCAACCACAAGTAGCAAAAGCTCTCAAGATTCAAAAGGGAAAGGACAAGTTAATCAAAAACAGCCAGAGGATGCAAACAAGCAGATTGCAATAAAACATATGTCGGCTGCCAGCGGACAGAGTTCTTGTCGTGTGGCTGCAACACCAGGAAAGCCACTAACTTGTTCAACCAATTTCTCTGAATGTAGACAAGAAGTATCTGTTCTGTCTTCAGCGAAGAGTGATGCATCTTCAGCAAAAGTTAAAGCAGGCTCACCTGAGCTTCCTGCAACCTGCAAGGAGCTAAATAAGAAAAGCACCTCTTCTGCAGGGAGCAGTAAGGCAGAAATGACTAAAAGTGTTTCACTGATGGCCTTGCACAGTGCTGCTGCTGTAGTAGAAGCCCACCACCCTGGTTCAAACCTCGGGGGGAAACCTGGAAATCAAGAAAAGTCTCTTTTCATTAACACTGTGGATGTAAAGGGGAGAGATGCCGCTCAGGCTCAGCAGTCTGCTTCAAGAAAACAGAATGTAAGTAAAGATTTATCCAGGTCAGCAACCACACCTGACCGCCCTAATGCACTTTCTAACGACAAAGACACAGCTCGGCAGCGGCGAGGAAAGGAAGCTTCACGGAGCAGTCCTCACAAAAAATCCTGTTAACTGTAAGACCTGGCAGGTGTGAATTCAAGACGAGCTGAAACAAAGTCAATATATTGGACTGCCTTTAAACCAGCACTGTGTTGTGTCTTTGTGCAGCAAAGCTTTCATGTCACTGACAAAAAATATAGGGGATATGTAAAAAGAGAACTTTTTTTTCAAAATGCCTTCCCAATTGTAACCGGTAAAACTGTTACCATATAGTATTTGTACAAATACCTTTACAGCTGAGAGCTGTTAAAGAAAAGATTTCCTCTGTAAATACCTAGCGATGTGTGTGGGGTTTGAATGTAGCATATATACTTTGCTGCTGATTGCTTTGTTTACTCTCCTCTTTTTTAAGATAGTTGCTTTGCCACTTATTTGCCATACTCGAATATGAAACTGAATTATTAAAACTCAGACCTGGCATGGACATGCACAAGCATTGGTCTGACTGGAAAACAAAACCAGGCCACATTTTTACTTACTAAAAAGCCTAGCTAGAGGTTAAAAAATACTAGTACAGAATCAATATGGGGACTTATTGTGAGTTTTTACATGTATTTTTAATAATCCAATTTTGATAGTACTGTACCTGGCTGACTGCTTCACCAGATCTAACACAAGACCTAACTGCATCTCCCTACCGCACAAAGCCTGTCTCTTAGAGTAAGTGTCATTAAAGCTATGGGAGGACTACTTGGTTATCAGGGCGTCCCATCAAGAGTGGTGTTCTGTGGTGAAAAGGAGGTTCTTATCTTGTCTATTGGGAGTGCATTCTGTGACCTTCACCTCAGACAAGTGTAAGATTCTGAAGCACATGCCATGTGCTCAGTTTTTGCTGCAATCCTCTCGAGTTCCTTGAGCTTTTGTAAGTTCAGGCCCTTACAGTGTGAGGCACAAGTATAAGCACATGACTTGCAGTACTGGTATGTTCATCCCTGGTTCTTAATACATTTAGAGAATACGTATTATCATGGCATGTAGGTCTGCATAATTAGCTTCATACAGCTGTAGCTTTTTTCTGTTTTGCAACAAGTGAGGTAAAAAGGAAAAAAGCAATTTCAGTATCATATCTTCAAAAAAGTTACGAACATGCGATACATTTTAATACATAGCTGGGGCCTTATGTTGTAGACTTAACTTGCTGTTTTTAGCAAGTAGTTCTGGGTTTCACATTCATTTCTAAATGCATTGAGTAGCTCCATACATTTCATAACATAATCTTTTTATTTGTATGCAAAAAAGTAACTACTGTAATTATAAAAGAAGCATTTTGTAACAGAAACTTGTTGGAGCTATTTGGTGCTAGAATGTGACTGTCTTTTTACTTTTGCTAAGCCTTATTTAAATTTTTGTATACTGTAGAACGTGTAGACATTGATCATTTTAGTGTGGAGGTATTTAGTTTGTTTTGAAGGATGAAATTTGAAACGTGTACAAAAGCACTACAAAATACCCTTGCAGATATGTGTTTTTTAATGATGGGGATCAATAGGATGGTGGTTTAGCTTATTTCTGTTACGTGTACCCACAGCAGAGCTAGGCCCCTACCTGTTTCATCAGGGCTTACAGATTGTCTTTCTGTCTCAAAAGCTAAAAAATTGTTCATAAAAGCACAGTGTGAGCTTGACTTGGAGGTTTGTATGACAACTGACAGTGTGCAGAATTAATTTCCCTCTGGTGAAAATTTTATTATACTGATTAGTTGAGTTGGATTACAGCAAACCTGTCATGGAAAGGTAATATCACAAACAAGTCCTTCTGATTTTTCATGTGGCACTAGAACATTCATACTGCCTTTGATGTGTTTACAGAGGAGCTAGTGAGCAATGGATAATACTTTTTGAGCAGTTTTAAAGATAAAATGGTCTTGACATTTACAGTTCATCTGTGCTTTGGCAGTTACTACAAATGAACGCTAATGCACTTCAAAATAACATTTCTGTCTGGGAGGTATTTCCTAGTTTACAGTCTTCTGCATTATTTTTAGCTATCCTCTTGTTTCCTTTAAAGCACATCTAGCTATTTGTTTACAGTATACTTTTATGTATATTTTGTATAGTTCATTATCACTTCTGACAAAGAAGTTCTTTGCATTTTGGAAGTGTAACAGTGCTTAAGCTTGTGTTAATGTAGTACCTGTTTGTTGGTGTTTACCTTATCAGTGAGCTGTTAGAGATCCTCCTGCCTGTGTTCTACTTGGTCAGTCTTTATGTGATTGTAGGCCTGATGTGTTCTTTTGTAGACTTTCTGCTGTAGATTCCTCAGCTTACAAAAAAAGAAAAGAAAAGAAAAAAATTGTTAGGGTCTGTGCAATAAAGTGTTTGCAGTCTTATTTTCTCCAAGAAACTCTTTATGGATGTCATAATTGTTGTATATTGAACACGATTATTTATACTTATGCAGTTGCATAACATGGAAATAAAAATTCAGCATGAAACGCTGTTGTGTTAGCATTTTTCCTTGAACTGCTTTCACTCCTGTAACTTAGAGCACATCTCTGCTCTACTCAGAAGCAGGCAGTTAGTTGGTTGGGTTTTTTTGTCTGGGGCCAACTTAGTGCACCCCTTAAGGCACATGCTCGCTGAGGATTTTGCGTGAGGAAATGCAGTTTAGTCTGGAGACAAAGGAGGTCTGCATAGCTGAGTGTCTCATCTTAGGCAGTGGCTGGAACCACTGCTCTGCTGTTGTGTAGGTAGGCACATGGTGATCATGGACAACATATCCTGACTGGTAGCTAACAATGGCAGTAGGCTGTAATGTGACATTTAAATCTTTCCTCCAAAACATGTATGACAATTAATTACAATAGGTCAGTATGTTTTTGAGTACCTTCTCAAAATACCCAATCTTTATTGTTTTGGGTTTTTTATTCACACTAGATTTTCAGCCTTAACATAATTCCTGGAGCATGTGTAAGTGCAACGTTTTCTTCAGTTTTCAGATCTCTACTCCATGAATGTCATCTCCCTTTATTCTTTTTTTCCTCATAATAGAAGATAAAATAGAGGCAGTGAACCAGACAGGGGAGATGGAACACAGCACCTTAGTATCCAGTGGCCTCTTTGATGAAGAAAAATCCTTTTGGCAGGAGGAGCAACAGGGCAGGATTATTGCTCCCCTGATTTTCATCTTTCCACTTCTTGCAGAGGGGCATCGTCTATTACGTCTTTACTGTGCCATTGCCAGTAGCTCTGCACAGCTGGTTGGCACGTGCCAGCAACTGTTTGCCCGGCGGGAGGGGTATTTTTGTTCACAGTTTACTGCTGCATTTTTTCCTCTGTACAAAACCAAGTGCAGCAGAAGGCAGATAGTCTGCAAAATTGGTGCACTGGCAAGGGGTGTGGTGAGTTGAGGAGGGGAGGGCAGGATCCAGCAGCTCAGGGGGAGGAAATTACTAGAGTTGAGGATTGACTCTGGATCTAATTGCTGTGCTGTCTCTGGCTGTGGACAGCAGCAGTCACCTCTGCCTGGGGAGGAGTAGAAACCTGCATGGCCAGAGTGAGTCTCCATAGTGTTCAGGGCCAGAGGAAAGGGGGTGGTGTGAAGGGTCTGCATTGAGGAAGAAATTGGGAGAGAGATTACCAGTATTATGTCTGGCATGGCCTGTCATACTCACTTCTACTGTTGTAAGAAAAGACTGCACCTTGCCTGGGATGAGAATGCTTTCATGGTCTGAAAGGGAAAGGTGAACTACCTTCAGCACTGAACTCCCAGTTTGCTATGGTCCCTTAGACCTCATATTTTTGTCTTAAGTAGTTTGCAAGATGTATCAGGAATCATAGAATGGTTTAGGTTGGAAAGGACCTTGAAGATCAAGCTTGGATTTGGATGGTAGCTCAGATGGCAGCTAAGAAAAAATGTTACGGGACAGGAAGATACTAGAGGGTATATGGATGCACGTCCCAGTTCATGGCTTGAGTTAGCAATAGTTTTTCTTTCCACTGACTATAGTATAGTATTTGATTAGCACTGAGCAGCTCAATCTCCCAGACATCTGTCAAGGATGGATTTGAATGAACTGAGGGTAGGAAGCAACATTGCAGGTTGTGGTTCAAGCTGCAAAGAGTTAGGACCATCAGGAAGAGTGGAGAAGGCTGCAGAATAAGAAGACAGTAACAACATAGGCAAGTTCTAGCACACAGTAAGACCTTCTAAATGCAGGTGTGAATTAGATACAGAGGCAAGAGAATGTCAGAGAGATTCACTGGAGATGGATGTTGTCTGCTGCTGGGAGAGAAGAAATTCCATTGTACTTGCAGGGTGAGGAGGTGTGGTATGAGAGAATGGTTGGGAGGGGATCTCACCTGCTCTTTTTCCAGGTACAGACAGAATTAGTGAATGAAAGTTCTTAAAAGATGTATCATCAACATTAGAATAGTTTTTTTAAGTTAACAGATTTCGAAATTGGCCTCTTCAACCATCCAGTTCAGAGTAAAACTCTTTTAAAAATTGACTTGAATCTTACTGATAGTGTTTAGTTTAAGCGCAGTTGGGGAAAGAAGAACTTGGTTCTGAGTTTTGGTTTGTCCAATTGAAATAAAGATAAGTGCTTACTTGTCTCTGAAATGTGACTCGTTAGCTAAGATCTGCTCAAGCTTCTTCTCTGTGTAAATACTTATAACATTTATTTTGCAGTTTTGTGTTGTACCATGACTTCAGTGACATCTGCAGCCCAGGAGCCAGGATGGTGGTGAAGTTCAATCTGGTTAGGCACCATTCACCTCAGGCAATTCCCTTGCTGTCTCTATGTGCCGGCTCCCCTGCTGTATTTGAAAAACTAAGAGATAAAAGGCCTGACCGGAAACCAAGGACTGCATCAGATCAGAGCTTAACTGGGTAAATAAATTCTATAAAGAAAAATAAATCTACTGTCTCTTTCCATTTATATTCTTGCTAAGTAATCCCAGAAGACTAAATCTTTGGACTTCAAAAAGTTTTAATATGTAACCTGGGCATTTTAGGGTATTATAGACATATATAAATTTTCCTTCCAGATAATTAGTCCCCATGTTTAGGATTTGTGTAACCTGAAACACAGAGTATGCTGTTTGGCACTGTTGTTTACACAGTGTCCTATGAATGGTGTTTTGCAGGCGAATAAGAAAGCAGAGATGACACAGTAATGTAAATCAAGAAAATAAAAATGACAATAGATTAAGATAATGGTCATCAAAAAACAAGTTGTGTAGAGGGAAAGGGGATGGGTCGCAGGAAAGTCTGTACTTAATACTCTGTGTAAATATATGCCACACAGGAACACCACTTGGGCTTTTCAGACCAACTGAAGTGTATGTGTGACTACACCATGACACTGAGTAGTGTTTCAGAAACTAGTGGTGTTTAATCCAGAACTATTGGTGTTCTCTCCAAAGGAAGACGCATTTCAGAAAGTGTCAGCCCAATATGCAGCTTTTCCCTCAAGTCGCTGATATGTCGCTGATGGGGCTTTGAGCAACCTGGTCTAGTGGGAGGTGTCCCTGCCTATGGCAGGGGGGTTGGAACTTGATCTTCAAGGTCTCTTCCAACCTAAACCATTCTATGATTCTATATTTGTGGATCTCCTGCGGTTACTACCCAATACTTCCAGCAATTTTCTTTGTGCCTATCCCAAGCTATGAACTGTGTCGTGCTCCCTTTTAACTTCGCTATTTGTCTATCACTTTCATGAACCCACAAATTTAAGAGGGAAACAGCAGAAGAAGCAGGTCTCTCTTGGATGGTGCACACACTGGCATTCACACTGGATTGTTAGATAATGCAATTATCGGAGGTTGCTTGTTTAACCAGTCAAATTTGCAGAGAGGGGAAACTGCACCTTGAACCCTGGGCTGACTTTCAGGTCCATCCCTGCCTTGCTCCCAAGGATGAGTCGGGGAGTGCTCACCTCGGGCAGCATGGCTTTCTTGGTGACATTTCTTTCCCTTAGAGCAGTCCTTGCGGAAGGGCAAGCAGGCAGCCTGTGCAGCTTTGGTGTTCTGCAGCTGGGCAGTTAGAGCACAGCGCCTGCAGACGGGGTCAGGAGGAGGTTTCTGTGCGGAGCGTGTCAGCAGCTGCAGAAACAGGGAATACAGATCAGCGATAGAGTGTTGTGAGGAGAGGCAACGTCCTGGTACCTAAAATCTGGGGGTGTTCGTAGGCAACTGGAGAAGAAACATCAAACATGTGCACCCTTGGGGAGCACATGGCTACAAAGGCAGGAGTAGGAGAAACTGGGGTAAAGCAAGCAGCGTATGTGATGTGAAGGCATCTGAAAGCTGCAAGAGTCTATATTGTCTTAGTTGGAGGGTAAAGGGGTTTTTTCAAATAACAGGTATTTCTTACTTGAGAAGACCAATCAGGGTTTCTTGTCAGCAGTGTTTTCAGAAATGAGCAGAAACTTTCTAGTTCAGGAGAGATCTTTGAAATCTTAGCTACTCGGTATGTTACAGAGGAAAACATTGAGGAAATGCCTTTGGGGCAGGAGCTGAAGCTGAATGTGGAATCTCACATGGAAAGTGTTGAGAGAGAACTCGCCTTCCACATCTCAGTGAGCAACCACAGCTCCTGGCTTAACACTCTGGGGAGCCTTGCTGGGGCAGGGCAAGACTCCATGTGGTGCATGCTCTGCTGTGGAGACAGAAGGCTCATACGCTCTGAGAATGTTGTGTCTGTATGTCAAGGCTAGCCTGTTATTAAAGCACTAGCACCATAAACCATGCTACAGTAACACAGGGCAGATGAGTAGGCGTGGCAAGGTCTCATCAGTTGAGTGTGGCCAGTGTGTTGAGGGAGGTCATCCTCCCCCTCTACTCTGCCCTGGTGAGGCTGCATCTGGAGTACTGTCTCCAGTTCTGGGCTCCCCAGTTCAAGAAGGACAGGGAACTGCTGGAGAGCACAGGGCAACAAAGGTGATTAGGGGACTGGAGCATCTTTCTTATGAGGAAAGGCTGAGGGACTTGGGTCTTTTTAGTCTGGAGAAAAGAAGACTGAGGGGGGATCTTATCAATACTTATAAATACTTAAAGGGAGGGTGCCAGGTAGATGAGAACACTTTTTTCAGTGGTGCCCAGTGATAGGACAAGACGTAACGGACACAAACTTGAACATAGGAAGTTCCACCTAAACATGAGAAAGGACTTCTTTACTTTGAGGGTGGCAGAGTACTGGCACAGGCTGCCCAGAGAGGTGGTGGAGTCTCCTACTCTGGAGACATTCAAAACCCATCTGGATGCCATCCTGTGCAACCTGCTGTAAGTGACCCTGTTCTGGCAGGGGGGTTGGACTAGATAATCTCCAGAGGTCCCTTCAAACCCTGACCATTCTGTGATTCTGTACATATTCTGTCTTGCCACTGGATTTATCCACATGTGATGGCAGAAAAAGGGATTCAGTTGTTCAGAAAAAGTAAGTCTGTCTTTTTTCCTGCCTAGCTGTTGCAAATCCTGTTGGAGCAGACTCTGACTTCACTCCAGGCACGCGTGCCAGGAGCAACATGAAGTAGCTGTCAGCACCAGGAGCACCCGTGGGATGAGATTGCTGCTCCCCACTGCGCCACCCCCTTTGCAGTCTCTAGTTTTCTCTCATGGGCTGCTGCTGGAGGAAAGAGTCCACTCTGGGCTGGCACAGGAAAGTCTCATAGCTGTTGGCATTGGTTTTTTGCCCTGGGTGAGCAAGCTTAGTGCCAAGCACCTGCAGATTCTTGACCAAATCTACAAGTTTTATGGTTAAAGCTGAAATTGTTGCTAGGCTCTGCTTACTATGAAGTCTAATAAGTTGTACAGGACCAGAGCCTGACTCAAGGCGAGAAATGGACAGACAGATGTTCAATGGCCAGGAAGTTTCTAAAGACCAAAAATATTTTAAAGAAATTGGAGAGATGATACAGGTTGTTTCTGTCAGCCCTGCAGGAGTGGGTGTTATGTGACTATGAATGTTGTGCCTGTTCTTCCCATAAAGTTGTGTGTTTTTTTCTTTTTAGTGGAGTGGGGTGCACTACTGCCAGCTCTTAAACAACTTTGTTTTTCAAGGGCGTTTGATAGAGGGTGAGGGTTTGGTTGGTTTGGTTTGGGTTTGTTGGGGTTTTTTGTTGTTGTTGTTTTGTGGTTTTGTTTTGTTGGTTTTTTTTTTTTTTTTTTTTTGGGAGTAGAGATGGTGGTGGTTTGGTTTTCTGTTTTTTTAAAGAGAACAAGGTTTGCATTTTGGCCCTTGGATTTTCCCTTTACAAGTGCATTTGCCGTAGTAGCTGGGACACCACAGCTAACATTGAGATGAACTGGGATTTCTCTACAAAAGAAGTTATTCATGTTCAAGGCTTAGGTCATAGTTTATTTTTCCAGTTCTCAAATAATTTTTTTTCATTATTTTTCTATTTTTCTAAAAGTTATAATACAAATTAAAAGGGTATTACAAAAGTTAAGAAAATACAGGTCACAAACATCTTGGGTCTTTCATCTTAATGCAACTGCTGTACATCTTTTCTACACCTCTGTCAGAAACTTATATTTGCTGGTAATTTCGCTTGAAATAGCAAGTACCCCAAATGAAGATGGCACCACAGGATAAAATAGCCAGGACAACTGCAATGATTCCTGCTGTGTTGATCCCACAGGAGAGCGAGACGGTGGCCAGCTGAGCCCCAGCTAGCAATTTGGGTTCAGAGCATCTCGTTCCTTCAGGGTCTTCAATTTTATCCAGATTCTGCTTGTACCAGGTGATTAAACCAATATTGGAGCAGGTGCAGTCCAGAGGGTTGTAACTTAAATTGATTACGCAGTGGCCAGCTAGGGACGCTAGCTTATCACGTGGTACAATACGGATCCTGTTGTGGGCAAAATTGAGATAGATGCTCTTGAGGTTTGAAAATGCATCTGTGCTGAATGCAATAAGCTTGTTGTGGCTCAGATCAACATGCCGTAATTTCTTGAGGCTGTGAAATGCTTGGCCACCTATTGCTGTCAGTTCACAGGATGATAAAATTAGCGCCTCTAAATTGGATAGCTCTTGGAACAGTTTGTCCTTTGGCATGATCCCTGACTCAAAGTTATTTTGACTAAGGTCCAAGAGCATGAGGTTTTCCAAACCTTGAAAGAGATGCTGAATGCTAGTATTAATGTGGGAGAAGGAAAGATTCAGCACTTGCAAGAGATGCAAATTTCGGAAAGGGCCCTGTGAAGTGTTGATATGAAGAGGAGTGAAAGCTAGGTCCAGTAGCTCCAGTTTAATACCGTCCTTAATAAGCACATCTTGGAGGTGGAGCTTTATGTTGTGGCTCAGGTTCAGGTACCGAAGACTGCTCAAACCGCTCAGTGCTTTGCTACAGCAATCAAAGCTTTCAATATGACTTTTACTTAAATCGAGATGTTGAAGCTTTGCCAGGTTCTTCAAACAGCCTGAGCCCAGCTGCAGGAGCTGCAAGTTCCCCTTGATGTGGAGGTGTGTGAGGGAGGGGAAGGCAGCAGAGCTAATGTTGCAGAGGTGCTTGAAGGAGTTCGCGTTGAGAACTAACTCTGTTAGCGAGCTCATGCCACTGATGCCAGGGGGCAATGCGCTGATGTGGGTTTGAGTTAGGTCCAGCTTTCGGAGCCTGGTCAAGCACTGAAACGTGTTGGCGTTTAGGTTTCTGAAATGCCGTAGCTGCAGATAGAGATCCTTGACAGAGATATTACAGATGCCTTGTAAAACATTTGGGCTTATGTAGGGCTCCTTTTCCATGCCGTGAAATGTTCCCAGCCAAAGGGTTTGGGCTGTGGAGTTCTGTATGCCCACCAGGACCCCAGGAATGTCAGCGCAGCCCCCAAAGTCTAAACTGTAGAAATGGGACTGGAAAGCTCCAGGTTCAATGTATACAATGTCATTGCCTTTAAAGATGAGAGTCATATTGCTGGTCTTCTGCAGAACACGGACGTCTTCTGCTGTGATTGCTCTTATGTTGTTCATTTGAAAGTCAAGGTATTTGAGGTTCTGAGTGGGAAAGTTGGGGGGAAGCTGCAGCGAAGAGATGTGGTTGCTGCCCAAGATGAGGGTATCCAAGCTATCCAGATTTGCCATTGGAATAAAGGACATACTGGTTATTCCCGTCTGCGTTAAGACAAGCTGCTTCAGGGACTGTGGGCCAGCGAACGCTGTGTCAGACAGAAACATGAGCAGGTTTCCCGTCAGCACAATTGTCTTCAGCTGCTTGTTGCTGTGAAAGGCGCCGTCATACACCCAGTTGATCTGACACCTTGAGAAAGCAAGAGAAACCAGTGTCAGTGGCCTGCCTTGCAAAACTCTGTCAGTGTAAGTGATAACCCAAACCGCATTTCATATCTGTAAGGACTCATGATGAGTTGCCTTCACCAAGATGAAAAGTGCCTGTTTTTTCCAGTGATGCTTGCCTGGTTATTTGTAAACTCATATCGAAATACAGGGTCCTGGTGAGAAGAAAAACCTGCCCTGAAATGATGAGTGCGTGGAAGCATTTGTAGAAGTCAGGGAGACATGAAATTTTTAGTGCCCAGCTTAATAAAATGCAAATCTCTTTTCCTATAGAAAAAGCTGGGCATTTACAAGGACCAAACCTGTCTTTCTCTAGGGTTTACAGAACAATATCTTTATAGAAAACTGAATTAAAAAATTGCTCTAGTGACTTTGCTGTCAGTGCTGTCTTAGCGGCAGTAATACACGGAAAACACATATTTCACCCCCTGTTCTGCAAATGATTGTCACCAGAGGAGAAGCCCAGATGTTGCCCAAGTGTATCAATCTCTGTTGAGCAAAACACTTCACAGCTGTCTGTGAGTGCTACTGGTGGTTTCCCTGTGAAGGCAGGGAGGTGCTGCTCTGGTGCACTCCAAAAGCTGGCTTCAGGCAAGGGGTTTGACCGACCTGATGTGCAGAAGTGAGGACAGTCTCCCATACCTTGTCAAGTCCAAGTAGATAAGAGATTTCAGCTTAGAGAAGGTTGAATTCTGGAGGGAAGGGAGCACGTTGAAGCTGAAGTCGAGGATTTCGGTTGTGACAGGTAGTTTTTCAGGAATCTCCCCCAGTCCCAAACCTTCACAGCTATAGCTTTTATTTACTGTAATCTGTGGGAAATATATCGTGAAACCACAAGAGTTAAGTACTGTAAATATAAATGGGAATCTATGGCACTGAAAAAAACCAGACCACCAAGCACAAACCAAACAGAATTTTGAATATTTAAAAACATAGCGGCCAGAACCCTAGGAAGTCTTAGAGCAGGCTTGCAATACACAACACTGGGGTTTTGTGGAGCGTGTTTCTAAAATGAACACCTTGAATCTCTCTTGCCAACTGTATCCTGGGCTGCATCAAAAGAAGTGTGGCCAGCAGGGCAAAGGAGGTGATTCTGCCCCTCTACTCCACTCTCGTGAGACCCCACCTGGAGTACTGCATCCAGCTCTGGAGTCCCCAACATAAGAAGGCCATGGACCTGCTGGAGCGTGTCCAGAGGAGAGCCATGAGGATGATCCGAGGGCTGGAGCATCTCTCCTATGAGGAGAGGCTGAAAGAGTTGGGGCTGTTCAGCCTGGAGAAGAGAAGGCTCCGGGGAGATCTTATTGCGGCCTTCCAGTATCTAAAGGGGGCCTACAGGAAAGATGGGGAAGAACTTTTTACGAGGGCATGTAGTGATAGGATGAGGGGGAATGGCTTTAAACTGGAAGAGGGCAGGTTTAGATTGAACATTAGGAAGAAGTTTTTCACTTTGAGGGTGGTGAGGCACTGGCACAGGTTGCCCAGAGAGGTTGTTGAGGCCCCATCCCTGGAGGTGTTCAAGGCCAGGCTGGACGTGGCCTTGGGCAGCCTGGTCTAGTGGGAGGTGTCCCTGCCTATGGCAGGGGGGTTGGAACTCGATGATCTTCAAGGTCCTTTCCAACCTTAACTATTCTATGATTCTATGATTCTTGTACTAATTTGCAGTGTGTCTCATCTGTAGTACTCTCTTATCAAAGTTAGCACATATGAGGATTGTTTACTCTTCTGGATGAATTATTAATCTTTACGAAAGAATCCCCCCAAGGTAGTTTTAAATTCTGAATTTCATGAGTCTTGTAACAAAGCTTATTCTAAGAGAAGTCTTAAGAAAACCTTGCAGAGAGGAGGTTAAAAAAAAAAAGCAGGTCTGGGAATGTTTCTAGAAGGAACATGTCCAGATTAATTGGATCTGAACTGCAGTTGCACACTGCAGTGAGAAGATGGTGGGAAGATTTAGCTCAGCTAGACAAGGATCATATCTGATGCACTGAGTATTTAAAATTTCTATGAAGCTTTTTCAGTTTAAGTGAAAATAAATCGATCTATTATGGAGAGAAGACTACTCTGTGGATACCAGGGAAGTCCATTAAACATGCTTGACCTGCCTCTGCCTGGTGATTGCATGAAAGTCAACCAGAGCCTGGGACTATGGCACGTGGGGAAACGCTGCCCTAGAATAACCTGCAGCATCCGCTTGAGGCAGTGGAGATGCTAAGAGCATCGCACTTGTTCCAGCTGCCAAGCTGCAATGGGGTGCATGGGTGCAGCCAGCGCAGTGCCACCCTCCTCCTCACCCAGCCCTGCTCCCAGAGAAAGCCCTGGGTGGTTACAGGACCAGCCTGGGAGGGACGGGGCCCCTGGGGCCACGTGGGAGCTGCAGCTTTGGCAATACCCTGTGGGGAAGCTCAGAGACGTTCTGCTTGCAGGGAAATAAAAGCGTGTATTGCACAGTTAACCAATCTGAGTGTTTTAATGAGATTCAAAGCTACTCTACCAGCCCAAAGAAAGCGAGCACAGGCGGTGGGATGCCCAGTGGGAAATCCACTGGAGCCTGGGGTCTGTGATGGGCAGAGGGCAGTGCAGCTGTGCACCCTGTTGGGGGGGGGAGCACGTGGCTCAACAGGGTTTTGTTGGGGCGCACATGAGCCCTGGGGAGCTATGCACGACATTCGGGTCTTTCCGTCCAGACCGTTCCGTGGGACTGTGAGTGAGACCAAACCACGTCTCTGCCTGTCTGCGGCTCAGGAGAGGCAGGTGGGCAGTGACGGTACTTGGTGACCGCGCTGGAGGGGAAAGAGCAATGTTTGTTGCAAGCCACAAGATGAACACAGCAAACACTTTTTTTCCAGCAAACTGACCCGGTACCTGCTGCAGCACGGGGGCTTCAGCCTAGAAGCGCCAAAATAATACAGCACTGCTAACTATAGAAATGGCGACTTAGAAAAGCTGATGCGTTCAACACTGACAAGCAAAGAACTGCTGTGACATGTGGTTTAGACAGATTAAAAAATGTTTAGCTGTTGCTATAAATGAGAACAGTGTCTGTCTGGTTTACCACTCAAATAAGTGAGCGAGTAAAACTCTCTCTGTACACTTCGGGGCATGGACCAGCTCTCACAGGGAGCTGAGCAGCAACCATCCCCTGGGACATCCCGGAGTGTGACTCAGAATGCTCAGGGATTTGTACATTTAATTCAGTGAGAAATTTGCTATTGGCCCCAAATGTGTGCTCTGTAGGGCTGGGTTTCCATGGTGCTTCATCCCTGAATCAGAATCCTTACTTTTTTTTTTTTTTTACCTTGTGTCCCACTTTAACAAAAAAATAAAATAAAAATCTTATGGGTCAGCCTTTTCCCTTGCCCCCGGAAAAACCCTGGTACTTTCTTCCTATTCTTATGTGGTATTATTGCACATCGACCAAACAACAAATAGAGACACCATCATCCCACCATTGTGTACAAATTCCTGTATGGACAGTGCAAGCATGAGACAAAAATCCTTGTATCTGTCCTCTGTCTAGCTTTGATATCTGCTAAACACCCCGGTGAAGCTTCATTGTCCTCGCAGCTCTCTGGGAGGTGAAGCAGGGTGCTGGTTTGACAGGCTCCCAAAGTCCCCAGCAGCGACAGGAGAGCACATGAGGGTGCACGGATGCATGGGTGTGAGGAGGGGGAGGGGGAGCAGTGATTGATGTCCCCAAGCACATCTCAAGCCGCCTGCCTCGTATCTCTGATAACGGCCTTCAGATCCCCCTGAGAGAAACCCCTCAGGAACTGAAAACAGTCGGACATCAGCAGGCAAGTATTCACCAGAGACGGATTCTCTGCACGCGTGGCTCCTGTATCTTGAGGGGGACCGGCAGCTGTCACTCACCTCCGTGCACATCATCTCTGCGACGCCGGATGCTTCGCAGCTAACACAGGCGAGCGTTGTGAAAATCAAAAAATATAAATCACAGGCCATTATGGAGTCAGGTGGGTTGTTAAAATGGATGATCTTGTGGTATCTTCCCTTAATGAAAGTGAGACAGAGCAGCAAAGGTCAGACAAACTGGGAGAGTCAGTTAGAAAGGAGGTCGTAAGGAAAAGAAATGCTTGCTGAACCTCCTGGGTGCAATGTGAGCAAAACTGTAGTTTTGGAGTGAAAGAGGAACTTCCCTGATTTAAATATAGTCAAATGACTGTGCACTGATACTTTTCTGGGGCAGAACAGATTTTTTTAAAAAAATTGAAAGTGAGAGAAATTGGTGTTTATGCTTGTGTAGAGTGAAACCTCCCTGCTAAGCGCAGAGGAGTTAGTTCAGCGTGAAATAGGAGGTAGAGCAAGAAAAGGGCAGATGAGACTGCAGCATCTCACCACAGGGGAATTTAATGCAATGGAAAGTTTGAGTCAAAATTTGGTGCATCGCTTGTGAAAGTCACAAGAACTTGTAAAACAACTGAAATAATAGGCACAAGATCTGTGCCTATATAGCTGCAAAAACGATCACAGTGCTGAAACGTGCTTCTCATGCTAGAAACAGTAAATCTGAAAAGCAATAGTTCAATCTGAAAATGAACTCTCTTGTATTTAGACTGCAGGTAATGGTTAGTTTTCTGAAGGGGGACAACGTTCCTAACCATCTAACCATAGGAAGAGTGTGTGAGTGGCAGCTGCAGGCAGAGAGTGTCTCCTCCTCGCTGCCCGGCACTGGGCTGAGCGCTGGCTCTCGCCAGCCCACTCAACCTGCCTCTTTTTTTCCTTTCCTAAATGGCTGAATTATTAGCTTAATAACTTTGTTTTCAAGGGGCTTAAACTGGCTTTCTCTCTTCACCAGCTAGTAGAGAAAGGCACGGTGAAACCATACTGTGCTTGGCAAACATGCCCCAGCAGGATTGGGAGAGGCCAGGCAGGCTGAACCACAGAGACCAAATGCAGCCCCCTGTAACTCAGCCAGTGAAGCTTCAAGGAATCAAGATGCCATCTGGCGGGCATCAAGCTCGACACCCGGGAAGATGGAGACATCTGGGCTTCTCTGTTGCCACGCACAAACTCAAGGGCTTTGTCTCTGAAATAGAGTATGAAGGCCACAGTTGCGCTGGTGGCTGGAGTTGATGTGTCGTTCGGGTTTCACCTGAGCTGTGCTGTGCTCATCCCTGCAGGTGGCTGTGGAGAGGGGAGCAGTCAATGCGGCAGGAGCAGAGCCGACTCCTCTTTGCATCTTTGCCTAAGGCTCTCGGGTGGGCTGTTGCTGCTGGCGGCAGCCAGCTTCATGGTTGCTGGAAAGTCCGCTCTCATCGCAGCTGGTAGCAAAAATTTCAGAGGAATTTGTTGTTTGGGATGTTTGCTCCATGTGTATTTGCCATTTTCCATGCTAAGGCTCAAAGGCTAAGGCTCAGGGTGTCCCTACCCTCCTCTCTGTGCTTTCCTGGCAGCCAGCAGCTTGGACGCATGCTTGCAACTTGTGTCTTGTTTCTGGCAGGCTACGAGCCTTGGCCGCACCGATCCACTCAAACCACCTGTATCAGAAATCTCAAATTTAAGATGAATGCCTTGTTTTGGAAAAAAAATCCTTTAAATCAGGAGGGAATGTCAGCTGAAGCTAACCCTGCCTCTTCCTGCAGTGCAAGTATATTTCTGTGTGTTGTGAAATTTACAAGTAACACAAAGGGGTATAAATAACTAGAGATTTTTTTGGAGGTGGGATGGGGGTGAGGAAATGGGGAGCTTTATGATGCAAATAATGAATTCCAAGGCCTGCCTCAATTTCAGCTAATGAAGAATTCATTATGAAATTGGTATCGGGTGACTGAAGATCCTCTTCTCATCCATGTGTACAAGCAATCACTGATCTTAGTAGAAATGACTGATGATTAGAGGTGTCAGAATTATTCATTATGTGTGCCTATCTGATTAATTTAGCTCATTACACTGGTAAAGGAGTGAATGGGAAGGGGTAAGGGTTTATGGCAGTAGTTGGCAGGAGGGGGTTTTGGTGTTGGCAGGGGGTTTTGCTGTGGGCCCCCACTGTGGGCTCGGGATGGCTGTGGCACCTGAGGCCCTTGCAGTCTGATTCACCTCCCACATTAAACAGGGGAAGTGCTCCTTTTCTGCGTGCTTTCTGCTTTTAACAATGGTGTTTGTTGTTCCTAAGTGCTGGGTGGATCCTTTCTCCATCACCACGTTCAGGGGGGCTATCAGAGCACGGGGGGTTGTTAGGAGAGTGGCCTCGAGAGTATTTTTCTTTTCATAATATTACTTTCTGTGTGCTTGGCCGAAACTCTTCCTGCACTGGTGATGGGAAATTTAAGAGCACGTGAACAGCAGTGGTAATAATGGGCTTCAGTGTGACAGTACTTGTCACTGAGCACTTGTGAGATGCTGAACGTTTCTGAGGGCCAAGTAAATTGTTCCCTCTGCACTGGTCCTCTGCCACTGTGCCACAAACAAGTTGCGCTGCCCACAATCAAAAAGTCCCCTGGAGAGGGCTGTACATGCTCCCCGAAGTTCTCCATTTTAAACTGATTTCTGAGGTAGGCAAGAGGAATGGCTCATGAGGCTCACTGAAATGTGGTGAGTCACCCGTGGTGTGTGCCCACAGGTGGAGGCCCTTTCCCCACTTAAAAAACACCACCAACATGGTGTTGGTCCTAGCAGGGACCATGATGGTGAAATGCTGGCATGTTCTTCAGCCCAGCCAAGTGGCATGGACATGGGCATCACACGGGCTGTTGACACGATGCTGAAGTCACTGGATGACAATTCCCACCCCCACCACAGAAAGATGGGTCCCGTTTCTGGGTGGGATCCTGGGTCCTGCAGGAGCTTTTCCACCCAGGTAGGAGGACAGCTGGTCGGGACAACGGGAATTCCTGTCTGGCGTCAAATCCCCCCGGCTGGCCCTGCGCCTGGCCTGGCCCTCCTGCTGGGAAAGGTTCCTGGTCAGAGCACTGAGCACGGCACCTCCCTTGGGGACCAGGATTTTTGGGTCCCACAGGTGAGATGAGCTTGGGAAACTGCTCCCCTTCCAGGGTTGCCTTGGAAAAAATGTTAATGACTGTAGGAGTAAGTGGGAATCAATCTAAGAAATTAAAAAAAAAGAAAATGTGCAATGAGTTGTGTATATATATTAAACAGAATTTAGCACCCTCAGGATTCCTATAAGACATTAATTCTCTTTTACTCAAGAGATGAATCATTTAAATCTCTGGGTCTTTCTGTAGCTCTGAAGAAGAAAGGACTGGCAATCCAACACAGCAGGGCTTCCAAATTACCTGTCTATATGGGATCAAAGGATTAAAATAACGTTCAGGCTTTCAATAATGTTCAGGATTTCAAGATTTTCCTTGTTCGTTGTGTTCTTTGGTACCACAAACAATATTGTTCCCCCACTGCGGCTTCATGGTGCGCTGAGAGGAGACACGGCAGCTGGGGAGAGCTGGGTCCGCCTGCCCTGCCCTGCCACAAACCTGCATTTTCCAGCAGGAAAACCTGCGTGGACTCTGCTGCTGGTGCAGGAAGTGCTGTGAGCTCAGCCTGCGCTCTGAGGAAAAGCCTAAAAAAGGTGATGCAGCAAGAGCATAAATCATCTGCAGAGAGAAAAAGCTGCCATAGAAAGTGTCAGACTTTACCAGACTTTATGTGAAACCTCTCTGCTTCATGCTGCAGCAATTGATCTTTCTGAAACCCTAAACGAAGGCAGGAGACAGCAGCTAGATGTGCTCTCCAACCCATGCTCTCTGTGCATGTGAGACTTGTCCCTTCGCCTGCCCTCAGGGGTGGTGGGGACATAAGAGGGACAGGAGCTGCAGGACCGTGCCTGCTATGCCCTCTCCAGCTGAGCACCTCTGGTGCACATTTTGAGCATCTGGGGGCCAGGCTGCAGTATCCCCCTGCCCTAGGCATTCCTTTTCCTCTGCTTTGCTGTGGCTTCTTGGCAGAGGACCAAACCACAAGCTTCTGTCCTCTGGCATTGATGGTTAAGGTTAATGCTGAAAGCATACCACAGCTTCAAACCGAAATTTCCATGACTTGAGCAAACCACCACAGGTAGTGACTGAGGTGCCCCTTGAAGAAGAGAGAGAGTGTGATCAGGGATGAGATGTAAGCAATGCCTATAGAAATATCCCAAACAAATAAAGAGAGCGCTCCTCTGGTTGCCTCTCCATGGATGGCTTGTTCTCATGTGGATTTTATCTGAGGCAGCTTTCAAAAGGATTGATGGTGAAGGCAGTCAGCCAGGGCACTGCTGCTGCGCTGGGTCCTGGAACCCCTGGGCTTTGGGTGGGCATTGGTGCTATTTTTTCAGTAGGTAGGATGAACGAACTTTCAGCTGATGATCACAGCTTGCTAGAAGCCAGGGGGACGCCGGGCTTCCTGGCCCTGATGTCTGCATCCTGCGCCCTGCCCGCCAGCCAGGAAGCTGGGTTGGCCGGGGCTGGGGCATGCGAAGCCGTGTGAAGTCCTACCAAACACAAAGCGAAAATAGTCAGGGCAAAGGCGCTATGCAGGAAGGAAATTGCTGACGGGAATTAGCAACCGATTAGTTGCTGACGTCTTGTACATCCATGTTTCATCTGCAAAGGGGCATGTCTCCCATACTCTCCCTGCAGATACCGTTTCTGTATAGCTGCTGTTGTTGTGTTATCCTCCCTGAGTAGCTTGTGATTTTTCAAAAATGCGGAAGATGTTTTGAGGACCTCCATGCTGGAGCCTCCTCTTACTCTGTGAAACAGCTGGAAGACTTTTCCCTGTCTCAAAAATGCAGCCTCTGTTCCCTGCTGGGCAAGTAAAGTGTGCAGCATTCTCACTCCCCGTGCATTGCATCAGTACTATAAAGCCAAGATAAAACGATTATTTCAATGATTAGTAACAAGCCATTCTTCCTCTGTCTGAATAATACAGAATCTGACAAACTGGGCTGCACAAGTCTTGCACACTAGGTTTTAGACTGACGAGAGAGAAATCTCATTGAATCTGTAAGTCCAACTTAAGTAGCAAGCAAAAAAACAGAATTAAAATTCTGCCTAAGCTTCCCCTTTCCTCAGATGGTCTCTATTGGGTGTAGCTTGGCACTGCTTTGGGGAAAAGGAGCTTCCCAGCCCTTGCATGGAGAGGCTGGACTGACTTCTGGGAGTTGCACTTTTGCGGGGTTTGGTTTGCTTTGGCTAGCTGCAAATATTAACCTTGCAATGGGAGGAAACTGGGCAGAGATAAAAAAAAAAGAGCCAAACTGAGGGAGCCAGTGTGAGTTCAGGCTATTTAAAGAACTTTTGGCACAGAGGCTTTGAAATGACAAAAGAGCATCTTAAAAGGAAGTCCTGTTGCTCAATGACATTAATTGCTCTGTATAGAGCTCCAGGAAGAGAGAAGAGAAACCTCTCCGCCCCCCCCTTCAAGTAAGAAATGCTAGTAAGGAGCACCCATGGCCCAGGCACCACAGCTAGGTCCAAAGTGGGTGTCCTAAGCCACAACCCAGCTGAGAGACGGTTTCCATGACACTTTGGTGCAGGGTGGCCACTGGTGAGACTGTGTGGGCAGGTGAGACCTGCCTCTCCTGCTCCACCTGGGGGTTTCGAGAGTGCTGAAAGGCAGCAGCAGGCTGCACCTCCGGCCAGGGTAGGTGAGAATGATGAGAGAAACCCAAAACTGCTGTGACGAGGAAAAAAACCCTATGTCATGCTCAGCCAGATGGCTTGGGAACCTGAAATGATGTCTCTCCACAGTTTTGACTGCTCCGATTAAATTCTTGAGTTTCTTTCCTCTTTCTCTCCCATTCATATTAACAAATGCTTAACTGCTCATTTTGCAGTGATGGTCTTTGTCTGAGGAGCATCCATGCAGCTGCCAGGTAACAGCCTGTGCTGGGTATGACTGTCTGTGAGGTAACAAGGCAAAATGCATGTTGCTCCAGTCGGGAATATGTCGATACCTGAAATACCTTTTGCTGCAGGGTAACGTTTGTTCCTTTGTCCTCACCATGCTTCGGAGATGTGCCTCTGAAGTCCCTATCCTTAGAGCGATCTTGCCTTTCTGGCCAAGCGTGATTCCTTGACCGGTCTGGTTTGCTGATGGGAGAACAAACCAACCTCACTGATAAAATTCAGGGTTTTGTTCTTTGTGTGGCTGCTAGGAGCTGAGGCTGCAGTTGGGTGCTGCTAATGAGCTGTTTCTCTCGGATGGGTTTGAAAGGGGAAGTTCTTACCACCCAGCCAGACTAACAATGTGGAAATGAGGCGAGCGGTCCTGTGTGAGCAGAGCGATCCTTTGGCAGTCCTTGCTGCAGCCATGCCTCCTCTGCCCACTGGCTTCAGCAGATGCCAGTGACCTGGAGCCACAGGTCACTTCCATCAGAAATCTCTTCAGAAATCTTGCTCCAGAAATCCTGCCTGCTCTAACATCTGCTTTCACATGGTTTTCTTTATATATATATATATACACCAAATACCTAGTCCCCATTTGCAAAGGTTTGCCAAATGTTTAGACTCGATGAGTTTGTCAGATCCGGGTCAGAGACAGGCTGGTTTTCTCCCCAGTCCCCTGAAAGACAGCTGATCAAATGTCCTACAGTATTGCCAGGGGTAACTGTCTGCAGGTGGGTGATTAGTCTTTTGAAAGTATTTCACTCGGCAGCTCAGCCTTCAGCAAGGTATCATTGCCATCAGAGAAAGCACATCAGAGCTTTGCACTGCAGCTTGGCTTGGCGTTACTTCTTTGCATATTGCCATCCCTCCAAAACACCACTGGCTTTCATATTAAAGCCATAAGTGAGCCTTCTCTTTCCTTTTCGCAATACCTTTAAAAAAGGCAGTGAAACGCTCGAGACCGTACCCCGTCGGTCGACTCTCTCCTGGGGCAGCTGGGAGCAGCTGAACAGTCACCCCGCTGCTCGGCCCGTGGAGGGAAGGCCTGGGGTGGCTGATGCCCCCAGCCCAAAAGGAAGGGCGCAGCAGTGGGTTGCACAGCTCATTCCCGCGGCCGGGCTCCATCCTCCCGCAGGTGATGACGACAGAGTCTCGCCGGGACGGTGTTGGCCCACAGCCAGCGCTTCCTCTGGCACCGGGGGCCCATTGCCTAATCACACTTGCCATCAATTACAGGCTTTTTCCTCTTGGTGTAACTGTATTTTCCTTGCTTTAATTCAGCTGGTTGCTTTTTTGGCTGTTGACTGACTGTTTAGAACAATCGACCCTGGCACCCACCTAACATCCCCTTGCAGCTTCCGCAGGCTGTTGGGGCTGCAGCCCCTGTCCCCTCCGCGGCGTTGCTTTGCCGCCTGTTCGGGTCCGGGCGGCTGTTGGTCGGGGCCGTCCGTCATCTCCAGCTTGTGGAGACAAAACCACGTTTAAAGCAGTGTTCCCAGCAGGTGCGTGAATTGTAGCTTGTCGGGCGGCCCTGCTGATCTGAGCTGCGCTGCCTGGGGGCAGAGACAGACGTCGGCCTGCAGCGCACACACGCGGACATGTGTTTTCCCAGGATCACAGAAGAGTGGGTTGTAAAGCAACACAAGGGGCTGGGCACCGGCCCTACATTTTAATGAACAAAGAGGCAGTTCCTGAAGTGGTGCTGGTGTGACAGAGATAGCAGTGTCTTTCAGTAGGCTGCTGTTTCTGAGCGGTAAGCCTGCCCTGGCCGGGGTTTGCCTGGCCTGGTTAAACGACACAGCGTGGAGGGGGCAATAGTACTGTATAAATGATCTTTTTTACACATAAGGGGAAATAACTCTTTGGAGGAGGATGGCGGGGTGAACAGCAGCAGAAAGTGAAATTCCTGTGATCCAGATGAGATTTCCAAAATTCGCCTCCCGTATAACCCATTTATTTCATTTTACCACTTGTCTCTTCTGGGTTTTAGCTGCCGAAGCACCGCGAACAGCAATGTGTGGTTTGCTGCTGGACCAAATCCTGTGTTATCTGATGTGGCGGAGTCATGCCTGGCATTGCGGAGCGAGCAGGGGCTCAGGGAGGTTCTTGCCCAAAGAGAAGAGGACAGAAGGAAGGGGAAGGAGCTGGAGTTTTTAACAGATCTAGTGGGTTACCGACCACCAGAGGAAAATCCAGCCAGGTACTCCAGGGAGCCTTCCTTTAACCATGACTGTATCTAGATTTTCAGTGCTTTCCACAACCTTTCTCATCTAGGTCCCATTTCTAGACTGCCATCAGCCTGCACCTCATTGTGGCCCATGGTATGGGATCTCTGCGGTGCATGCTGCTGCACCTTTCTGCTGGCATCTCCTGGGATTCAACTCCAGCTCTCATGCCCATGTGCTGAGTGGGCGCTGTTTGTTAAGGCACTCCCAGGTACCCTGAGCACAAAAGGTAGTGCAGAGCTCCCCTGAAGCCCAAAGGGTTCTCCAGCTTCTTAGCATCATTTATGTGCTTGTGCACCTTGCAGGTGCCTGTAGTTTCACCTGAGGAGATTGTTGCATCTGTGTTCAGTGATCTACGCTGGTGGCTCGCTAACGTCTTGTGCAGTTCATGGGATGTTTGTCAGACGTCTTAAGCCTGAAGGGTTTTGTATTTTCTTAGATGGTTATAAGTGGTGGCAACAGTGCGAAACAAAAAGTACATGTCCTCAATGCTGAAATCTGCTTCTTGTCTCCCCTGGCCCTCAGGACACGGATTAAATAGACTTGCAAGATAAACTCTGTTATCAAAGGGTAGAACTTGGAGTGTGGATAAATAGGAGAATAAATCCAATAGTACATTAGGAAAGAGGGAGTAATTATTATTTTAAAATGTAGCCTCATGGTCTTAATGCTGTGTACTTGCTTCATACCCATGATTGAAAGGGTTGCTTATCTAAGCTGGAAACTCTTTCAAAGACGGGAACATGTTTGAGCTCTGCAGTACAGATGTTCCTTCTGATTTACGAGCACACGCGCAGCAGTACAGACACTCCTGGAACAAGCTGCAAAAGGAGAAGAGGAAGATGATATAGATGATAGAGACAAGAGTGAAATGCTGAACAAGGTGCAGCTGCAGCTGTAAATTAACCAATGGAGGCAGGGAGTGACTGACAGAGGGAGAAGCAGTCTCTTTGGGAGATGGTCTGAAGTGGAGGTCTGAATGACAAAGCGTGAAGCCACCACACAGCCCCAAACCTTCCTGTGAGCCCTGAGCACGATCAAACAGTAACCATGTAATTATTACAGTTATATATCAAAAGTCAGATAAAATATATGATCTCCATTGGCTTTGCGCAAAGGTATTTTTCATTTTTTTCAAACCTGCAGATCAGCGTGAAGTCCCGGGAGGGATGGGACTAGCAAACCCCCTGCGGATGGGAACCAAAGCCACTGCTGGCACAGGCAGCTGAGGAGTGTGTTGCCAACATTTTCCTACGGCTTTTCTCCTAGTTCATTATTTGTCCCCACTTCTGCTGCTGATTTCCACGAGATGGAGCTATTCTAACATGGCTTTGCCAGCAGTCCCTGGAGAACAGTATGCTACCACATATTTTATTTCCATGACCATATTTCTGAATTGGGTAGGCTCTTATGAAAAATCATCATCCAAAATAAAACCCCAACAGAAACCACTGAGCCTCGATGCGCATTTGCTAGGCTGCATCGTCAAAAGGCTCCTTGCAAAAATTGCTCCCAGGGGATGCAGGTGTGTACAGAGCAGCTTTGCACTGCACCAGGGTGGCTGGTGGGGTGTGCATCCAGTTTTCCCTCTCTGAAGGGCTTATTTTGCCATGGCTAAGAAAAACTCCAATGCCCTGTGTCCCTGGGGGCCACCCTGCAGGTACCAGGGGAGGTGGCCCTTTGATACCCACTAGCCCTTAACCCACAGCCCTAGTCTGGACTCCCCAGCCCTCTGGGGCGGTTGCCAGCCTTCGCCAAGTTCTGATGGTCCCCTCATGTGGCATTTCTGTCCTTTTTAATCTAGGTTTTTAATCTAGTTTAATCTGTTTCCATGCGCTGCCTTCTCCCCACTGCAGCACTCGCTTGTTCCCTCTCCACTTTGCCCCTGTCAGCCCCATTTCCCATTGAGTCATGCTGCGGACGAAAAATCGTGCAAATGCTGTTGTTCTGTGATGGATGTCTGCCAACCTCATGGCATGACCTGGCCTTCGACTGGGTCATGCCCACAGAGCCAAGCTCCTCCTGCCCCTGTTGTTCAGGCATGCTTTTCCACTGCAGCCCCTACAACCAACAGAAGCTGAGGGAGAGGCTTTTATCTGGGGAGTTTCTAGAAGAGTTGTCAAAATTAGGGCCAGGTTTACATGCTATATTTGTAATGCTTGAAAAAAGGGTATGGTGAAAACCTCTTGCTCAACGCTTGCGTTGCGAGCTGTTTAGGGCTGTGCTGGCGTTGTCACGAGAAGCTGGTGTTCTCCGTTCGCACGCAGGAGATAAGCAGTATCTCCGTGATGAGGTGTCGCTGGCAACGCGTGCCTGACCCTGAGTGCGTGGTCACGCACAGAGCCGGTGGGCAGCGGTTTGCCTCCTGAGCAAGTGCCCAGCACTGGGGGCCGGTTCCTCCCCGTGCCTGCCACAGCAGAGAGCCAGCTGCTGCTTCTCAGCCACACAGTCTGAAATCCTCGCTGCTGCGGGACCCGGCTAAGCGGGAAACCATAGCAAGATAAATAAGGGGCAGCTATGTGGGGCAGGGGGTTGCCACTGCCAGATCTGGTAACACTGCACCTGTCCAGATTCCCGTGTGAAATCTTAATTTGCAAAGACTGGAGCATGAATGTATTTGGTGGTTGTATTTTGTTGGGTTTGGTTTTTTTTTTCCCAGTGTGGTTTAAGATCCCTCCTTCCCTGCCCCCAAGCCCATGCTTTACAGTGGAGGGAGCTTTGGAGGAAATATAAAAACCTCTTGTGAGCTCCCAAGCAGAGGGCTGTCCTCTTTGCAGGCATCCCTGGGGCAGACTGAAACCTCTGACGCACTGTTGGCACACAAGTACCTAGCAAGCACTGTCCGTCTTTTGCTTGTAAAGACCAGGACAGAGACAGCACCAGTATAATTTCACTTTCTTTAATCTGATGACCATCCTCCAGCAGCTGAGGAGTGCAGCCAGGAGACCCCAAGGGGCAGGCAGACATCAGCTGGCACCACTGATGAGGAGCTCCTTGCTGTGGTTCCCCTGGCTGAAGTTTGCTCATCTTTCTTTCCCTCTCCAGCCTCCCAGCGTGAGCTTCTTTGAGGTGATTCTGCTTGGGCCAGTTCACTGCCATTTGTCCTTTTGTGGAGTCATTACAATCTTCTAATACAGCTTATTTAAACATCCCCTTAAAGGCCTAATTGTCATAAAAATGTGGGTCTATTTGTGCATACCTAACATGTAGTTACTGGGCACCTTGTGTGTGTGTGCTCGACATGCTGACCTATCTGGCAGAGGTTTGCACACACGGGTGGTTGTGTGGGTGCATAAACTTGCCATGTGCATGCCCAAATGCGAATGGACATTTGAAATCTGCCAAGAGAACAAGCAACATGCGATTGCCTGTGGGTGTTCAGGGGTGTAATTCTTGGGGGTGGCAAAGTGTCCATAGCTCCTTATGGATTTCATTGCTGTGCAAATTCCCCAAGAGCAATTGCTCCAGGTCCCAAAGCTCCTGACTTACCCTGCCTCTGGGAGGGCTGCCCAGATGGAGGGAGGGAGGCAGGGAGGGAGGGATCAGGCTGATTGCAGCGTGTGGGAGCGCGGCACAGGCAACGCTGGTTCCAGGAGGAAGGGATGAGTGAAAAATTGATGAGCCGAAGTAGATTATTCCCCTTGCGTGCAGGTCCCTGCTTTGGGCAGGCAGCCAAGCTGGAGCACAACAGAGAGGGAGCATCTCACTTGCCAGCTCTCCTGCAAGCCCACCACCCAGAGCCAGGGAGAGCTGAAAATGCCCAGCGAGGGGTGCCTGCTCACGACCACAAACTGTATGCAGAGCAATAAATGGTTGTCCTCCATGTTTCTTCGCCAGAAAGAAGATGAAACATGTGATAGCTGTTGCTAAACTTTGGTGCCACAAATATTTATTCCTTTTATGTGAAAAGAAAAAAAAATAGTAAAAGGACCTAATTAACCACAATATAAATATTACTGTTTGAAAGATCTGGGCTAGGAATTACTTAGACTTCCATGAGTTTCACATGGCAGGGGTGTGGGTGATTTAGGCTAGTGATTATTCAAGACACAGGGTGTGATTGGACTTTTACGATTTGAAAGGATTACACTTGCTTGGAAAGTGGGTGTTTAATTTCTCTCCAGTTTTAACTCATTCTTTGTAAATGTTAAAACTACAAATTATCACACCCTTGGTCTGTGGCATAGGACAAACTTTGCTAATTTTCTCCTGTCTCGGCTCAGCTTAACCGCTTTTCTCCAGTGTTACTAATGCCACAAAAAATATGACTTCTTTTTTAAGTAGTTCACACTGGTGTGTGCACACACACACACGCGAGCAGGCATGTGTTTCGTAACAGGTTTTAGGGCTTGTGACTCAGAGCTGAACTATTAAACCATAACACATGGCTGACATCTGGAATTCACTCAGACTTTTTTGTCATTTGAATATTGGTAGCCATGGTTTGCTACTCTTCTTTCCTCCAAGATGTAACTTTCTTTATTCTCAGCTCATAAAAACAGAGGCAGAAGATTTTACTAAGCCTGTTGGTGTCACTTGATCAATACATATAAAATATTTTGTCTGAGCCTGCTTAAAAAGCACGTATGTTCAGAGAGTTTGGCAGACAGATCTTTCTAAAGAAAGTCTCTACTTTGTCTCTCAATTTAAAATGATTGCTTACCATGAGAATATCCAGAAAATTGCATATTTTTGCTCAGTAAGAGTCTGTGCTTGCTTAGGGCACAAGCAGTCACCTGTTAGCTAGCAAATTGGGGTAAGAATTGCAGATGGATTGCCTTGGTGTTTGAAATCTAATTAGTTACATTAATTCCTTCAAATGAATGTCTCTCATTCAGCTGGTGTTAGAGCAAGATTAAAATATGCTGGTGTTTGCTGTAATGTGGAACAGTTTGTCTTACCTGCCTCTGACAGGGCGCTGTCTGCTATTCCCAGGGCTGTTTGCTGCAGGCTGGCACAGTCCTGTGGAGATTAAGATTTTGTATTCTCCTTGAAAACATTGTGGGGATGCCAGTCAGAGTGTTGTAATTAAGGATGTGTTGAATCTCGCATTGATACCAAGGATTTAATGAAAGCTATCATCTATCCACTGCTGTGATGAATCTCAAGTAAAAGGTGTGAATTGGGGGAATTGTTTCTGGCTCTGGTTTAGAAAAGCATCTAAGTGTATATTTCAATCCAGCCCTATAAGCACTTCTTATAACCACATCCCTTTACAGAGGGATCTGGACAGGCTGGATCGATGGGCCAAGGCCAACGGTATGAGGTTCAACAAGGCCAAGTGCCGGGTCCTGCACTTGGGTCACAACAACCCCATGCAGCGCTACAGGCTTGGGGAAAAGTGGCTGGAAAGCTGTCTGGTGGAAAAGGACCTGGGGGTGTTGGTTGATGGCTGGCTGAATATGAGTCAGCAGTGTGCCCAGGTGGCCAAGAAGGCCAAAAGCATCCTGGCCTGTATCAGGAATAGTGTGGCCAGCAGGACTAGGGAAGTGATCGTCCCCCTGTAGTCAGCACTGGTGAGGCTGCACCTCAAATACTGTGTTCAGTTTTGGGCCCCTCACTACAAGCAGGAGCATGTCCAGAGAAGGGCAACAAAACTGGTGAGCTTTATTGTCATTCTATTCACAGTAGCTGGGTAAAAATCTAATGCCAGTGCATCAGAAAATATTTTGTGCTCTGGCATGTCTGACTGTTACTGCTGTTGAGTAATCACACCGTGCCAAAGGGGCCTCATTGTGGCAGGATGTGATGCTTAAACACATGATGGCTGGAAGAGCATCCTGTCCAGGGTCCTTCATCCTCATAGCTGCACTTCACCACTGGCGAGACAAGGTAGACCCACATTCACCTATCAAGATTAAAGTGGAGTCCTTCAAACTCCTACAGATTGACATATTTATCAGAAAGCCCCTGGTGCTGGATGTGGCCCTAAGCTGTACCTTTTTAACAAGGTTTTCCAGTGCATATGGATACCTGTGTTAATGTGACGCTGGTGGCTGTGCTCCTGACCTTGGTGAGGGCAGGAGGTGGCCCTGGGCAGAGATGGTGATGGCCAGAGCAGTGCTGGCCCATATGCAGCCCAGAGCAGGCAAAACCACCCTGGTCCATCTCCCCAAGCTGGTGTGCGAACACGGCTGTGTTTAGCTGCTGGCAGCTCTGCTAATTGATTATGTGGGTACACAAAAGTGCTAAGCTATAAACAGCAATTAAAACTATGCTGTCAGATTGTCAAAATCAATCTCAATTTTGGATATGGTGAGACATGCTACTTTTTTTTCTCATTATGGGGATTAGAGCTTCTTATTACAGTTATCTGGCGCTTCTCATTGTCAAATTCTGTTTTCAGTCACTTTAGTAGCTTTTGAAAAAGTGTGAGCCCCCGAGTTGAGCATTTAGGACCAGCCCATCGTGGTGCCTCTGCCACTGAATGAAGCATGCACCGTCCCCATGGAGCCCAGCGCTGTGCTCCAGCTTGGGGGTGGTTGTTTTATGCTTCTCAGGTCTGGGGTGTGATGGGAACAGGGGGACTGTCTTTGAGTCTGGTCCCCACTAAGGATCACAGTTTTGGCTTGTTTCTTGTAAAATGAAAGTTATTTACCTCCCACACCTCCTTACACCTTGTCCATCTCCCCAGGCTTCCATGAAAATGAAAATGAGCATTTCTGAAGCACTCACGTACTGTAGTGGCACGGGAGAGAGGCAGAAATTAATTAGTCTGTCTTCAGAGCAGGGTTTTGAGGATTATAGAAAATAAGCCGTGTTAAACATTAAGGAGAAAGCAGAATGCTCTGTACTGGGTCCTCGCTCACCCTGGGTACTTAATGACATGTTTTCACTGGGAAAAAAAATGGTATGATCAAGTTAATTAAAGGCTATGCCAGAATGCATATGTACAAGGGGGGTAATTGAAGGATGCTGAATGTCTGCCAATTTGACATTACCTAACTAGCTTGATTTTTCAACCATAGTAATATTCTCATATTTATTTATTTTTGGGATGCTATATGAAAGAAAAATATTTTAGCAAAATAGCATACTGAGCAGAGTAAATTACACTGGTAGGGTTTCTTGTTACTTTGTGCCTGATGGAGACAATGAAAAAGGATAGTAAACAAAGCAGAGAAGCAACGGTGTGCACATCATACATAAAAAGGTACTGTAACAGCAGTGATCTGTCTGCCATAGTAATGAAGTCAAGCGTTTGGAATAATATGATTTCACAGCAAGAAATGATAGCAGATATCTGCTGAACTGAATCTATATTAGACAGTTGTGACTTATCCACATGAAACTACAGAAGAGGTTAAATCTTAATTTTATTAAATGGTGAGTCACAGCAGACAGGGTGACCTTATGGCTTTTCTAAATTCCTAGCTTTCTGTGTCTCCAGCTTGTTATTTATTAGACCTCTGCACAGCTATGTGGACTCCATGCAGTACTGGGCTCACAAATTCGTGGTGCTCACCCTGTTCCCCAGGCTCCTGCCCTAACTCTTGTACTGTGCTGTCAACTGCCATATTTGAAGACATCACTCTCTTTAATCTCTCCAGTTTCTTTGTATATACCTCTGGTAGAAAAAAAAGACAATTCTGCCCTCATTTTGCATCTGGGAAGGCCTAGCACAAGAACATGTTGCTTGCTCAGCAAAATGCGATTGGATTTGTATCCCCAGATCTCCAAGTATCTTAGACCACCAGCTCCTAATCTGATCTCTGTGACTTTGTTTACCTCTTTCCTTGGGCTGGCACCCTAAATGACTCATTTCTCCACTCCTCTCTTGAATTCCCCTGTGCTGTTTTCAGACTTCCCTTTCTGAACTAGGTCAAAAGTTTTGGCCTTTTACAGGTAATTTCCACGCAGAATTACTTCTGTTGGGACACCTCTGAGGAAAGAGAAAAATCTGATTAAAAATAGGAAAACCAAACCACACACAATGTAATTAACCCTGGACCTGTTCGAAGGTCAGCTGATTTTTAAGATGCATTAAATTGGGCAAGGGCAGATATGCATCATTACTTGATCTTATCTTCATTGCCCTGGTCGCCTTTGATCTCCATTTGTCCTTCCCCCCCGTTTGTTTATGCTCTTTCTTGCCTTGCTTCAAAGTAGACTGTAAAGCCTTTGGGGCAAAGACCAGTGGTGTGGTGGTAAATGAGAAGGACAGACTGACGCCTTCATCTGCTGGCCCAGTCTTGACTGTGGGAAATGGGTGAATGCTGCACTGACGATGGGAAGGATGGGTAAATCCGTCCTTCGAGTGGGGAAATTTACCCATGGCCACACCACGGGCAGGTACCAAGTTTGCCTGAGAAGCTTATCTGGATAGCTTGGTGGCCAGGGGAGAAGCTGCTTGGGGTACCTGTGCACCATCCAGGAGCCAGCCTGGCCAGCGCTGTGACCTGTAATTGACCAGAAGCCTCAGCCAAGGGACACGAAAGAATCTGTTATTACAAAAAAAAAAAAATAAATCATAGAAACATCAGATGTCTGTAGCTTTAGCTTTCGTGTTGTTTTCACTCCAAGGGCATGTTCATGAAGAGTTTCAATTATTCTCTGAAGAGGCATTCATCTTCAAGACACTCTCAAATACACAGGTATTGTCAATTTTTACACAGACAGAAACAATAGTATGAGGAAAAGCCAGAGATAAGACAGACAATAGGGAAATATCAGAAGATTACCCCAGAAATGTACATTGATCTTTTTAATGCTTTTAATTGTGTTTAATGCTTCAGGGAATAAACTGTGTGAAGAAGGTGTTGTAATGCTAAATTAGGGAAGAACAGTTGTGAGAGAGCCAGATCTTAAACACCTGGCACAATGCAAAAGCCCAAGCCGAAAGAGAAATGCCACTTGCAATGCAAATATCAAGCACCAGAGTGCCAGTAGCTCTATTTTCCCTAGCGACTAATCTCTAGACTTCATTACAGTGGTCAGCGGACCTTTTCTTGACCTTTTACTTTCCCCTTGCTTGATTTTTGTCTCCGTTCCTTGCTGTAAGAAAGAACTGCATGAGTACCTTAGTGCTTGATTTCTTAAAAGTATTAAAGATGAAATGAGATAAATCCCTGAAAGAAAGTAGAAGCAGTGGCTGCTGATCCATTTTAATGTGAGGCTTCTTCATTTTGGTTGGCAATTCCTTGGGCACAGGTCTTTGCAGCTCTCTCCAGTTGTGCATGATGACTTATGTTTGAGAAAATCTCATCCCTCATTAGTAATATCTTTATTTCTAACTCTCTCACCATAAGTAGATATGAAAGACTGGACTGGGGTTTTATAATGAGAGGGGGCATGTAGATGAATTCATTAGCAATAAACCTGCCCTAGTAAACAGGGAGAATGGAAAACTGGTGAATCAAAAGTGAAAACTGTTGCGAGAGGTCTGCCTGAGGTTGGTTTTTGTCCACCACAACTCAACATTTTCATAAAATAGAGACAGATTATTAAATTTGCAGATGTCACCAAGATGGGAGTGCTCTGAGCACATCTCAGGAGGGATCTGAATTCTAAAGGATCTCAATGAATTAAAGATTTGGGCTGAAAAAGGATAGTGTAACTCAATTTAGACAAGTCCAAAGCTCTGCTTTCTCAGAAGCAATGGGATGAATGGGCACAGGTAGGGAAGGGCTAAATGGGCAGGAGTTTGGCAGAAAGGGATTTTGAGGGCTTTTCAGCCAAAAGAATGGCAGACTGAACAGGGAAGAGAGAAACGTTTCGTTGCTGCAGCACTACTGAGGAGTAAGGGAATGGTAGTTTGCAAATAGCAGTGAAGAAATTTCTGGTTTGAAAATGGGAAACACTTTCTGATGGTAATGATGGTGAACTGTAGGAATAGGATGCCAGTTTTCAAGAACAATTGGGAGAAACATCTCCCAGTAATGACACTGGAGCAGCTGATTCTGCCTTGGGACAGTGGTAAGAAGTGCATAGCTTTTCGAATCTTTTTGTACTATACAATTCTATGATTCTACAACACAAATATTGAAAGCATTTTGCACTGAGCAAACTGAAAGAGAAGATAACCTTGCTTCAGATTTCTCTCGCTTGGTATGCTTAGCATCAGGTGGTATGGCTTTGCTTTTCACAGCAATAGGTGTCTTGGCTCGTTCTCAGGAATGGTGGTGCGAAATGAAAGAAAAATAAGAAGTTTGCATTCTGGGGAGGAGTTTCTTCTGCAGTTAATTGTGGCTGTAGTCTGACATGGGATGAATGTTTGGAATCTCACCACTTCTAATGTGGCTTTATCATGAGCTCTGAACGTTACTGCTGCCTGTTGGCTCCCATTTTTGTGTGTCTGTTGGCCAACATGATACTAGACTTCATAGTATGTAACCTGCCTAAACAAAGGTAACTATCAAATGCAGATTGTTGGGAACTCGGTTCAAGCTACAGCTTGGTTTGGCAATTACATTTCTGTAAGTCTGTTTTGTGGTAACATATGAACTGTGACTCCTACAGGGGAAACAAAAAGCTAAGAATAGTATTAGTAGGAATGTGGCTTTGGTGGTTTTTCTTAGTAAAGAGACAGATGAGCAAGATGTAGCCTGTAAAAGGGAAGAAAAGGCGGGTGGGTATAGAGGAGAGAGATAATGACTTTTCAAAATTCCAGGTGGAATCTAGTGGTTTGGGCATGTGGAAAGGTAGACGGGATTTGCTAGCTTTTAACCACCAAAGGCAACTTTGTACTCCAGCTGAAGCAGGACTTACCTTCTCAGATAATACTTTTTTTTGAGCTGCTTCTCTTATATGTCTACTATAGTTAAATTTTAAAAACTTATCTAAGGCTGAGTCAAATACGTAAATAAGTATCTGAAGTATGATTCTTCCAGCCTTAGTGCAATTCCTCTGTAGTTTCACGTCAAAGAGTTTCAGACATTTTTTGTGGGACGTGGAAACATCCAGCTGGAAGAAGAAATTTCAACCATTTCCATTAAAATTGAAGAGTTCTATGAAATCAGGTCGATTTTCCTGGAATTTCACAAAGAATGGAGAATGGTAGAAGAGTTTAAAATTTTTCTGGTGAGATAATTGAATTATTTTTAAAAATTTCAACAAGCTCCCCACCCTCCCCCAAACTGAACACTGAATATTGCAGTAAAATAAATATAAATGAGCATAATAGTGGGGTGCTTTGATTTTTTCGGTTCCAGAATGTTTGGATGACTCGAAAGCAAACGTTGCTGTAAAACCTGCCTTGTTCAAAAAGGGGTAACTTGAGGGGTGTGCTCCAGCCTGATGGGGGAGAGACAGGGTCTTGCACAGCTCTGCTTCAAAGCTTCCTCACTTCATTGTTTTTCCCCATCAATAAGATCAAAGGGAAGAACCGAAGTTGTCCTAGCAAGCCGTATTTTGAACCACATAGTTAGGAAACTGTGCCTAACGGTGAGAAGATTCCCAAAGCCTCCACGAACTAGCTCCATCCAAAGTATGAAATTCCACCTCCAGCTTCCCTCTGTTCCTCTAGCACAGCCCTGGGACATCCCCAATGACTGCAATTGCTCATTGAAAGTGGTCAGTAGAGGACTACAACACAGATATCCAAAATATTTCATCAGACAAGGCATGGACCTCCATTCTCACATGTCTGTTCCTGATGTGGTAGAGTCTGCGCTATGCCTTTTCTCTGCTGTGTGCAGAGCTAAGTGCAGAAGAGCTGTGTGCAGTTTCTGCTGTGGATCTTGCTCCGCATGTTGCCATGCTCTGCTCAAAGAGCACTTCCCCAGAGAAGTGATGGGATTAGTTCAGGCTGCCAAACCTGAAAAAACAGTCATGTAACAGAACAGGATTAGTTGACAGTTGTGGTATGTCATTTCCCCTTCTTCCTCATCTTTACCAACTGAACTGTTCATTTGCAACCACAAATTCCTCCCAAGAAGAGTTTACACCAAAGCTGGTAAAAGAAAGCACCATTCAGTTGATTCACCAGTTACACAGATCCCCATCAGAGAGGGGCTGTGTGGAGCTGATGCAGTTACTGTTTCATCACATCGTGCATTTGAAATGAGTGCATCTAAATCCTAGAAGACAACGGTCTAATTCTCCTGCATGTCTTTCCTTCTTTACTTGGGGACTGTGACTTCCATTTGCTGGCAAATGATTGCTGAAGACATCAAACAAGACAAAGCACGTCTCCTGTTTGCCTCCAAGCACTAATGCTGAATTCAGGATATACCTTCATGTTACTTCTACTACGTTCCACTAAGCTTGCAGTCCTGCCAATCAAGCAACTACAGTGGTCTGCCCAATTATTTCTTCATAAGCCTGTGCTGTTTGTTGCCTGCATCAGTGTTACTGGCTGAAAGTTTAATGCTGTTGATATCTTCCTATTTGTTTCACTCCAGACAAAGCAGAAATTTCCAGAGGTCTTCAGCTGTCTGCAACCTCTCAGGTTAACCGTAGCACCTTGCTTCAGGGAAGGCTGGCAGATTTGGAAGTCAGTGTGCACCTCCTGGGGTGCTTCCAGGCTCCCTGAGCAGGGCTGGGCATCGTAAGGTCAGGTTATTCCCCAGGGGAAGGAACAAAGAGGCTGTAGAGTAGGTCTGAAGATGGCAGCCTTGATATACAGGAATGCAAGAGGAAGAGCTAGCTGACTGCCAGCTGGAGCAGTAGGTTCCCTTTGCAGCAGCACTTCCACCCTGGTGTCTCAGGTGTTCAACCACGGGAACTCAGACCCACACCCCCTGTGGTGTGGACCAGAACCCTCTGGCTGACTTACCACTGCAGGCAAGAGGCAGGGCTGCTCTGTGCGGCAGCTAGAGCCGGTCGGCAGTTTATTGTTTGTTTTAGTGAAATCTCTTTCTTGACAGGAAAAAAAAGTAGGGAAAGTGTCTCTCTCTCTCTCACCCAAAGAATACCTGTTTGAAGCTCTTCAGCAGGATGCAGCTCTTCTAAGCAGGATGATGGCTGTATCTGTCCTGCAGCATGCCCTATAATCTTGGAACTATGCTTGCTGCAAGGCACCCTGAAATTGGGATCCCTCAACAGTAGCAGCCACACCAAGGTTTCTTGTCTGCTCATTGGGGTTTCCTTGCAAAGCCTGGAGTTTTGTATGTTTGTGTTTCACTGGGCTCACTCGAGGTGTGGGAGATCTGGATTTCAGACCCTATTCTGAATGAAGCAGAAACAAGACTTAAACTTCAGCCTGTTGCCTTTCTGGTAATTATTTTCAGTGAAGGTTCAGACTGCAGTGTTCTGCCTTTTTCTCTTAGAAATGTTGTAGGTCTAGTTTTCTTTCTCATATGGGATGAAAATGTTTGACATTTTAATGGAATAAGATTTCTACCTGGCTGCCCAAGAGAGGTCGCTCATGGCGTGGCTTTGTAGATCAGCTTCATGGTGAGAGAGTGCTACCAGGGCCCCAGAGAGCTCCATGCCAGTAATTAACATTTCAGAAAAGGAGAAATCCTCCTCCATGCTTGTTACAGTCCTGTCATCTCTTCTTTACAAGTAGAGATGATGTGGTCAGGGAAAGGTGTTGATGGCTAATGAGGCAGGGTAACTTGCTGTAGCTTCTGCTTCCTAAAATACGCTCTTTTTCTTTTTTTTTTTTTCCTCCTTTCTCCTTGGTTTCATGTTCTTCCTTCTCTGCAGCTCCTAAAGACCTTAGCCTCTGTTTGGCAAACCCAGAAGGTGGGAAGAGGAAAGCATGCAGTTCCCTTTTGGGAGGGACCCATGTGGCTTGCAGTTAAAGACTGCCTCTTCCAAGACGTCGATGAGGATGGTGTTATCAGGTAATGATAAAAACAAATGGGGTCATAGCTGTCGTTGGCTTACATAGAAAACATTATCAAGTGATCAAGTCGTAATTCACACATGGAAATATATAAGTAAAACTTCATCAGTGCTCCCTTTCTTGATTTCTCTTCACTTTTTCCCATTGCTGATTAGTAACAAAAATTTGATATGGTCCCTTCTTGTTGTCTTATATATTTGTTGAGGCTCATGTGACGAGAAAGCTACATCTTGTTTAGAAGTGATAGCTGTTGTGAAAGTACTAATGGGAACAATAGGAATAGTGGGAAAAGAATATGAAAGGCCTGAATAATGAAAGCTTGGACTGAACTATACTTCAGCTGCCAAGTAGGGAAAAAAGAGAAGAGAAGAGAAGAGAAGAGAAGAGAAGAGAAGAGAAGAGAAGAGAGAAAAAAAAAAAAGAAAAATAAAAAAAAATAAAATAAAATAAAAGAAAAGAAAAGAAAAGAAAATAAAATAAAATAAAATAAAATAAAATAAAAGAAAAGAAAAGAAAAGAAAAGAAAAGAAAAGAAAAGAAAAGAAAAGAAAAGGAAAAGAAAAATAACAGGTTTCGATGTCCTTTTTTTTTCCAGTGAAATGTAATAAAAAGGAAAATTTTATCTTGGAGCTACCAAATGTGTTAGTTTTGTCTCAAATGAAATATTCCTATTTTTACACTGTGAAAACACTGAAACAGTTTGTTTAAAAATTCTCTCCCACCTTTTTTTTTTGGCTAACACTATTTGATTTGAATTATGAACAGTTCAATTTTGGTCATCTCTGAAGCTGCATATTTTGTTGCAGCTCTGTTCATAAACACTCCTCATACCCATTAGCTCTGTTTCTGTGGTCTCTGAAACAAAAAAGTCTTGAGAAAAAAAATAGCAATGGGACTGCCTATGGCAAGAGTGGTTGCAATTATTTACGATGCTGTTGAGGTTCCATTGTAGAAATGATATAAAGAGATATGGATTTTTCTTTGAGCCAGATGAGGCCTTGGTGTTGCTGTCATCCTACTTCACTGTCCCAGGGTGGATTTGCGGTCCTTCCTCCTTGGCAATGCCTCAGGTACTTCTACAGCAAGCTTTCTGGCTGCTCCGGCTGCTTTTACAGAGAAAATCCTCTGTGTATAAGATGTTAGTCAGCAATTGGGATAAAACAGCAGGATTCCCTCTATGCTTCAGTAAAGATGCTCCAATATAATTTAACATGGAAAAATGTAATAGTACAGAGGACTGGGTTAAACAATAGCAAAACGAGCCATGCTTTAAATGGAAACAGCCCCCATGACACTGCAAGGAAAAGGGTATGGCAGACATAGTGTATATAAACTTTAAACCATCAGCCAATGTCTGGCATCAATTAGAAAAGCATACTGGACACTGGGCTGCTCCGTGGGTCTGAATGCCGTGTCCTGCCCCTCCTGCGACGCAGCACCCAGCACCCCGTGCCACGCAGGGCAGGGCAGGGCAGGGCAGGCTTCGCCCAGACTACGTGTGCTGCGCTCTTTTGCAGCTGGTTGGTAGCACTGGGTTAGGTTACTAGATGAGAATAGCAATCTGATATGGTGGGTAACAAGAAAACTTGCTTTCAAAGGCCTGCATTTTCTCTAGTTACCTTCCTAGTGTTGATACACATTGTAGGTATTGGTGTCTAACAATGAAGGAAACACCCCTTTGCAACAATGCTTCCTCATCAAATCCTAGCTTGGGCTGTTTCTTTCCAAACAGGAATGGACAGGGTTGAGCATGTCTGAAGCAAGAGGGTAAGTCTGTGTGGCAAAATACAAAACTGCATTGGATGTGAAGCAAGCACTGAAACTAGAAGTCATATATGAGGTGTCCCCTCTGAGGCAGCCACTGAAGTCAGGTTGTGACTATGGGTTGAGTCTGTGAGGAACTTACCATAAATTTGATTGTGCTTAAGAGGGCAGAACAGCCAAAACCAGAGCTGGAGGACAACTGAAGCTTGGAGCAGCTGCCTGTCCTCCCCGGTACACCTCTCAGCTCCATCATCTCGGCTGGATGGAAAAACTCCCTTGTCATGCTGGGAGAAGCATATCGTTTCCATCTTCGAGCTCTACAGAGAAACACATCTCTCTCCCACATGGATTTTGGCAACGAGCAAAACCAACACATCCTATTTCTTAATCTCTCTCTGGGACAACCACTTAGTGTAGCAATGGCAGATTATCAGGTTTCAATGCCATGGTGTCAGAGCTCCATTATCAGAAAAACACTTTTTGCCTATAAAATCCTGAAGATGAGCCTCAGCTAGCCAGAGCACTGACTGCTGAAGGCAAGGCTGCAGCAAAACCTGCACTCCAATCTCCTCTCAGGTTTCATGAAGCAGGAGGGTGGTTGCATCTGCAATAGCACTTCAGACACTCATTTTTCTTCCTGAGCTGAGTCTGAGGCAGTTTTCTCCCCTGAAGGAGGATGTGACACTGAGCATTGCAGCTGATAACATCCTAGGAAAGATGAAGGATAGAAGATAGACAGTGAGATCATTTCATGTCTTCTGGTTTTCCAGGAAGGCCCCGTGACTTAAAGGCAGTTGGTGGTTCTATTTTCGATTTGGTTAGCACCAGTTGCATCATTTTTAAAAAAGGCAAACTGGCTTCTCGTGATCTGAGCAGAGAAAGATGATTTTTAAGGTTCATATGTGAAAGAAAAAAAAAAAGTTAACAATAACTCCTACCTGAGATATTGAACTTTGCAAGTGTGACTGAGCACCGGGAACTTCAGGCCATTCTGCAATGACATTACCTCACTTATTTTTGAAGCCAGGCTTCCCTTTTCATCAGGTCCTGGGATTTCATTACAGCAGAAAACATATTGTGGAGAGATGATGAGTAAAGATTATGACATGCAACTGAACAGTCTATCTTTCACTCAGTATAGCTTTTCCCCTCCTTTTCCAAGGATCTTTCATAATTAAAATAAAAATCCATATTCTTGAATTTCCTTGGAACTTCAGATATTACTTCTGACTGTACAATTTTCTAATTTTGAGATGTTTCTTGCTGCTGAAGAAGGATAGAAAGCAGCATTCAGTACTGGACCTGGAGCTGCTCAATGCCAATGACAAAAATTTCAGTTTCCATGTGTTCAACCGTACCACTTGCTGCCTCTTCCCTCTCTAATTATAGTTTCATCCCCTGATCTGAAGGATACTTACTTACACATTTCTACCAGACGAAGTGTTTTCAAACTTTGTCACATGCAGATCTCTTTCTCAGCAAACAGGGTTTCAAAATCAGGCGCAAACTCTCTTTCCATAGTCTTGTTTGCCTTCCACTGTGGGAGCAGGTCTGGGCTACCCTTTCATCATTTTTCTCTTCGGATAGGCTACAAGAAAGAGAATGCAGAATGAGGAGGCAGGGCAGCTGCAGCGGCCTCCGTAGAGCAGAACAGTACTAATGCACTGGGTTTTGTTATCTCTCCAATGGAGCATACGCTTTTCTTCATGTGCCAACGGACCTTTATCTCACCGAGAAGAAAGCATTTATTTCTCTCGGTGTACTTGAGACTGGCTATAGGGCTTTCATAGTCTTTCAAAGAAGTTGCTCTGTAGAGATAGGGCAAGTTTGGTCAACAGCTGGAAAGAACAACCTTATCTCTTGTAAACCTCTTTTTGCAGAATTCTAAAACCCACAAAGGGCCCCATTGCTGTGCACTTTCAGCCCCCCCCCCTTTCAGCAGCGACTCCTTACAGACTTCCAGCTCAGCTTTAATGCAAGTGAGGCGCTGGTGTTCGCAGCCTCACCAAGCCGGGCAGCTTTGCTGATAAACATAACTTCCACCAGGGCTGTGAGCAAAGCTACGTCCTGTCATGGACATGTTGTTGAGAAATCCCTCAGAGCCTGGGAACCTGGGCAGCACTTGCTCCTCAGCTGCTGGCTTGGTTGGTGTTCCAGGCACATGGGTTCCCAGCACCAGCCTAGCTGGCTGTGGGAGGGTCTGCCCTGCCCATTGCAGCATGGCTGCTTCTATCTGTCGTTTGGAGAGTCCCTGGCAGGCAGCTGGGTGCCCCCTTTCCCTGGCCAAACACTGCACTAGTCAACAGTCGCCCTGCTACTTAATATTTCAAATATGTGTGAATAATCTGCCACCGCTGCCGTTCCCAGAAAATTTTTTTTTGATGCCACCAAGTTAGGCTGGAGTATTGATCCACTGAGGGTAGGAAGGCTCTACAGAGGGATCTGGACAGGCTGGATTGATGGGCCAAGGCCAATGGTGTGAAGTTCAACAAGGCCAAGTGCCGGGTCCTGCACTTGGGTCACAACAACCCCATGCAGCACTACAGGCTTGGGGAAGAGTGGCTGGAAAGCTGCCTGGTGGAAA